>CM024642.1:6388272-6792897 GCA_014182715.1 Eucalyptus cloeziana
CATCAAATGATATTTTTCCAATGTATATCATATGATTTTAAAAAGGCTGATTTCAACCCTTGGCATTTTTGCAATCAAATGTGAATTTGAAAAATAAGATATATGAAATTATGCATTGTGATGATGAGAAGACCGTTGGAGGTGTGAGCCGACGATGCCCCGGGAGTGTCGGGATGCCCAAAGGATCGATGAGTCGATGCCTTGTGGATGCCCGATGGCCTGAAATGGCTGAATGCCGGAGGATCCTCGGGAGTTTCGAGATGCCCAGTGGTATTCGGTACGTAATTCCAGGGGGAATGCCTGGTGGTATGTCAGTACGTAATTCCGGAAGCCCTGGAGGTGTGTGCCAGGGGGGATTCCTCGTGATGCTAGTTGGGATGCGAGATGCCCGGAGGTATGTGTCGGAGGCTCCTCGCGATGCTAGGTTGGGTGCGAGCGATAAATGAGGGATGCAAACATTGGTCCCTGGAAGAAAAATGATGAGATCCTTGTGAAAGATAAAAATTGAAATTGAATCATGTGCATAGGTGTATGCATATGGCATGATGCATGATCTGCTTATAAAGTAAATTGATGCTATTTGACATTGAGAATGCAATCATGAAGGCTTGAATGGATCTCATGGGGATGTATACATGATAGCATGGATGATACGAATCATGGTGATATATGCACGATGGCATGGTGAGATAAGCATGATTGCATGGTGGTATATGCATGATGGCACGGTGAGATATGCCCGAGGGCATAGTGAGATATGCATGACTGCATGATGATATATGCACGACTGCATGGTGATGTATGCTCGATTGCATGGATGATATGTGCTTTACTCGTGATATCTTGATTGTCTTACTTGTTGCATTGTGTAGTTTGATGGATCTTTACTGCTGAGTGGTTGTACTCACCTCGTTTGGGGACTAACATTTCAGACTAGACAAGATACCTCTGCTGCCACTACCACCGGTAGATGGATCGAGTGGTTGGATATGACCACAAGGGGGAGGATAGCAAAGGAAAGAACTTTTGGATGTCGACACTGAACGATGGACTTTAAGTATATGACTGTTGGAATAGATGTCGGTCATCTTTTGAAGTATAGCCGAGTATAGAAGACCTTGGCATTTTGATGTACTGACGAAAGATGTCCTTGTGCTTTATTTAAATAAAGGTGGTCGGCTTTAACTTATAAAATGTTTAGTTGGTGTGCATCTTTTCTAAATATAGGGAAGGGAGTTGTTGGATACGCTTCCGCCATATTTTGCGCAAGGACCGATCTAAACGATATAAATCCCCAGCATTTATGGATTTATCAATTTTTATGGTATCGGAGTAATAGACTTTAAGGTAAAAAGAAAGGTAAGCGCACTGTGGCGACCCCAACGGATCAGGGACCGTTTGTGGGGTGTCACAGTCAAACATAGCATAAGAAGGCAGTAGAACTAGAACATGTTGAGCTAGACATAATGCCTGTGAAGATGATTCTGGGAAATTAAAGTGCACCCAAAAGAGAGGTTCGAGATGAGCCTATCATCACTGTGGAGGTAGTTCAAGAGGAATACAGTGATTCGGAGCAGACTAACAAACCTTAAAGGACCTGTCCATAAAAGATCTACATGTGTGAGAAAATCAAAGGTAATTTTTTATCAATAAGCTAATACTATTTTGAGCAATGTCTTACATACAAATTCGGGATAATCGGAAACTTATGATGAGGTAAAGAAAGACACATCTCACATGCAGTGGCAGTGTGCCATGAAAGATGAGACGAGCTCGTTACTTCAAAACAAAACTTGGGAGTTGACCAAGTTGCCCACAGATAAAAACGCTTTCTTAAACAAGTGGCTATACATGATTAAGAATGAAGCAAATGACAATATCAAATACAAAGCGAGACTTGTGGCCAAGGTTTTTTCTCAAAAAGAAAGGATCGGTTATTTTAAGATATTTTCACCTATAGTGAAAATGGCATCAATCAAAGTTTTACGGAGTATAGTTGCAGTGGAGGATCTTCATCTCGAGCAGTTAGATGTGAAAACGGCGTTTTTACAAGGTAACCTAGATGAAGGGTTATACATGGTGCAACCTAAAGGTTTTGAAGTCAAAGATAAGGAGTAGGTATGTCGCTAGAAGAAAAGCTTGTATGGCTTGAAACAAGCTTCACAGCAATGGTACTTAAAGTTTAATGGTTTCATGGAAGAAAACGGATTTGCATATTATGAGGCTATCATTGTGTTTATTTTCGCAAGTATAGCGATGGTGATATCGTGTCTCTTTTTATATGTGGATCATGTGCTAGTGACATGCTCAAATATGTAAAGAATTGCAAAAGTGAAGAAGATGGTACAATCACATTCTGCTACGAAAGATTTGAGAGAGGTTAAGAATATTTTAGGCATGAAAATCGTTAAAGACTGAAAAAATAAGAAACTATGATTGTTTTAAAAAGACTATATGAACAAGGTGTTAAAATATTTGACATAGATAAGGCAAAACCGATTGCGACTCCTCTAACGAGTCATTTCAAACTTTTCAAGGATATGTGTCCGAGTACTCAAACTTTGAAAGATGAAATGACGGTAGTTCCATATGCATCAACAATAGGAAGTTTCATGTATGCCATGATGAGCACGAGATTAGGCATTGCACAAGTAGTAGAAGTTATGAGTCAATATATGCAGAACTCAAGTAGAGAGCATTGGAATGCAATAAAATAGATATTGAGATATTTAGCAGGTACATAAAATTACTCTATTTGTTATGATGGTACCTCTTTAGAGTTACATGGTTATGTAGATACAGATCACTCAAGTGATCGAAATAGTGGTAAGAGTATCACTAGATATATCTTCACAGTTGCAAGTATAGTAGTGAGTTGGTTATCTTAACTACGGAAAATAGTGGCTCTATCGATGAAAGAAACGTAATGGCGATCATAGAAGTCTCCAAGGAAATTATGTGGTTACAAGATTACATTGAGAAGCTACATGGAAAGCAGCCAATAAGTACACTATGGAGTGATAGTCAAAGTGCAGTGCACTTAGCAAAGAATGCAGCCTATCATTCAAAGACTAGACATATCAAAAAGCATTATCACTTTATTAGGTCAGCATTAAAAGATAATGAGTTAAAGTTACAAAAGATTGATAGCTCGAAAAAACCAACTAACATGTTTGCCAAGGTAATGGAGAGAAAGAAACATATTTTTTATACTACTACTGTTTATATTACTCCATGTTGATTGATAAAGAATATCGCAAAGGCACAAGTACTTTAGTTACTAGTTTTTGAAGAAGATGGATGTAAAGTTGCTTGTGTATCGAGTATATACATATTCAAGTGGGATATTGTTGATAAATAAAGCCAATAATATTTTTAAGGGTTTTTTTTTGTCTTTTCAATTAATTTTGCTTGTAGATTAAAAGCTACACCTTTATATCAGTAATAGTTAGACGCTAGTCATCAAGACACTAAAAAATAAAATACAGAGGAAAGAAAAAGAGAGGAGAAAAAGGTGAGTTTTTTCTTTGTAAATATTCCTAATCTCTTTGTGCCCTAATCTTGTGGGAAGATCATCGATGTATTCCAACTTTCTTTAAAATCTAGTGAATTCGCAGAGTGCCTCTACGCGGAAACATAGCTTAGGTTTGGGTGCATTTTGATAACAATTTTTTTAGCGTGTTCTTCTGATTTTGTTCTTTAATATTATACTCTGCCTGGATATATTGTTTGCGAGCGTTATTCTTTTCGAATCTTAATGCGATTTCATAACAACATGGCCCAGTTGATGAGCATGAGGAATCAAGCTAGATCTTTATGAGATCGTCTCAAATCATCTATTTGGGATTCTAGGTATTGTACTGGCACTTATGAGACCGATATGTGTTGGAAAATATAGAGGAGAAAAAAAAAGGCGTATTGCGGGAAGAATACGTAACACCGTGTTTGTAATCAGAAAATTAATTCAAGAAAGTGATAACGAAACAAATAAGAACTAAACATAAGGTACAGCTAACAGAATCTCTTTAAGACAATTAGTTTTTGCCAAGGGCACTAAGCAACTTCACGAACTTCGCCTTGTTGATATCAGCACTATATGAACATGACTCTATCGAATACTTCTTCAAACCAACACACTTAAAGAAACTTCAAGAGAGGAGATGCAGGTGTTTTTGCTTCTTCTTTAATTGAAGAATTTCAACTCTATTTATAAAGTTTTGGAATTCATGTACAGAAGCAACACATGAACCATGAATTAACTATTTTCGAATGAGTTTTCGAATCAACTAGGATATATTAACTGTTTTACATCATACAAATTCTCCAATGTGCATCCTAACAATCCCCTCTTCATGTGTGAACTCAGTGTTAAGTCTACCCCCATAATCCAAGCATCATTCTACATCAAGATATCTCACAACTTGAATCTCCATCAACACCCTACTTCATCTCAAAGTTTGTCAATTAGGCCCATGTTACTACACAACACAACGCCAAAACACATTAGTGACTAGCTACCTTCATTGAAATATTCACTAAATACAATAGATTGGGGGCCCACCAATCAATTATCGACTTTGATACTATTTATTAGGGGCACATAGCATAAGTTCAATATATTCACCATCGCCAAGAGAGAGCCCAAGTTCAAACCCCCATTAACATATATAGTTGAACTCACATTCACTAAAAAATCGAAGCCAATGAGTTATCGGTCAACTTAGATATATTAACTGCCCTACACCACACCAATCGATGTGAGATTTCTCTAACTCAATTCACATATGCATCCTAACATTTCTTCTCCCACTTGGTGAATTCTTTACATGCTTCTTTAGACCCAACGCAATTGTACACTATTCAAACTTTAATGATCTTGCTGCATTGGTAAAAAAATCTGCACTATTTACTTGTGTGTCAATTTTCTCCAATTTTATAACCTTCCATCTATTTTTTCTCGGATGAAGTGATATTATATGTTGATGTGCTTTGTTCTCACAAGAAATCCAATATTCACTCCGTCTTATATAAAATCAAGCTCTTTACACAATCTACATAGCCAAATCAACCCTAAGCAGCAAAAGTAGGGGTCATGTACTATGCCTCAATAGTAGATAAAGCAACCATGCCTTGCTTCTTACTCATCCAACTCATGACTCTGCCAAATAAGAAAACAACCTACCGATAGACCTCATGCTATCAATCTCATCACCCCAATTAGCATCCGCAAAGCATATCAATTCTCACACATGTTGTTCCTTTTATCTTTTCATGCTTCCATAACATAACTCAAAGTTAGATGTATCACGAGGATAATGAAGTGCCCACGTTGTTGCCATCCAATGCTTTTTCCATGAATTTGACATATATTTTCTCAATACTTCCACTACTTGCATACTAAACTATGGCCATCTCTTCAACTTCCTCCTCAATCTTAGGACACTAGAGGCTAACAACTTGGAACTTGTGGGGTCCTCACTAACTTACATTCTGCCATGTTGAACTTCTTGAACACATTTTCAATATATTTCTTCGAGATATATTCACCAAAAGTCTTAAGTTTTGTCATGAAAATGTAACTGAGTCCTAAAATTTACAAAATGTGCAATCAAGTTTTAAAACTTATCAAATTTATGCAATTAAGTCCTTTCTTAATACCATTGATTTGACTAATGGAAGATGGGAACGTGGTATTTTTAGAATTAATTTCTATTTCCTACATGGCATTTTTAATTATTTTTATCCAATTTATATTTAAATTAGATTTAGAAACTAAAAAAGAAAACCCAAAATTTTATTTTAAAATACAAAACTAAAAGAAAAAATAGAGAACAACAAGCTAGTGATCCCTTCCCCTAGAAGAGTCGCGACCCTTGCCAGGCCAAAGCAAGGGTGCCCTAATCTAGGTGATGCCAACCTTCTCTTGGGGTCAACAAGGCTTGCCAAGATCTAGGCGAAGGGGCAAAAGCTCGCTAGCCCCAAGCAAGCACTAGTGTCGCCCTCACCTAGGCCTAGCAAGAGTCCCTTGCTTGGGCCCAGCAAGGCCTTGCCAAGGGCGGGCAATGGTCGTCAACCTAGGTCAATGTCGGCGTTGCCCAGATTTAGGTGCTTAAGCCGAAGCTTGGTAAGGGTTGCCGGCTCTTACTTAAGGCTGGCGAGGATGATCGACCACTACCAACCCCTCTAGCCATGGGGGGTGGTAGTGAAAGTGCCCATTGGCAAGCCTTACCATTTTCCTTTTCTATATAGTTTTTTAAATAAATTTTAGCTTTTCTCTTTGAGCTTTTTAATCTATTTTAAAATTTTTGAATAAAAATAATTTTAAAATGCCACATGGAAATAAAAATTAATTAAAAAATACCACATCAGCATCTTTCATTACTCAAATTGACAGTGTTAATGAAATGACTTATTGCATCAATTTGACAAATTTTAGAATTTGATTGCACTTTTAATAAATTTTAGAACGTAATTGCATTTTCATGATAAGTTTTAGAACTTCTAGTGAACATATCCCTATTTCTCCTGACTTAGCCACAACTTCTTATTCTCATGCTCCTTTTTTTTTTTTCTACATGCCCAAGATGAAGTTTGTTGGGCCTAGATCTTTCATCTCAAACTGTTTTGCCAATAGTCCTTTTACAATATTGATCATTCTTAAACCATTACCAACTAGCAACATATCATCAACATATAAGGTTAAGATAACAAAATCATCCCATAACCTCATCATGTAGGCATAATGATTAGTGTCACAATGAACAAAGCCAAACTTCAAGACATAGGAGTCGATTTCTAGTACCACATTCTTGGAGATTGCTTCAGGCCATATAAAAATTTGTTCAGTTTGAAACAAAATCTTTTTTTCCCTTTGACCATAAACCCTTATGATTGCTTCAAGTAAATATCCTCCTTTCAAGTCACTATAGAGGAATGTTGTTTTCACATCAAACTACTCTACCTCAAGATTGTATGCAGCTGCTACATATAAGACATGTGGAGTTCAATTTACTAGCAGGTAAAAAGATCTCACCATAATCAACTCCCTCTATCTGTGAGTATTCCTTTGCAACCAAATGAGCTTGTATTGTTCTATTTCTCCATCTACAAAGATCATCTTCTTGAACATCCACTTGCAATCAATTGTCTTTTGACTGCAAGTAGTTTAACCAAACTCCACATTCTATTTGTATCCAGTGAATTCATTTAATCTTTCAGGAAATTTTCCCACTTTTTGGCATCCTTCACACTTCTTGCTTCCTTGACGGTACTTGAATCATCATCCATAACAATCAAAGAACAATTCTCATTACTATTAAATAGGGTATACTTCTCAAGTGGTATTCTCAGTCATGTAAACCTTTTTAAGACCGGTTTTGATGGTGCTTCAACTTGAAACTCAATTTTAGAATCTACGATGTCATCCACCTCGTTAGGCTCATTAGCTTTAGAATCTAAAGTTTATGTTTTGGCTTGTATAGTCTTTGCCTCTTCCTTCAAAACTACATCTACTTTAACCATCAATAGTTTTTTAAGAGCTTGTGGAAAAATTTGATTTGTCATAAATTTTCTAAACACCACATCCTTACTGTAGATGATATGTACAGTATTTGGCTTCCACAAGTTATACCTTTTGGCATCATCCTTGTACCCAATGAATATGCACTTCTTTGACTTACTCTCGAACTTGTTACTCTTTTCCTTTGGTACGCATATATATGCTTCACAGTCAAATACTCTAACATGGTATATGCATGGCTTCATCATGAACAATGCCTCAAATGGTGTTTGACTCATCAAAGCTGATGTGGGAGACATTTTCTTTATATAGCACATCATAGCCATTAGTCCCAGCAAATACTCAACTAATAAGCCTACACTACTACCATACTGCTTGCCTTCTCCATGAGAAATCTATTGATCATCTCTGCCACCCCCATTGTGCTGAGGTAAATAGGGCATTCTCTTCTACCTTGCAATGCCACTAGTCTCACATAATTGATCAAATTTCACTAAATAGAATACCCCTCCATTGTCAATCCGCAAAACTTTGATTTTTCCTATCAAACTAAGTTTCCACCAAAGATTTCAACTCTCAAAAGTTTTCAAACACATTATCTTTCCTCTACAAGAAATACATCCACACATATTTAGAAAAATCATCGATAAAACAAATATAATACATTGAATTTCCAAATGATGCAATGGGTGTAGGAGCAAAAAAATCACTATGGATAAGATCCAAAATCCCTTTTGTTCCTCCTATGGATTTAAAAGATACTCGATTTTGTTTCCCATGTAAACAATGTTCACAAAATCCAAAACCTATTGAAGAACTTGAGATTCTATTTACCTTCTTTGTCACGCCCAAATCCTCCGATCGCATGCCCATCCCTCTGTGGTCGATTAAATAGCGATGTCCCAAGACACGTCACCAACCCATTTATTTTAATACGCATGCGGAAGCGAATAATAAATCCCTAGAAAACAATAAGATAGGATAGAAAAGTAGCGCCACAATTTAAAAAAAAAAAAAAACAAACCATACCTTTATATACATATCACACCAAGTCAATTATAATACTAGCCGACTATATACATGGTCTGCAAAGGGGGGTAGAAACTATAGATCCTCTAATCAATTGAGTCTTCGACTGAATACTCCGACATTCCTGGATCTGACAGGTTCGGATCCACCATTAAACCACCTGGCGGGTCGGCCATGCCTTTATCAAAAGCAACCTCCAGCACTGACAGATGGACTTCAGACTCCAGGATGGGACCTTCATTCTGTTCATTCCGCTTGCGATAGTACCATGACCTATATTGATGGGGTATCTTGTGGGGTAGACCCGCATCGACCCAGACCACGGACCTCACTAGTTCATAGACCCATCCTCTTGAATTCCCATGAAGCAGAATATAGCACCTCTATTCAATGACCTTCTTCGGCTGTCCAAAATGTTCGGGAGGAGCTGCCATCTAGGGACTTGTAAATGTTATCCCACAACGAGATGAGACGACATCTCAGCAAGTTCACCCCATAAGTCCCGACTAGAAAGAAAATACGCCCTAGGGGATGCCTAAGCACAAGCACAGGTCAGAGGACTTACCTTTGCCTCCGTTCCTTCCTACAAATCGGTACGATTCATATATTCATCGAATCACATCAACAAATCAAATCATCCAGTCAAATCGAGCCATCGATCAATCGACTCAATCGATTTCATATCATTAAGACCATCTCCCGGCCATTCCATTCAATACTATCTATAAAGTCCGATTATATCAAGGATTGCTCACTCTAAGCTGAAGATAGATAGTACAGCTCACTCTAAGCTAATAAAATATATTTCTCATGCTAAGCTGATATATCAAGACCCGCAAGCTGATATAGTATGCTGACAATGCTCACCAGAAGCTGCTAAGGTATACTGCTCTCGCTAAATTGATATATCGAGGCCCGTAGGCTGATATAGTATACTATGGTGCTCACTCTAAGCTGATAAAGTAGTTCATGCTAAGCTGATATATTGAAGCCCTTAGGCTAATATGGTATACTATTGTCACCAACTGATAATTTCACCATTTTTATCATTCCCGATAAAAATAATTGTGCGTGGGTACACGGTCGGCCTTAGCCGAAATACAATATTTTCCCTTTTGAAAATCCCACTAATTTCAATATGCGCTGTAAACTAACGCCTGGTATTTTCTAATTAATTATTGAAATTAATATATTTTCGGATAAATTCCCAAAATCACAAATCACACTCAATATGCACAAACCAGTACTCAATTAAATAAACCAACCACACCATTGCACTCAGCACGAAATTCCGGTCAACAGCTATCCCGGTCTAATTTCCAGAAAATAATAATTAATTAAATAATTACGAAAATTAATTAAAAATGCCAATAAATGCAACTTAGGTTGGAAAAGCCTAAATAAATACCAAAACGGGCCTGAAAAAATTCTGAACCTAACTAGATAAATACTAGAGCTTATATAGTCTCTAATTACACTACTCTAACCACCTAACATGCAATAACGAGTAATTAAATCGCCAATATATTCTAACTATCCACCTAATACATACTTAACTTAAACTAATCAACCCTTAAGCATAATTAACTCCCTAAGCGGAGATTAGTGAGTAAACTCATTGGTTTTGCGATTCAATGAATTCACTAGGACGGCGAGGCGTAGGCAGTCCACAAACTCCAAAGTGGGTGCACCTTTTGAGGTCCAGAAGCGGTCCAAAATGGGCCAAATAGTGTGCTGCAGACCTAGGAGCTTTGGTTTTGGTAAGGGCCGAAGGGGCTGCTCCAGGGGCCGGTTGAGCTGGAAATGGGCAAGGACGAGTAGACGGACTTGGTGGAGGCGAACGACGGCCGAACGGCGATGGAGCGGCAACGACTGGGCTCCGGTTAAGCTCAATGGGCACGGGGAACATTTGCTGGGCTCAAAATGAGTAGGGCGAACAGGCAGCATGCACGGGGGACGCGCGGCTTGTGGGTGGGGCTCACGATGGCAGCGATAGTGACACGGCAGCTCCAAGCGGCTTAGCAAGCATCGACGGGCAAGGGAAGGGGTTGAGCTTGATTTCCCTGAAATTTTTGAAGCTTTTTGGGTCTGCAATGGAGGGGCTCGATGGCTTGGGAAGGAGGAAGGGGACCGGCCGCTATGGAGGGGGCCACTTGTTCTACAACCTATCTTCTTGTCCCCTTGGTTGGCCCCACCTTGCTAGCTAGCTTCCTCAATAGTTTTTCCAGCCCCAAAACTTGCCTCAGAAGCCATTGAGATGGTCTAAAATGTTGAGGCATGGGGGGCTACGAATTTTGAAGTGTTTTCCCCTCAATTTCTCTCCAATTCTCTCTTGAATTGATTCAATTCGGCTTCCAAAAATTTCATGGTCGAGTTCTCAATCAAATTGGTATTTTCCTCGCCAATAGAATCAACTTGCATCCCAATTGCGTGATAAAAAACGGTCCTCCGAATTTTCCGATCGAAAACGGCCTTATATCGACTTTTCACCAAAACTCTCGATTTGTAGAAAAATCTTTGGAGGATGAATCGATGTTCCTAAAATGACTTGTGACATGACAAAACTTTCAATTTTTGAAATCGGATTCAAATTCGCAGTTAACTTCTATCCGGCGCGATTTTAGCGAGACCTAGGCTACCGAGTAGCTTTCAGAAATTTTTTAGTGTAAATGACCCGTGGTCAATTTTCTTCGAGCCACAATGAACCTCTCTGACACATTAGAGACTCTCGATGGTCATAAAATCTCGAGATTTCAAATATGGACACAAGGTACCAAAATGACAGAAAGATCAGTCTAGTACCGGTTGACGAGAATTTTGTAATTTGGTGAAATCATCCACGTTTAGCCACATATCTCTGTCAAACCAACCTATCTATAATCTCTAATCGACTTTTAACTGTGTTGTAATGATCTCTACAGATGAGCATGGTCGAGTAGTTGATTCTTAGTCGAATTCTCAAGTCTTTTGCATTAAAATCCCTTAATGGCTTTCCTATATAGTCTAGTTATCCTTAGAGTGATTAGCTCTAAGAATGGCACTATAGGCGCATCGATAAAAGGCCCGATTTATTTAATTGAAAATAGAATTGAAATTCTAGGATGTCACATTCTTCTTTGAGGAAAGAGTCATCGGTCCTTTCTCACCAATGTGACCCAATCTTGATGGCATAATATCGAAAGATCTTCTTTCACCTCCTCTAAGATATAACTCGCACCATTGATCACTGTGCTTTCCAATAAATTCCACAATTTTCGATACCGTTTGTCTTTGGTGATTACCATAGATCCATAGATTAGCTTGCATAAATATTTGTCACTAGTAAAAGTAATACCAACATCTTTCATAGTTCCCGTATAGGAATATGCATCACATCTGGAAGATGCTTGATTGTCCCATCTTTCATCCTCAGCTTCACTTTTTTGTGATAAACAATATAAAACATCGTGTCATCTCCCATTCACACTATACCTCCCTAATGTGGCTCATAACAGTTGAACTAATCTCTTTGAGGCATCATGTGGAAAGACACTCCAATGTCAATTATCCATGCACTATAGTCAACCCGAGATGAATTGTAGATGACATTCATGTCTCTCATGCTGTTGATATCATCCTTCTTTCTACTATAGCATGATGTCTCATCTCGCTACTCTAGACCCACACTTTTACTTCTACAATCCTTCTTCATGTGTCCAGGTTTTTTACACTTCTAACACGTTATTTTTTTTTTATATAGATATCTACTTTTAGATCTTCCTCCAATTATATTCCTGCCACCAAATCTAGATTTAGATCTTTCAGTGTTCCTTCCTCTTAAGGAAAGATCCTCATTCATTGCATTATTAGAAAAGCTAAAGCCCAAAAGTTGGGGTCATGTTAGAAAAGCTAAAGGCCAAAAGTTATCGCTGAAAGGAGTTAGTACTAACACCTAGAGGGGAGTGAATAGGTGTAGACACAAATTTTTGCAAGACTTGGTAAAACTAATTTTTCCTTTTAAAAACGATAAACACTAAAGGTATTTCAACTTGAATTGACAAACACTCAATAAATAAAAGTAAAGAGTTCAGGGAAAAGAGAATATGCACACAAGGTTTATAGTGGTTCGGTTAGGTTAAGTCTACGTCCACTCTCCTCGTTGACAGCCTATTGGCTGGATTCCACTATGAATCAAAAGAAATGTTACAGCTCGTGATCTCAACTATCACAGTGAGGAGTCTCTATCGAACTCTCACACAGTCTCACAAAGAGTTTCTCTCTTTTGTATACAATGTTTTGCTCAATGAATGAAAAAGTGAGATACTAGAAAGTTTTGGACTTTGGAATTCTCTTTCAAGCACTTCCTCGAACAACTTGAGAGTCTTCCTTATATACTCCTCCATGCCTCTACAACCGTTGGCACTTTCCAAAAGAGTTCTTTCAATCTACCCGTTGGACAGAATCAATCAAGGAGATCTTGAGTCATTTTAGGAATGTGATGATAGCCCATCAATCTCGATCGCCCATACAGTCAGGATCTTGAGTTTCCATAACTAGAACTTCCAAGTTTGTTTGCCTTTCAAAGATATTCGTATCGGAGTAAATTCCAATAAGAATAAATAAAGCAAATATGGAATCCAGTTATAAGATCTTCCAGTAATTATACGAGTCGAAATTTTGAAGATAATTTATCAATATTGCAAACATTAGTCACTGCAAGCAAGTTTAAAGTCAAATGTCAAGCAAATCCAAATCAAAAAGTTCAAAGTCAAATCAAAACCTAATAAAAATCGAAATGCAAATCTGCACTCAAACTCTCCCCCTTTTTGTCATCAGCAAAAGTGGAGACAAAAGCGATTTGAAAAAGAGTTGGTTTGAATCAGGGCTGCTTGGGGATACGAACGAGCTGGAAATCCCCCATGGACTTGACAGTGTCTTCAAGTTTCTTCAAAGACTCCTTAAGCTGTTGAATATCCACATCCTTTGCCTGTTCTTCCAGTTGAAGCTTTAAGGCTTGGATCTGTTGTTGAAGAGAGTCTGTAGATGTCTTGAAAACAGTCATCATGTGCTTCATATCAAACTCGAAAGCATATTGTTATCCCTTTAATTCTAAAAGAAGCTCTATCACTCTCCGAAAATCTGCTGAGTGATCTGCGGTAGAGCTGGGACCAGCCAAATCAGTCGCAGGAGTTTGAACACGAGGGGAACATCAGTTGTTCTATCACCATGACTAGGAGTATATGCCTCGAACTCTGCCTCAGGGAATTCAGAGGCATAGACCTCTTCTAGGTCTTGTGGAGATCTACTAACATCACTAGCAAAGATGGGTGAAGAAGTACCTCGTTTTTCACCACCTCCCCCTGTCTTCAGGCCTTCAAGTGGAGAGATAGCTCTTCTTCTTCTTCTTGCTCTACTTCAACACTGTAACGATGTTGTTCTCTAGTCTTTCCACTCCTTGTCTTTTCCGAATTATCAAACAAAGAGGCAGCCGGTGTTGGTTCAAAAGAGTCATCGCACTCCTTTCTTCTTCGCTTCTTCTTCCTTCTTATGCTTCTTTCCTTCTTTCTTCTCTTTCTTCGTCTCTTCTCTTTGTTCTTTCTTGATCTCTGTTCTTCGTATGGCTCACAAACTCTGTAGATTGCGCAAGGCGAGAGCTGAGATAGTGAGATCATCATAATCTTCTTCTTCATCTTCCAAGATAAGAGATCTCCTTTTCTTCACTAGTTCAGTCATGGGCTCCTTGCCTTTCCTTTTCTTTGCTGCTGAGTCTTGCTTCGCCTTCACAGGGGACTTCTCCTTGAAGCGCTCCAACTCCTTGCTCAGCTCCTTCAACCTCATCTTAGAAACCATTTTGAGACCAATAACCATTGGAGGAATGGTTCTAACACAAAGGGGAGCAGGGAGATTGATTTTGAAGTACTTGAACAGTTGTGAGATAAACGCAGAGTAAGGGAGTTGTCCCTTGTCTTTCACCACAATCTATACATATGCAAAAGAATTGTGTGAGGCAGAGAGAACTTACGACCAAAGATGATTGCGTACATTAGCTTCACTTTGGAACGAGAAACATCCGTCTTTGAGGTAGACTTTCGCTTGATGCAGTTAATCACCACCTTGTGAAGAAGAATATTAGAGGCATTCTTTCTTGAATCTTGCCTTCAACCATTCTGTCATTGAGAATGGACAAGGTAGCATGAGCATGAGACACGCCAATTGGTTGGAATCTTCCTCTTTCCATACCAATTATGTTAGCCAGAGTGTCTACATCAACTGTGAAATCTTTGTCTCTCACAGTAAAAGAGAATTTATTCGCATCCATGAATGATAGATTTGAATAAAAGTAGGCAGTAAGTTCGAGGTATGCAATGATCGTCTCGGTGCAAAAACGCTCAAGCTGAAGGAAACCAAGCTTCTCCCTCAAATTGACCTTCAAGGAGTCAAGAAAATCGAAATCCACGCTTCTGGGGCTCATAACCCCTCTTTTCAGCAAACTCGAGTAACACTTTTTGTGGTCCTTGGAACGAAATAAGCTCGTCCCTTCACCACGAACCTTCACAGCAACACCCAACCTAGGTTGAAAGAGAGCAATCATCCTTTCATAATTGTCCTCCTCCTTTGTCTGTCCGAATCTCGGATCACTAGGAAAATTTTCAAACGTCCATTCTGCCAAAACCTGAGGTGCAATTCCTAACATTTCCATAGTGTTTAAGAAAAATGTCTCATTCTTGTAACCGTGTGTTTTTAAGAACTCATCGATCAGATTCATAGCAATACCACCATTTTTCAAGTTAGAGTATAGTTTATAGATAAATTGGTTTGAGTCCTTACAAGTTCAACATCTTCAATGACCTCTTCTTGATCTTGCTATGTGGGAGGGTTTTGCGCTGCTTATTGACGCTGTTGAGAATGTTGTCTTGGTTGTTGCTGTTGTTGTTGTTATCGTTGAGGAGAATCTTCTTCCTCTGTCAGATTGAAATGCGTAGGTCCCTCATGCATATGCTGTGGTCCCCGGCTTGCAATTCTCGAAGACTTTCTTTGGTAAGACATTGCAGCAGTTAAGGGGAGTTTCTCAAACTCGTTCATTAAAAAAGGTGAAAAAATTTTGGAGTAAACTCAAGCAAAAATGAGAGAGAGTGAAATCACAGTATTCTAGGGCTTCAAGAAAAGCGTAAATGGAGATGACGAGTTTCAACAATATATAAAAACAGGTATATGAAACGTCGCAAGGAAAAAGTAAAAACTGCCTTTTTAAAAATGAAAAACTACATTTTTCAAAAATAATAACTGCCTTTTTCAAAAATGACAATTGCCTTTTTGAAAATGAACAATCATCAATAAAGATAATTTCTAAAAACGAAATAGGCAAAAAGAATAACGTACCTTTTTGAATTTTTATCCATAAATAACTTCACTTTCATTTAGAAGAAATTTACTTAGAGTCGTAATATCTGGAAATTTTGAGTCTGAACACCTTCAGACTTTACTCGGTAAGAGATAGAATGTTCAATCTTGCACGAATAGACTCAAATAAGCTTTTCTCCAGTGGCTTTATAAATATGTCTGCCAGTTAATTCTTTGAGTCAATGAACTAAATCATAACTTCTCCACTGTGAACATGATCTCTAATGAGATGATGTCGAATTTCTAACTTCAATTCCAAAGTCTCTCAGCTATTGCTTTATCCATAAGATTTGAGAGCAGCAATTTCCAAGAGCCACATATTTCGCTTCTACTGTTGAAAGAGCTACAGTACTTTGTTTCCTTGAGAGCTAGGATATTGTCCTATTGCCTAACAATTGACAAGTACCGAAAGTACTCTTTCTATCGAGTCTACATCCTGCTAAGTCTACGTTTGAATATCCAAGAAGAGTAAAGTCTCATTCTTTTAGATATCACAGACCTAACTTCAAAGTAGTTACAACATATTTGATAATACGTTTTGCGGAGCTTAGATGAGATTCTTTGGGATCTGATTGAAATCTATTACACATGCAAACACTAAATAAGATGTCAAGTTTAGAAGCTGTAAGATAAAGAAGTGAACCAATAATACTTCTATAAAGTTTCTCGTCAACTTTCTTTCCTCCTTCGTCTTTGCCCAGGTTCGAAGAGCTTGACATTGGTATATCAGTCCTTTTGCAATTCTCCAAACCGAACTTCTTGATGAGATCTTTAGCATACTTCTCTTGATGAATGAAAATTCCTTCCTTCAATTGTTTTACTTGTAACCCAAGAAAGAAAGATAATCCACCCATCATGCTCATCTCAAATTCATCCTGCATAAACTTAGAAAATTTCTTGCACAGACTTTCATTAGATGATCCAAAGATAATATCATCAACATAAATTTGAACGAGTAGAAAGTCTTTACCTTCCTTTTTAATAAACAATGTAGTATCCACATTTCCTTTAATAAAACCATTTTGAATTAAAAATTTACTTAACCTGTCATACCAGGCTCAAGGTGCTTGTTTTAGTCCATATAAAGCCTTTTTCAGTTTGAAAACTGAGTTTGGTTTTCTTAAATCTTCAAACCCAGGTGATTGTTCCACATAGACTTCTTCTTGGATAAATCTATTCAAGAATGCACTTTTGACGTCCATTTGGAATAACTTGAAATTCTCATAGCAAGTAAAAGCAAGTAATAATCTAATTGCTTCTAACCTTATTACTGGTGCATAGGTTTCATCATAGTCTATCCCTTCTTCTTGTGTATATACTTTGGCCACGAGTCTTGCTTTATTTCTGATCACTTTTCCTTTCTCGTTCATTTTGTTCCTAAAAACCCATTTAGCTCCAATAATCGATTTACCTTTTTGTTTAGGGATTAGCTCCCAAACATCGTTGATGCTGAATTGTCTAAGCTCTTCTTGCATAGCTTCAATCCAGCTTTCGTCAGTTAAGGCTTCTTCTATGCTTTTGGGTTCTATCTTAGAAATAAGTGCTAGAACGCTAGACTCTTCTTGCCTTTTGGATTTGGTGCGAATCCCTTCATTAACGTTGCCAATGATTAGTTCTTTGGGATGACTTGACTTATGCTTCTAGTTGTTGGTTAGTTTGTGAGTCTGCTCATCCTCTACTTCATTTGAACCTTCTGGTTTTTCTTGATGTTGATCATCAGGAGTCTGAGCTTCTTCAAGAGAAGTAGACTTTGTAAGATCTAGAGTAGATACAGAATCTTCAAGTTGAATTTCTTCCACTTTATTCTGTGTTAAGTCTTGAAACTTGACGTTCATAGATTTTTCCACATATTGAGTTTTCTTGTTGAAAATTCTATAAGCTTTGCTTGTAGATGAGTAGCCAAGGAATATTCCTTCATCTGATTTTTCCTCAAACTTACCAGCTCGATCATTTGCATTTTTTAAAACAAAACACTTACAACCAAACACGTGAAAAAAAAGAAACAACTAGCTTTTTCCTTTCAAAAATCTTATAAGGAGTTTTCTCTAGAATAGGTCTCAAGAACATTCTGTTAATGATATAACATGCTGTAGAAACTGCTTCAGTCCAAAACCGAGAAGATATGTTACTCTCAATTAAGAGGGTTCTTGCCATCTCCTGCAAAGATCTATTCTTTCTTTCCACAACCCCATTTTGCTCTAGAGTATATGGAGAGGAGAAAACATGCTGTAAACCAAATTCATCACAAAAATTTGCAAAGTCTTGATTTTCAAACTCACCTCCATGGTCTATTCGTATACTTGTAATATCATATCCTTTCTCATTCTGAATTTTCTTAGCAAATTTTGAAAAATGAGAAAATGCTTCAGACTTACTTGCCAAGAAGAATACCCATGTAAAGCGAGAATAATCATCCACGATTACTAGACAATATTTCTTTCCACCGATGCTTTGAGTTCGCGTATGTCCAAAGAAATCCATATGTAGAAGCTGCAAAACTCGATTAGTAGAAACATGATTAATATGTTTAAAGGAACTTTTAACCTATTTTCCCAGAACACATGGTGTGCATAACTCACTCTTTTGAAAAGCTAAGTTAGACAATCCACGAACAAGCTTCTTAGAGGATATCTTGGCAATTTGCGTCATGTTGATATGACCAAGCTTTCGATGTCAAAGATTTTCTTCATCTTGAATAGAGATTAGACACTGAGAACTTTCTGGTTTTATATCCAGTAGATAGATGTTTCCATGTCTTCGTCCAGTAAATGATTGAGATAGATCTTTACTAGTACCTAAACAAATGTCTTCTTGGAAATTAATTTTGAATCCAGTAGTTGACTTATGCTGAGCAGATTGTAGTTCAAGTCTTCCATCAAGAAGATGTTGTTGATTGTGAGACTTCCAATCTTCACAATTCCATATCCAACAATTTTTCCTTTACTGTTTCCATCAAAAGAAACTTTTCCACCATTCATTTGCACAAGCTTTATAAAGCAATTTGAATCTCCTATTATGTGTCTCGAACAACCACTATCCAAATACCATTTGATCTTTCTCTTGATAGTGACCTGCAGTTACAAAAAGAATTCAAGTTTTCTTTGGTACCCACATTTTCTTGGGTCTTGGGGAGTTAGTGCTAAACACAGTCTTTGCCCAATCCTTCTTAACAAGTCTCCAAACTTTAGGACATTCCTTCTCAAAATGTTATGAACTGTTACACTTTGAACATTTGAGTGTACTTTGGCTAACAGGTTTTACAAAAGCCTTTTGGAAATAGTTTTTGTAAAATATTTTTGTAGATCTTTATTTGATTCTTTCCTTTACTTTTGGGAAATCAATTAAAGGAATAGTTTCTGGTGTCATACCCAAACCAGATTTGTTAAAATAAGGTCTTTGTATAGAAAGAATATTTTCTAACTTCTCTAAACCTTTTGAAAATTTCTTTGTTATATTTGAAATGTCTTCTTTCAAGAAAATACTCTCCTTTGAGAGAGAATATGCATTTTCTTTTAAAACATTAAAGCTTTTGTTTAAATTTTCAAACTTTGCTTTCCAAGAAATTTCTTGTTGCTTTAGTTTAGAATTTTCCCTCTTTATTTCGGAAATCCTCTTAAGAGATGTTTTGTGACTAAGACAGAGTTCATTTATGTACTTTGAGACTTTAGTATGAATTTTAAAATTACTAACCTCGATTTCCTCATCTGACTCTAAGTCTAGATCTGTTTCAGAGTGTAAGTCTGAATCTAAATTTGCCATTAGACATATATTGGCATAATCATCTTCACTTTCTTCGCATTTAGTATCACTATATGTCTCTGCTTTGAGAGCCTTTTTGAATTTCTCTGTGTTTCCCCTCTTTTTCTTCAACAGAGGGCAGTTGGGTCTGATGTGTCCCTTTTTATTGCATTCGAAACAAACCACATCTTTATTTGTCTCATTGTCTTCATTTGATTTCTTCTAAAATCTTTGATTGCTTTGCTTCTTCCAGTTAAACATTCTTCCTTTATTGTTCAACTTCCTAAACTTCCTTATCATGAGTGCAAGTTTTTCATCATCCAAGTCGTCTTCTGAATCTGTAACATCATAATCATCATTAGATTTTAAAGCTATCGACTTCTTACCTTTGGGATCTTCTTCTTCATTGATTTGTTCCACTTCATATGATTAAAGTGTGCCAACTAATTCGTCCACTGATAGAGGTACAATCCTTTGTGTTTCTCTTATTGAAGTCTTAATGTGATTCTAGTCTTTGGAGAGTCCACACAACAATTTATTGACTTTCATCTGTCCTGAAATTGGTTGTCCATGATATGCTAGACCATTTACAATCTTTGTGAAACGACTAAACATGTCAGTAATGGATTCTCCTGGCTTCATTTTGAAGGCTTCGTATTGTCCGAGTAGAATATTGATCTTTGTTTCTTTAACTTGATCAGTTCCTTCGTGGGTAACATGCAATTTGTCCTAGACTTCTTTTGCTGTTTCACAAGATGAAATTATGTTATACTCAGTAGGAGATAAAGTACAGTATAAGGAGTAGATAACTTTAGCATCAAGAGCTTGTCTCTTGGTTATGTTTGCTTGTGTCATCTCGCCAACATCTGTAATTTCCTTTCCTCTTTCTGAGATTGGTGTAGCTTTAGGAATGATTTCTTTTTCTATCACATCCCATTCCAGAGGATCTTTCGATCTTAGGAATGCCTTCATCTTGTTTTTCCACACATTATATTCTTTTCCATCAAAGTAAAGAGGCCTGGTGTTGCTCTAGCCTTTAATCAAACCTGGAGCCAAAATACTAGCTATAGATCTTTAACTCAGAAGTAAAAACACTTGAATAAAATGAGCACATAAGCTCTGATACCAATTGAAAGGAGCTAGTACTGACACCTAGAGGGGGTGAATAGGTGTAGACACAAATTTTCGCAACACTTGGTAAAAGTAATTTTCCCTTTTAAAAACGATAAACACTAAAGGTATTTCAAATTGAACTGACAAACACTCAATAAATAAAAGTAAAGAGTTTAGGGAAAAGAGAATATGAACACAAGGTTTATAGTGGTTCGGCTTAGATTAAGCCTACGTCCACTCTCCACGCTGACAGCCTATTGGCTGGATTCCACTATGAATCAAAAGAGATATTACAGCTCATGATCTCGACTATCATAGTGACGAGTCTCTATCAAACTCTCACACAGTCTCACAAAAAGTTTCTCTCTTTTGTATATAATGTTTTGCTCGATGAATGAAAAAGCGATAAACTGGAAAGTTTCGGACTTTGGAATTCTCTTTCAAGCACTTCTTCGAACAACTTGAGAGTCTTCCTTATATACTCATCCATGCCTCTACAACCGTTGGCACTTTCCAAAGGAGTTCTTCTAATCTATCTATTGGACAGAATCAATCAAGGAGATCTCGAGTCATTTTAGGAATGTGATGATAGCCCATTAATCCCAATCGCCCATACAGTCAAGATCTTGAGTTTCCAAAAGTAGAACCTTTCAAGTTTGTTCGCTTTTCAAAGATCTTCGTATCGGAGTAAATTCCAAGAAGAATAAATAAAGCAAATATGGAATCTAGTTATAAGATCATCCAGTAATTATATGAGTCGAAACTTTGAAGATAATTTTGCATCTGGATAATAATCCTGTGTTTGGATAGGTCTTCATACTACAGTCTAGAACTGTCAGTGAGGATAGACTTTGAGACTAAAGTTTGATGGTCCGTCGGTCTTCAGACTTTTACAATAAAGTCTTGAGATCTTCCGAAATAGACTTGGAAAGGTTTTGTCAACTTCAAAACAATAAAAGAGTTTTCTCTACAATCGCATGGTCATACTACGTGGAATAATATCATTGGAACTATCACGGATACTATGACAAAAGGCAATTTTAGTCTCTTTGCTCAAAATGCTACATTACATCATGCATGGTAAAAAAAAACCTAAAAAAGGGTAATATCATAGGTAGCTTATATAATCTTTTACAAGCATTCTCTGATGGAGACTTAGTTACAGAAACGTTTTGCCTAATTGGAAATTTTTTTTCTTCCAAACCAGCGTTGACCATAACAATGGAGGCCTGTACACCCTTCTAATCTTTCTCTTTCGTTTAATTTTTAGTTTCCCACTCGCCCTTCTCAGACTTAAATGGGAACCTCGTGAGACGTTGCTTTTGGCAAGTCGCTGCAGTCACATCTAGATACATGGCCGTTGGGTAGTGAGTCGTGGCTATCGCATCATGAGTCATGGATGTCGCATCTAAACTCATAACAGCCCTGCCCCTTAGTCATGGCCATCTTTCCCTCTCTGACTCTCATATCTCAGAGATTCACAAGGCCAACATGGAGGTCACATGCGTCATATCATAGACTGCCACCGGTGAGGCAATGACTGCCATCCGCCATGAGGTGGTGATTGGCCCCAGCGTGGCTGCCATGGATATGAAACCCAACCAAAAGAGTCCTCCAAACCTATTGTGTTATTTCCAACATCTGCCATGGAGTCGCCAGGCAATAACATTTCCAACTTTGCAATTCACCAGCTAATAGCGCCTAATTCTTAGGATTTTTCCAAATCTTAGTTCAGATAACTTACCACATATAAATTTAGTCATAAAATTAAAACACCAAATTAGAGTTAACACCAATCATTGTGAAAACTTATTTCAATTGGAAATCTAAATAAACGTGAGAAGGAAACTGGTGTACAAAAACTTAGATATCTTAAGTTAGAAACCAAATTATGCGTGGGACACCTACAAATCTTAAGTCAGAGACTCAAGACTACCTATGGGATGGATTAGCATTCTGCAAGGTACTTTCACATAAAATATAAAAGGATCATTTCAACACAAAAAAAGAAGTGGTAACTTTGATTGGGTGGACTGACGTTTCATTTTTTGATTCGCTGACTATCATTTTGAACGTGACATGGCCTTATCTTTCCCCCGAGAAATCAACTTCGGCATTGAGAGAGATAATTAAACTTTTTTTTATCCGTGAATGTGCTCATTTCACCACAACGATAGGCTAATCAGTCATGTTAAGCTTTATTGGAAGGTAATAAAGTAGGATTGTAGTGGAAACATGCTCACGTTCAATTCTATTTAATTATTAGTACTCATGATGGCATGACCTGCTTGATGAGCATGAGGAACTATAGAATGGAATCAAGATGGATCTTTATGAGACCATCTTGAATCATCTGTTTGAGATTCCAGGTATCGTACCGGCACTTACAAGATCAATACGCCCACCCAAAAGTGGCCCGCCCATACACATTCTGCTGAGCCTTGGCAAATCTCCCCGAATCCTCTTTTGTTGCCCCGTTTAAGTCCAATGCCAAGGTCCATTCCCCTGGGAAACCCATTTTAGCTCATGAAGGTCATGACATGAATCTGCTCGTGTGCGCATCATGTGCACTTGTGTATTCTACATAAGCATGTTCATATTGCTTTCTGACCATGTGTTAGAACTCACCAACAAAGCACAAGGGGCCGCTTGCTGTGGTTAATTTGCTTAGAGCTGAAGCTCTATTGTTATAGATGTAGTCAATGTTCTACCGTAGATTCCACTGCTTAAACTTTGGATCACAAAGGTTGTAGTAATGCATGTCGATAACCACTCCACTCAAGCCTCCCACAAACTGAAGAAGCTCTTGAGCTAGTCCCAACCGGTTGGACAGGATCAAATAAGCATTCGGAGCGTACCTCCTCACTGCCTCGTAACCTAACAAATAGTATTTAATAAGATCATCCAACTTGACATCCAGGGCTTAAGGCTCCTTCATCAGCTCGATCACGACCAATGCCAGATGGTTGCCGTATCTACTTGACAATCATCAGTGAGCATGTTATAGAAAATTAAATTAGATAGGATCTAGCATGTTTTATATCAATAATAAGGAATCCGGCTTTTCAAAATCTAATGAGATATATGCCATGAGTGAATGTCCCAAGTGAGAATTCATTTCCTAAGCCTTTCTGCTGGGAAGTCTATAAATTTCAGAGTGTCCTGGAGCAGCATGGAGATCAACTATTACCTTCATACCATATTTCCTATAACAAGAACATTCAATTATTCAAGGTTAAACTCACAAGATTCTTTCTAATTCAATGTGACTGATCAAATTTTCTATCTACGTTGCCCATGTAGAAGCCTTGTCCAAAACATTCAACGACCCTCCCACAAAATGCTTTGACAGTGTCTGATCATATGCAATCAACCATCCTACCAAAATCCTCATAGCAGCAAGATGTTTGTTTCCCATGAGTTGGAAATCCTACTCGGTAATGTAAGTGTTCCAGTGATCCTGCCAAGCATATTTGCTAATAGAATACCAATCTACTTAGTAGCTGTATCATATTACATATTCTCTTTTCCATTAATCAACTAAGGATTACTGGTAAGAGTTTAGGTCAGTACTTGGGCTATAACCATTTGTTAATTGGTAAGAGTTTAGGTCAGTACTTGGGACACGTAATTGAAACCTTGCAATTTTTACGACAATCGAGAGTCACCTACGAGTCAGAGATGCACAAACGTAAATCGAAAATTATCGACCACGGGTCAAACGCACTAAAATCCCTAAAAGCTACTCAATAAGTTAGGTTGTAATAAAATTGTGTTCGATCGATTTTAACCACGAAATTGAATTCAATTTTGGGATTCTGACATTCGAGCATGTCATGATTCATTTTTAGGACGTCGTCTCATCTTTCATAGAATTTTCGTCGAGTCTAGAATTTTGCGGAAAAATCAATTTCGGACAAAACAGAAAAGAAATGGAAATTCGGATGGGAGGGGAATTGAGTGATTTTGCTACCCAAAAATAGTTAATTGTGGGAAATTATATTTAAGAAAGTATTTGGGGACAAAGAAGATGGGCATGAAGACTTTTGTGGCTTTGCAATGAGTGATTAGGATATTTCCCTTGACTTTCTTTCCCTTCTCTCTCTCTCTCTCTCTCTCTCTCTCTCTCTCTCTATCACGCCCACCCCCTGCTTCAGCCGCCCACTTCTTCTTCTTCTTCCCACATCCTTTTTCCCCCAAGTTCTTCATCCCCTTTCCTTGCTGCAGCCACCAGCCCATCTCTCCATCCTTCATGCACGTCTAAACCCCCACAATCAGCAACCCATCTCCCCTCTAACTTTCTTTCTTCTTTGCTGCCATCATCCAGCAACCCACCAACACCACACAAATCCTCAACGTCCAGCAACCCCACCCAAAGAATAACCACCATTCCCCTCACGCATCCACCATTTCATCTCCATCTCCACCCACACGCCCCCCATCCCATCTCCTCACACCAACAGCCAGCGACCCAACACCACCACTCCAAGCACCGTCCAACTTCACTCTAGCACCATCTACGCCGACCAATAGCCACCGAAGCCTCCAAACATAACCGTGCCCCTAGCCGTGAGCTTGTAGGGCCGTTTTCGACCGCCGATTGAACTCCGTTTGAGTCATGGAAGACTTAGGTTCTCGTCGCCATTGCATTGCTGTCGTTGTGAGCCTGCCTCCATCCTAATCCAGTGATTTAACTCCCTAATCCTTGATTAGGTTGTTAATTGCACTTAGGGGGTTAGATTATCCTTAATATGGATTAGTTTTAATCTAGTTTGGTTAGATTAGCCTTAATATAGATTAGTATTGATCTAATTGGTTGAATTAGTACTAATGAGGGTGATTTAGCTTGGTTTAGTAGATTTCTCCCGAATCAGTTTGCTGGACGCACGCCGCTTGCCATTTTTGTAGGGAAAAATGTGCTATGATTTTGAGGTTACTTCCTTCTTGAGAAATTTTCTAGACATCTTCAGATATGACATATAGTTTACCTAAAATTTTAGGGATTTAAAAGAATGACATTTAAGTTTTATTATTTGTAAAACAGAATCTCGAATTGTTCTGGAAACAATGACCTTTTGGTGTTCAAAGGATTTTTATCAACTCTTAGGATTCTATTTTCGAACGAGTTTCTTCACAAAAGCTATTCATCACATCTTTTAGTTTAACATAGTCAAATTTCAGATCAAATGGACAATTTTTGGACCTCAAACCAAACTGATTTTGGAAAATAGAATTTCTAGACACAGACACAGTTTTTGTAATGGTTTGAGTGATTTACTTATCATAATCTAGAAATATTTGCATCAAGGTGTCTTGACAAATAAATGTTTTTTAAGTGTCCTTTAGAACATATTAAAATTTGAGAATTTTCTGAGCTTGTTTGATTATATTTCTGGGATTAAACTTGGAGACGCATGAGTGGCCCAGTTTCTATTGGTTAAGGCCGGTTGTGGTTTTGTAGTTGTTCTTGGTATATGGCTTGCTGAGAAATGAATATGTTGTGATTTGGTTGATGTTTAGCATGCTTAGAACTTATGCGTGATAATACGTGAATGGTTTTGCTATGGTGAATGTTTATTGGTAATGCAAAAGATGACATTATGGGCTTTTAATTAGAAAAACAATTAGGTGTCGTGTTGGACACCAAAACTTATTTGCTCATCAAAACAATGAGGTTTTATACTAGGTACGTGCAAAGTTTGACGGATTAATTTTGAGTATGTGAGCACCTACGAATTTATTTTTAAAGGTTTTGAACAAAGAAAAAAATGGGGTTACTAGAGATTGTCTTCAAAAAGGGGTGTTTGGAAAAGAAAATAGAAAATAAATGAGGTGTTGGGTATGGACGCCAAATTTTATGTGTTCAATAAAACAAGGAGGTATTATACTAGATGCGTACAAAGTTTGGTAGGTTAATTTCAAATACGTGACCCCATACGAATTTATTTCCGAAAGCTTTAAAGAAAAAAAAAAAAAAAGAGTTGCCAAGTTGATTTTAAAAGTGGATTTTTGGTGTTCTTGGCTATATGATGGCATTATGCGTGATTTTGATGGTTTCTATGTAATATGATATGCAATTGAGTGCTTGGTGGTGATTATTGGTTATTATTACAAAACCCAATTTTATGGGTATTTAAATAGAAAAATAACGGGTGTCAGTTTTTGATGTCAAAAATATTTTATGTACTATATAAAATCGTGGAATTTTGAAATAGGAGAGTATCATGTTTTATGGTTCGATTTGAATGTGTGACCACGCACAATTATTTTACTGATAATTTTTAATACGAAGAAAATTGGTCAAGTCAATTATTTGAAATTGAGGCATTTGAGTCCAAAGCACGATATTCTTGGTCAAGTATGGATGTGCGTGTGGTCACTATTGGAACCCGTCCTGATGCGTTCACGCGGGACAATGCATGATTAAGTTCGGATGCCCCAGGTCAACGGATGCCGGTCGTAGTGGAGGCTAGACTAATGCTCCTTTATGAAATGCCATCTAGATGTAGACGTTGTGGTGCCCGACGGAGTGGAACGATGCCCGATTATGCCGGATGACTACTGACTGTTGAGTTGGTCGTGGCCGTTGTGTCGTAATAATTGAGACATGCCTGAGTGATTGAGATAACTACGCCTCATTATGGGACAAAATTGTGTTGCACGGAATGAGATGTGCCATAATGGTTTGGCCTTATAATTGGGATCCATGTGATTGTTTGAAAGATAAATTGAGGTGTTCCAACTATTAAATACATTTGCTGTATGCATATTATATATGTGATGAGCTAATGTGCAGGGAGATGCTGAGGCGAGGTAAGTTTGTGTGTGACGTCTGTTTAGGCTGCCTCTGAGTGAATTCTCATCCTAATTGGGGTTTAGGGTTTTGACTCGCTGAGATTTTATCTTACCCCGTCATGGGCTAACCATCTTCAGGGCCGTAGCGTGGAGATCTGTTGAGTGCGGATGCGGTGGGCGAGAGATGCGACACCTTGTGGCTGGCTTTGCCATTAGTGAAGTTTAGGGTGACCCTGATTCCTGAGGTCTTTTGAGAGGATCAAGAGGAAGTGGCCGCTGAAAGGCTTGTAATTATTAGACTTCCTAGGGTCAACAGTTGGTAAGGAAATTGTTGTGTTTGAGAAATTGTTCCTTGTGTTTACTATCCCTAAAGTTTGGTTGTTGACTGGGTGTTGTATTTAATTCGTTTTCGCATGTGCTTAATTGAAAGATAAAAAAAAATGGGTCGTAGACACATCCTGGGAAATCGCATTAATTGATTGCCTAGGGGTGTGCGCGTACCCGGGGTTCGAGGCGTGACAATGCACGTGGATGACCACTTGGCTTAAGCCTCTCGCCAACTGAAGGAGCTCTTGTAGGTCAGCAGGTCCTAATCGATTGGACGGGATCACATAAGCACTTCAAGTGTGTGACATCCTAATTTTCAGATTCTGATTTTGATTGGATGAGTCGGGCCTTTCATCAATGTAACTATAGTGATTTCCTCTGAGATGGCCACTCATGAGATAACTGGCCTATCAGGTGAAACCGTTAAGGGATTTTAATACAATAGATTTGAGAATTCGACTAGAAATCGACCGTTCGACCGTGCTAGTCTGCAAGGGTCATTACGGCATTGTCAAAATCGATTAGAGACCGGAGATAAGTCAATTCGACTGAGATGTATGATCAAAGTGTGGGTGATTCCACCTAATTGCAAAATTCTCGTCGATCAGCATTAAACCAATTTTCTGTCATTTTGGGTACCTTTGTGTCCATATTTGAAATCTCGAGATTTTCACAACTACCGAGAGTTGCCAATGTGTCGAAGAGGTATGTTGTGGCTTGAAGAAAATCGACAATGGGTCAATTGCACCGAAAATTCCTAAAAGCTACTCGGTAGGTTTTAGGAATTTAATCGCGAATTTAAACCTGATTTTAGAAATTGAAAGTTCTGTCATGTCACGATTAATTTTAGGAACGTCAACTCATCTTTCGAAGAAATTTCGGCGAGTTAGGGATTTTTACGGAAAATCAATTCATACGATTCGGAAATCGAACGGAAATTCAAATTGGTCAATTTGAAGGGATTTTGGCCTCCGGGGTGAGTTACTTGGTGAAAGGAGATTGTGTGGGCTTTTTCTTCAACAAAATTGGGCCTCAATCGGAGAAGTTTGTTAAGAAATTGGATTCCGAGAAAAAGGAAATAGAATTCGGAATTGAGGGAAATTGCCATTTTTTTTGCTACCCACGATTGGTTAATTGGGGGAAATTTGCTGCAAGAAAGCAAGTGAGGATCAAGTATTTTAGCATGGGGATTTTTGGAGACCAAATTGGATTGTTTGAAAGCTTGTGGGACCAAGAAGTGTTGAATTCAAGTTATTTCCTTTTTATTTTGGCCTTGCTTTCATTTTCCCCTCATGCGTTTCCCCCTTCGACCGCCCGTCCCTTTCTCTCTCTCCTCCCTCCCTCTTCTTTGATTGCCTGCTTTTTCCTTTCCTCGGTCCAGCTGTCTTCTGCTCTCTTATCATTTCTTCTCTCCTGGCCGACAAACCCCTTCCTCGTACATTACTTTTTCTCTCTCCTCCTTATCTTCTAGCACACACCAACTACATCGGTTACCCCTTGGCCACTCCTGTTTCTTTTGTTTATTCCCCCTTGCACGTTCTCCGCTCCACCAAAGCTCTTTCCCCACTCTCACATTGCCACCGCCAACTGCATGCACGTTCGCCCACTCCCCTCTACCAGCGAATTCCCCACGCCAACATCCCTTGCTGACTTCCTATTTTGGTTGACTGAAGGTTCCCACGCCTGCTACCCCTCCCCTTCACAAATGTCCACCTGCAGCGGCGTCCACAACCCCAATGCCAGCAGATTTTCAATGCCAAGCTCCCCTAACTAGTTTGTTGACCGTCGAAGTTGCTCCTTAGCTGCCAACCGTCCCTCGATCGTCCATTTCAGTCATCGAGACCAGCTTAGCTCCCTCAAGCAAAATCAGAACCGTGTAGGGTAGATTTCCAGTCAAGCCGTGTGACTTTGTAGCTGATTTCGAGCTCGTCCCGACCCTGCACGATGCCACCGCTTTAGAGTTTATTGGCCGCCGTGTCCATGAACCAATTTTCGCGTTAATCTAGTGAGTTTAACTCACTAATCCCTACTTAGTAAGTTAATGACGTTTAATGGTTGATTAGTTTAGACTAATTGTGGATTAGGTGGATAGTTAGAGTAGATTAGCAATTTAATTAACCATTATTGCATGTTAGGTGATTAGAGTAATGTAATTAGAGCCTAGACAAGCTCTAGTATTTATCTAGAGTGGTTCGGAAAATTTCTGAACCCAAATCGACTTTTGATTAGGCCTTACGAGCCTAAGTTGCTATTTTTAGCATTTATTTAATTATTTATTTATTTTCCGTAAATTAGACTGGGATACCAAGTGATCGGAATTTTATGATAATTGCAGTGGTATGATCTGTTTATTTAATTGAGTTCTAATTTGTGCTAATTTTGTGTGATTTGTATTTTAGGAATTTATTCCTAAATTATTTAATTTCAGTAATTAATTGGAAAATCACCGGGCGTCGGTTGACAACGCCAAAAATGGATTTGTGGACCATTGAAATTATGGGGATTTTCAAGTAAGAAAATATTATATTTTGGTTAAGGCCGACCGTGTACTCACACACAAGTATTTTTATCGGGTATGATGAAAATGGCAAAAATGATTAGATGATCAGGATGATCTACGGGCTCTGATATGTCAGCTTAGAGTGAGCAGTATACTAGTGTACTATATCACCCTGGGGGCTCTGATATATTAGCTTACCGTGAGCAGTACACTTTATCAGCTTAGAGTGAGCATCAGGAGTATACTATATCAACCTGCAGGTGATATGTCAGCTTAGCAAGAGCAGTATACCGGTATACTATTTCAACCTATGGGCTCTAATGTGTCAGTTTAGCGCAAGCAGTATATCTTAACTTTATCAACTTAGTGTGAGCAGTCCTGATTATGATCGGACTTTATAAATAATATTGATTGAGATGACCAAGGGATGGTCTCGATAACATGGAATCGACTAAGTCGATTGATCGATGGTTCAATCTGATTGGTTGAAATGAATGAATAGTAATTGAACTGTATGGACTTACAGGAAGGAACCGAGGCAAAGGTAAGTCCTTTGACTCGTGCTTGTGATTAGGCAGCCCTCAAGGCATATTTTCTTCCTAGTCGGGTCTTAGGGGGTGAACTTGCTGAGACATCGTCTCACCCCGTTGTGGGATAATATTTTCAGGTCCTTAGATGGCAGTTGAGGATGACTTGAAGCTCCGAAGTTTGATGAGGAAGAGATTGAAGAATCGGCAAACACATCTAACTAGTGGATCTTAGGATAGTTCCCGTTTTGTTGAGCCAATCTTTTGTAAACGGCCTAGTATTGTGTATAAACCTGAAATGTTTATAAAGGCTTGTTTTGTTTGTGATGTGTTGTCTTGCTTTTCTATCCCATCTTGTTATTATCTGGGGATTAATTATTTGCTTCTGCATGCACACTAAAATAAATGGGTCGACGACGCGTCCTGGGACATCTCAATTTAATCGACCACCGAGGGATGGGCACATGCTCGGAGGATTGGGGCATGACAAAGTGTGCCTCCTCACGGCCTCATAACGTAACCAGTAGTATTGAATGAGATCCTCCAACTTGACATGCAGGGCTCGAGGCTCGTTCCTTAGCTCAATCGCAACCAATGCCAGATGGTTGCCATATCTACTTGACATTCACAAATGAGCATGCTTTAGAAAATCAAATTAGATAAGATCTAGCATATTTTATATCAATACCAAGGAATCTGATTCATTGAAATACTAATGTGATATATGTCATGAGTGACATATCCCAAGTAAGAATTCATTTCCTAGAACCTTGCTGCTAGAAAGTCTATACCTTTCAGAGTATCTCTCGATGTGCTATGAGATTCCCTGTTTTGAGATCCCGAACAGCATGGAGATCAACTATTACCTTCATACCATATTTCCTGCAAAAAGAACATTCACTTATTCAAGGTTAGACTTATAGGATTCTCTCAATTTTGATCACTACTGATCCAATTTTCTATCAGAGTTATTTGAATAAGATGTAAAAGCCTTGTCCAGTACATTCAGTGAGCCTCCCAGAAAAGGCTTCAGCGGTGTTGGATCATATGCCATCCACCATCCTACTGGAATCCTCACAGCACTTAGATGTTTGTTTTTCATGAATTGGAAATCTTGCTCGGTAATGTAAATGTTCCAATGATCCTGCCGAGCACAATTGTTAATAAATAACCAATCTACTTCGTCTCTACATCATTACTACGTTCTTTCCTTGCCACTTAACTGAGGATTACCTGTAAGAGTTTTCCAGCAGTACTTGGGCCATAGCCAATTGTTATTTGGTATTCACCTTGCAAGCCTCCAACAGTGTTCATTTCGAAGACAGACGGGTCATTATCATCCCAACTCGTGCCTTCAGTGCCTTCAGTATAGTCTGCCGTCACTTCTGTCAGTGACTTTACCTGATAATCCATGCAACGTTAAAGAAAATTACATCAATCAATGCAATTGTATCTATTTAATAAATCGTGGAATATTGTGATTTCTTCTACTATATTTGGTTGGGGATTTTGCATGATTGAACGGAAATGCTTTTTTGTAGTCCAAAAGTTCATTTTGATTAATGAGTAAAGTAATGTTGTCGTGGAAATGACTGCCCCTTTCTTTTTATGACGCATTTTTATTGCAACATGTGGATATATTATCTGTAGAGGATGTAGTATGTTCGTCTTATTGAATGGAGTGTCGCTGTTGTTTTTCAAACAAACCAAGGGTGTTCATCAAGTCCTCGCAAATTCTACAAAGTACAGAAGGTGTCCATGTAACAGTCTGCAACGTCATAGAGAAGTATATGTTTGCGCGAGTACCATGTGACAGTTTCATAAAAACACCATTTACTGACGTTCATATGACATAGTTTCTTATGCTTGTCACAGTTTATACGGGTCTTCGTCTAATGTTAGGGTTATAGGTGCTTTAAATCAATAACAGATAGCTTCGTGTAATTTCTGCAATGTACCTTATAATGTAAGCAAGGACTTCCAACGTGTTGTGCTGTTCTGCACAACAACGGAGTCCTGCAAAATTTGAACTGTCGGAGTGAAGATATTTTGGTCAACCATGGGAGGACAAATCACCATCAAACAAGCCCTATTTGTCTTGGCTGTTGACTTTTCAATCCAAGACACTGTCTTGGACAAAAAAAAAAAAAAAAACAAAATCCCAGACACTGTCAAGATGTTGCATAGAGACTAGGAAATATGTCAAGGCATACATTCAGAGGGGCCAACGAAGCTGCAGACTGGTTTGCTAATGTCGGGATCTCAACGCGATTTAATGAAGGCAACAGCGACAGGGCGCAGGCTTTTAACGTCATGGACGCTTCAACGTCTCCTACAATCTAGTCTCTGACACCACCTTCTTCGTCACACACACACACACTTCCCAGTCTCTGTAGGTTTCACTGATATTTTTTTCATTTTTCCCCCTTTTGGCTTTCTAATCAGGATCAGAGCAAACCTAAAGTCAACAACAACACCCCCCTAACAGCAAATCTGACCCCCATCCCTTTTGCCCTGTCTTAGAGGTCATGTCTCAATCACCACCATCTCCTTTTCAGTTTCGGTTCTCGCTTCGATTTGCGTGCTTATGTGGTCGTGAACTGGTGTGTATGATAAATTCCTTCAACCACCAAAGAGGAAAGAACAGAGAGAGGAGGGGAAGGAGATGGACGTGCGTTCGAGAGGAGGCAGGGAGATGAGCCCGAACAGTGACAGGGCTTCCGTGCATCCGGGAGATCAGAGACCGCAGCTCAGAAAAGTTCCGATTCATGTGCTACCTCACCCGAGAAGTTCACTTCAAGGAGGTCTTTCTTCTTGCCAGTCACCAGCTTCATCTGAGAGGTTTCACCTTGAAATTTGATGCAATTTTACACTGTTTATCTGTGGGGTTTTGCCCAAATAAACGGAGTGACGATCGTGGTAGAGCGGAATTCATAGATACTTTACGGAGCAAGGATTCAAAACGAGCATGAGCGCGCCTATACTCTACATTAAGACCCGAAGTAAGTCCGGCACCCCTATTGTACAGTGAACAATGAGAAATGGATTCAAGAGTTCAAATAAGAAATAATGGCAACCTTCGATATGATGGATTTGGGCTTTGATGCGATGCTTCTTCAGCATCGATATCGACCAAAATAAAGGAGTTTTTGTCTCCCAAAAGAACTATGTAGAGAACTTCGTCAAGAAAAATAAGATGAATTATTTCAAAATAGTTGCAACATAACTTGCAACAAACGAGAAGCTCCAAAAAGAAAATGGGATAAAAAAGGCGAACGCTTCCCTCTAGGGAAGCCTTTAGATAGTCTATCATATCTCACTACTACACCATGAGATATCTTGCACTCAACAAGTCCACCATCACACTTCATGCAGTGCCTAAGCCAAATTCATTTTAGAGATGCTAAAAAAATTCAACATATTTACGAGGAACAATGGACTATGGCATTTCATATCGGCCAAGCGCAAATGCTCACTAGGCAAATTCAGGTGACGATAGTAAGAGTACTACTATTTACACATTCTCACTCTACGACGTTCTTATAGACATCCAAAAAGCAATACTTAGTAGCGCAGTCTAGTGCGGAAGTGATCACCAAGCATTATGGCTTCAAAGAATACTAGAAGACATCAAAAAAGCACAAACATAACTAAATTCGATGTTCTATGGGAAGTTCAAGATCGCTACTCTAAAAATTCAGCCTTTCACAAAAGAACTAAACATATCTCTGTCAAATATCACTGCATGCAAGAAGTACGAAAATCAAGTCATGAACATATTTAGTAAAATGCTACCACAAGCCAAGTTCAAGACATTGAGACGTATGGTCAGAGCATCACAAAAATTGATCAATGAGGAGTGTTAAATACTAGTCCAATCTAGAGTAGTCTAGATGTGCATGTGCATCAAGTTTACTTTCATATTTAAAAAATGTCTAGCTGTACGAAGCCGGCAGCAATTTTGGCTAAAGTAGGTGAAATCAAGTCTATAAACAGACTTCATGGAAATGACTATTCTTGTGTATGAAAGGATCACGCTTCAACTATCGAGGAATAATGACTATTCTCGTCGTTTCTTTCAAGATATAGTAACACTTATTATTTAATTTGCTTAATACGAGCAAAGTATCCATCGACATCAATAAGAACTACAAATGGAAACTTAACCGCTCGATGATCGCATCGCATTTTCACTAATATGCAATGTAAAGAAATTTTTGGGAGCGAGAATTCCTTTTTTATGAACCTGAAATAAATATTCGATAATCCATATCGTTGCTAGAAAGTGAGACAATTGGATTGCTCATTATGAAAATAACATGTGAGATTTCCAATTCTGGGTCTAAATCAATGTCTCGGTACCACCACATAATGAATATCGGTACATGTTATAAGAAAGGCGAGTCTACAATGATCATGCGCAAGAATTTATTAAGCATACGTACACAAATGCGGTTCGCTTGGTCTATTTAGGGGAGATTATTATGTATTGTTGTCCCCCGCATGCCGTGAGTCGAATATAATACGTGTGACCCACGAATAATAACCCACGTATGATGCAGGCCACCCACAAGAAAACCTCACCCAATCTTGTAATACACAAATATCTAATACAATTTTCCTTTTCTTGTCCCATCCTTGCTCCTCAAAGTCCACATGCATACACACTTCTAACACGGCCCAAGGACGAGCATGATCCAAGACCGTCCAGATGATGGAGCCATGTCCCATACACAAGCCAGCGCACGAACTGCACCTTGAGTGACCCATGAGTGATCCGTGATCAACACAAGAGTCGGCCCATGCACAATGCGGGACAAGCCCGTGACTATTCAGTTCCTTGTGTCAGGCAATCCTTTGCAGTCCCCATGGACTAATCCTGCAGACCCATGGCAGGCATCCAATGGGCTTCCCCATGCAATAGGGCCTCTTGAGCTGCATGTAGCCTTGTAATGATTGTACATATTTGAATACGACCATTGAATTGAAAGGGGATCAATGGCTAGGATCAAGCCCGCTCATGTATAAATAAGGGACCCTCCCCCTTCAGATGTACACTTTAGTTCACAAGTGAATATATTCATGCTTCACTCGCATACTCGTTGTTGTGAGCTGGGGGTGCGTAAGGCTGACTTGGGATTGAATCCTAATGCCACACAAGTATGTGATCATTCGAAATTGACGGACCTATGACAAGTGGTATTAGAGCCTTCGTTTCATGCGCAATGGCTGATGCTCGTTTTGATGTTGCGATCGCTCATGGTGATGACTACGAGGATCATGGACAACTAGTCGAGAAGACCACCCAGTCGAAGAAAAACCGTGCTATCTCAAGCTTGAGGGATCCAAAGGGTGACCTAGAGAATCGAATAATGGTCCTAGAGAGATAGTCACGGACATCCAAGTGATGGTGGACGATCTGAACCAGATCATCGAAGGACCGGAAGCCGGTAAGGAGTTCTTAGCCGAAATGCAAGAACTCAAGGCCGGCATGGAAGAGCTCTGTGTCAAGGTGTTGGGGTCCCTCACTCACTAGCTACAGTAGCAGGATGAGATTTGGGGGGGCAGCAATGGCAACCATGCGCATGAAGATTGCCAAGTTGAAAGGCAAGCTCGCAAAGGTTGAGGCTGCACGTGTGAACGAGGTGGTCACCATGCAAGCAAACCCACGTACCGAAGCTCCTAAGCCAAGGGAGGTCAAGGGCTCGCAGATGTTTAAAGACGTAGATAATTTCTTGTGGTACATGGAACGATACTTCCAATGACGACGAATCTTGAGTAAATATCACATCAATGTATTTAGTTGATAATGTGTTGTTATGGTGGCATTGTTGATCGGATGATAGGTGTGGTGACCCTATCACGACATAGGCTCAGTTCGTCAAAGAGTTTTGATGGAACTACTATCCCACATACGCGGAAGAGGAAGCTCGCAATGAACTCAAGTGCCTAGAGCAAAAGGGTGGAGTTCATGACTATGTGAAGCAGTTCTCAGAGCTGTTGCTCCAAACTCCATCCATGAGTGAGACGGAGGTGTACCACCACTTCATGAGCAAACTCAAGCCATGGGTCAAGCAAGAACTCAAGTGGTGTCACACGGCGGACCTTGCGACAGCCACATCCGTGCCTGAGTCTCTCATTATGTCACGCCCCAAACCTCGAGCGCATGCACATCCCTCGGTGGTTGATAAAATTTGCGACGTCCCAGGTTACGTCGCCGACCCATTCATTTTATTGCACATGCGGAAAGCGTATAAACAATCCCCAGACAAATTTCACAAAGTACTTGTCGCGACCGATTTTTTCGGGGGGTGAACCATCTAGGGTTTGGCTAATGGATTGTTAAGTCTAAACTTAACTCGGGCTCTCCCAAGCCCATACCAATTCGCGACTTAAGTTTAAGTTCTTAACATGCAAATGATTTTCAATTAGGAGTCGTCACTAATCTATTTTTTGTGGGTCGATTAGAAACCCAAGTAAAGTAACGGGAGGTTTACTTTACTCCTACAAACCAGAGATTATGGGTACGGGGACTTGGTTACACTAGATTCCTCTAATGCCCTTTCGGTATTATTCTTTATTTAAAAAAATGTTTGGCAAGTAGCTTGGATTGACTTTAAATCTATTTCTCTAACATATGAGGTGATCATGCGGGTGCGCAATCCATCAATTTAATACCCAAGAAAGCAATGAATAAATTGCAAACTTAACTCAAGGTAACGAAAGCATCTGCAGTGTTAGATCAGAATTCACATCGACAGTCCTAGATATGATTTCTAATTAACACGTAATTTCTCTTTTTTTTTATTTAATTAATGAGAATCATGCAATATGCAATGCAATATAACTAAACGACCTAATTCTAATGACATGCAATTTCTATTTAAATGGACTAGTAGCAATCGCTAAAAAACATGCATTTCATGAATCTAATCCTATGTGACATGCACATGACATTTTTTCTTTTCCTTTTTCTTTTTTAAAAAATGCAATTTATCCTAGAAAATAAAACTAATGCATTCTAAGACTTTTTTTTGTATTTTCATGAAATTCAAAAGTAGAAAAAATGTGAAAATTATCTAACTAGATTAAGATTCTATTTAATTTTTATTAAGAATTAGATTAAACCAAATCCTAATTTAAACTAAAATATTATCTTAACCCAAATAGTCCTAAAATGCAATCTATCTAAGAAAATACCTAAACTTATAATAAGTTAAGAAAAATATTATCTAGAATTAAACTAAGTGCAATTTCACCCTAATATGCAATGACATGTAAAAGATGACCTAATTCTACATGACATATGCATGATGATTTTTTTTTAACTTTCGAAATTAGAACTTTCAAATAATTAAACATGCAATTTAAATTAATGAAACAAAAATCTAACATCCTAAATTTATGTTTTTGGTATTTTTATTTCAAAAATTCAGAATAAATAAAATGCTTAGTCTAAATGTGCAAATCCTAGGGCATGCGATATTCTAATATGAACCTAGTCTAACTCAAACATATTTAAGAATAAATAAAGCAATCAAGACGGGACAAGCACCAAGCCATTGAAAATCATCAAAGATACCATATATCGTTTAGATCAAGGAATAAATCTAAATCAAACTTGATTTTCTCGCTAATAAAATCGATAAATTGATCTTAAGCCTTAAAGATCAAAATATCAATTTTATTCCCGCTTGATTAATTATTCCATCTAAAGCCTTATAGACGGAATAAAAAATCGTAGTGCGGTTGCGAATTAGGCAAATAACCTTAATCGGGAGATACGTCCATCGCTTATAAATGTGCATGTAATATACTAATAGACGTATATTAGGCAATAAATAAATTAAGCGCGAGTATTTACCTGAATTTGAAAATTATTTCCAAATCCGAGCTTAACATGATCGGGGTCGCAACCGGCTCCTTGATGGTGAAAGGCGATGGATGATGGTGAGCAGTGGCGGCACGGAGATTCACGATCGAAGTTGGCACAGTTCAATGAGCCTGCAAAAATGAAAACTTCGAAGGTCGACTTGGCTCGTGGCTGCTTGAATCAGGAACGTTATATGGTGTAATGGTGGTGTTCCTTTGTTAATGGATCTCTCGTCACCGGTGGAGATCAGGGTTGGACGAAGACACTCCCGGATGATTTGTAGGCGTGGCAGAACAAGTGGCCTTTTTTCAAGTCAAAGTCAATGGATCTTCATGCAGCAAGTGGAATTGTCTTCATGCAGCAAGTGGAATATTCAACGTGAGTGCTTTCGGCAAGAGAACCATGCCTGGAATTACTGGAACTTAACGGTGAGCGTAGAGCTCGTGGCGTATCGGGTCAGCGGCTTAGTTGTTGAGGTTGGGGCTCGCAGCGACAGGTGCTTAACATCGCCGGGCTCCGTAGCAAAGGGATAGCACGAGCTATGTTTCGACTAAACCTTGGCCGAAGGACCCTCTTCTCTATCTCTCACGTGTTTTGATCAACGTGCTTGGAGAATTCTGAATTGCCGACCTCCGATTTTTGTGTGTGATGTGCTATGGCCGTCTCAATCTTCGCGTGTGGAGGGTACTGCAAAGAAGAAAGCCAAGTGTTGCAGATTGACTGCACCAACTTATTTGCCGATGGAGGGGATTCGTCGTCGTTGTGGATCCCAGTCAAGTCAGGCCCTCATCAATGCAATGGACAACAGGAGCAGCAACGTCCATGGGCGGTTGATTGCAACATCGTCAAGGTCGGCATCGATCTAACCGAGGCAAATCAGAACAACTTGTCCTTTGGAAGCCGCAGCTCGTCATGAGGCTACTGGTGGTATCAATGGGCTTAGTGAACCTGGCTTTTCATACAGGACTCCTCAATCGGCAATAAGAGGTGTTGCGATTCCTGATACTTCACGAGCACTCTGTACAGAAGCTTTCCCTCACGATTTTTCATTCAATTCAGTGTATGGCCATATCTTTAATTGTGTGGCCTCTTCCTTTTTTGTCTATCGTGAGCTTGCTTTTATAGTGTCCGACTTTGCATTTCAAAACAGGAAATATGAATATACTGAAGAAAGCCACCGATTGACTTCCCTTTTTTGTGAGGTTTTATTCTTTTTTTTCTTTCCCTTGTATGCATTGCGGATCCATGTGTCCTCATTGAAGAATATTTTTTAAACATTTCTTCCCATCAGCTAATCCTTTCTTGCCTTTTTCTAATGTCTTTGTCCGCAAGTTTACGTTCACACGATCAGCAAGAAATCCTTTTTTCCCATTAGATCGTCCATTGATTTTATTATCTTTAATAACTCACTAAAGATTGATCGAACATTGCCAAACTTCCTTGATTGTAATTGAATTTTTCCAGATTCCGAATCTCACAAAAATGAGCTCACATTGTTTCCTCAAAAATACTGAAAAATCCAACGTCAATTCTCCATAACGGGCTCGGGCTAATTTGCTCTCTTCGTGGGCTTAATCCAACTTATCAAATTAAAGTTCAGAACTACCAATTCAAACACATCTATCACCAGCCCAATGCAAATTAAAAATAAATGTACCTAAAAACTATATGCTATGCAATTAACTATTTTTTCAGGGATAAATTAACCCCTAATTTTTTTAATGCAATAAATGACTAAACGGGTCGTCAAAATTTAGGTGTCAACAGTACTTTTATAAACAAACTGAGTATATACAATACTAGTCTATAAACAAAAGCCTAACTCAAAAAAGAAGAGTCACTGAGCCATCTAGGCACTAGACTCCTCATCCATGGGCTCAGGGGGCTTCGAGTCTATCACGACACCATCAGGAATGTCGAATCCATCAAGTGCGCTGCCTCCCACTCCCCAATCCCAACAAGAGGTCCGTCGAAACCCCGCAAGGGACCCTCCTGACCCCCTTGACGGAAGCCAATGAACCATGCTATGAATTGGTGAGGTACCAATTCAGGTAGTCCCTCATCGACTCATACCACAGACTCAACTAGCTCCCAAGTTAGGGTGGTCTTGGGAATAGGGATGAAGGTATACTCAAAATCCATCGTCTGTGGGACCCCATATCGTACCTGATGCTGCTCCATCTAGGGACCTGAAAAGAATAAGCCCACGATGGGGTGAGATAATGTCTCAGTGAGTTCACGCCCTAAACCCCGATTAGGAAGGAAATACGCCTAGAGGTAATCTAACCACACATCACAAAAGATTCACCTCACCTCAGTTCCTTCCTATATGTCAGCACAGTTCATATACTCAATGCATATAATAGATGCACACATTAATAGGAACGCCTCACTTATATCACAATCAATCATAGGGGTCCCAATTATAAGGCCAAATCGTTATGACACGTCCCATTCCGTGTCACACAATTTTGTCCCATAATCAGGCGTGTTTATCTCAATCATTCACACGTTCCAATTGATTACGGCCCCACGAGCACGGCCTACTCGACGTTCAACGGTCTTCTGGCGTAATCAGGTATTGTCTCACCCCATTGAGCATGGCAACATCTACACTAGACGGCAATCCCGAAGGAGCATCGGTTCAGCCTCTACTGCGACCGGCATCCGTTGTTCAGGGACATCCCATATAGGGGCAACGTCCACCCAACACACATCGGGGATGGGTTCTCATAACCATTACACGATCATTCAATTCCGACCAAGGACACCATGCATTGCACTCAAATGTCTCAATTAAGATAATGCGCTTGGCCTATTTTCTTCATATTAAAAACACCCGGTGAAAGTAATCGTGTGTGGGTACAAGGTCAGATCGAACCTTAAAAATTGATATCCTTCCTTTTAAAATCTCACTATTTGATATAGTATTTAAAAAACATTTTCAGGGTCAAAACCCGACACTCGATATTTTCTAATTAAATATAAAAATCTCACAATTTTGAAATAAATACTCAAAAATTACAATCATCACTCAATTGCACAAATTATCATTCAATTGCATAAACTAATCACACCACAACAATCAGCACAAAATTCCGACTATGGGCTATCCCGGTATAATTTCCGGAAAATATTAAATAATTAAATTAAGTGCAAAAATTTAATTCAATAAATACATACTTAAGCCTAAAACACTCATTTAGCCACCTAATTGCATCTAGAAAAATAATCTACCATACTAATTAAATATTACAATCTCATTAACCCTTAACTAATCTAATCTAACCACCTAATTAGCCTAATTAACTAACTAAATCACTAATTAATCTAAACTAACCATCTAAGCCATACTTAAGCTAATCTAATTACCTACTAAGCATCATTAACCTCATAAGCAAGGTTTAGTGAGTAAACTCACCGGATTAGCAGGCCGATGAGTTCAAGGCGATGGCAATGCCAAGGCGGGCGAGACACAAGCCTAGAGCGACACCCAACGAGGCTTGGAAGGGGCTAGAAACAGAGCCACTGCACCTCACGGCCACTGCTGGCCTTCGGTTCTGTCCAAGGCTCGAAGGAGCTAGCCGAGTGGTTGGCTTGGCTAGAAACGGCCACTATGGAACGGTGGCAACTGCAACGAGTCTTGGTTGGAGCGACGGTGGCTTGGACAGATGGCGGAGGTGGCTGGCATGACTTCGATGATGACCAGGACATGCGGGGATACATGGGCTCGGGCTCGCGGCGTCCAAGCTGGAGTGCAACGATCGGACGGGCGCGCAAGTAGGGGTGGCTGCGATGGCTTCAAATGGGCGGCAGTCAACGGCAGGGGAAATGGCTCGCTTCCTCTGGTTTTTTGAGCTCTCAACTAGCAACAACAATGGAGAAAGCACAACAAGGAAGAAGAAGAAGGTTGTAGCTGAAGGGGGACCACCAAGCCTCTAAAGTCTCCTAAAATATCCCAAACCATCATTGGCTTGGCCTCCAAAGTCTATGGCTGATCCTCAGCCATTTTCCACCCCAAAGCTTCCTCAAGATGTCATCCTAGGTGCCCAAAATGTTGCACACCACCATAGCTACGAATTGTGCATCTACCCTTCAATTCCAATCCAATTCCAACTCAAAGCAATCCAATTGATGCCCAAAAATTCCAGCTAAGGTGTCCACAATAAATCCTTGCAATTCTCTTGCCAATTGATCTCACTTGAATGCCAAAAATCCACACAAAAACGGCCCTTTTAAATTCCCGATTCAATTACGTCCAATTTTGATTTTTTGCCAAAAATTTGGACTCGCTTAAAATTCTTCGGAGGATGAGTCAACGATCCTAAAATAAATCATGACATAACAAAACTTTCAATTTATGAAATTGGGTTCAATTTCGCGATTAAATTTCAATTGGGCGCGATTTTAGCGTGACCTAACCTACCGGGTAGCTTTTAGGAATTTTTAGCGCATTTGACCCGTGGTCGATTATTTTCGAGCCACATTGTACATATTTGACTCATTGGTAACTTTCGATTGTTGTGAAAATCTCAAGGTTTCAAAATACAAGCATAGGGTATAGAAATGACAGAAAAATCAATTTAGTGTCGTTCGACAAAAATTTTGCAATTAGGTGGAATCACCCACACTCTAATCACATGCCTCTATCGAACCGACCTATCTTCGGTCTCTGATCGATTTTGACGGTGCCATATTGACCCATGCAGATTAACACGGTCGAGCAGTCGATTTCTGATCGAATTCTCAAGTCTATTGCATTTAGATTCATTAATGGCTTCACATGATAGATTAGTTATCTTGTGAGTGATCAGCTCAGAGAAAAGACTAGGCGCGTCGATGAAAAGCCCAACTCATTCAATCGAAAACAGAATCAGAAAATCAGGATGTCACACATTAAGTACAAGTCGTCATCCACGGTGAAGTATAATCCTCATTTAGAGGACAAGGCTAATGGTGGGGGAGATCGAAGAAGATTTAATCACCCAAATGGAGGCAAACCACCAGCGGCAGCCCCTAGGACCCAACTGGAATCAAGCTCATAAGGACAAAGAAAGGTACATACTTATAAGAGTTTTTTCTGTGATGGTTGTCACATGACATGTGATTGTCCCAAAAGGGTAAACTAGCAACCCTACGCAAAGAGGACAAATTGTGAGAGGAAGCGTAGTTGGGTTCACTACTCCTCCTTGGATTGATCAAAACCAAGAAGGCAAAGGAGACCAAAGGTATGATGTTCATGAACATGAAGATTGGAGTTAACACAATGAGTGCCCCTATGGATACGGGGGCATCCGAACTCTTTATATCCTAAGAAGCCGCAAAGAAATTGAATCTTCCAAGTCAAAAAAGGGAGAGCTTTTGGCTTAAAACAATGAACTCTAAGGAAGTCCCAACTAGCGGCATGGCTAGAGACGTGGGACTCCATCTTAGTCCGTGGACCAGCAAGGAAGATATCGAGGTAATCCCCCTTAATGATTATGACTTTGGGCTTGGGTTAGGATTCCTCGATAGGATCAATGCAAGCATAATGCTATTTGCGGATTGCATATGCATCCTGGACAAGCGGTGCCAATGCATGGTCTCGATCTATCGTGAGTTGGGACATGATAGGAAGATGCAATCGGCCATGCAGCTCTCGAATGGAGCAAAGAAGGGCGAGGCAACTTTCTTGGCAACTCTGAATACTAAGGACGTGAAGGAATGTAATATGCCGGAGGAGGTAATCCAAGTCCTCAAGGCATTCCAAGATGTGATGCTGCCCGAGATGCCTAAGAAACTTCCCCTCAATGAGAGGTAGATCATTAGATTGAGCTCATGCTTGATACTCGACCACTGGCCATGGCTCCCTATCACGTGGCCTTGCCTGAGTTGAAACAATTGTGGAAACAACTCAAGGAGTTGCTCGACGCAAGACACATTTGGCCCTCTAAGGCTCCATTCGATACCTGGGTCTTATTCCAAAAGAAGTATGACGGATCCCTTTGGATGTGCATTAATTATCGAGCATTGAACAAACTAACCATAAAAAATAAGTACCCAATACCTCTATTGGGAAGCTCAGTGGTTCACCAAGCTCGATCTTCGATCGGGGTATTACCAAATTGCCGAAAGAGACAAGCCAAAGACTACGTGCATGACCTGACAGATCATACAAGTTCCTCATCGTGCATTTTGGCTTGACCAACGCACTAGCCACATTATGTATGTTGATGAACAAAGTACTACACCCGTTCCTTGATTGATTTGTGATAGTCTACCTTGATGATTTTATTGTGTACAGCCGAACACTTGAGGAACACGTCAAGCACTTGAGGCAAGTCTTCCAAGTCCTGTGGGAAAATTATCTATATGTAAAGTGTAAAAATGCACTTTCACATAAAATGAAATTCCTTTCCTTGGGCACACCATCGAGGGTAGACAAGTGTAGATGGATGCAGCCAAGATCCATGCCATGGGAGCCGCCGACCAAGATGACAGAGCTAAGATCGTTCCTTGATCCAACGAATTATTATCAACACTTTATCCGGGGATATTCGAGCCTCACCGTATCACTCACAAAAATGTTAAAGAAGAAGAGACCGTGGGAGTGGACAGATTGGTGTTTAAAGGTGTTCAATTGGCCAAAACAAGCAATTATCGAAGAGCTTATGCTTATGCTGCTCAACTATGCCAAGCTATATGAGGTAAAAATTGATGCCTTTAATTTCATTATTGGTGGTGTCCTTATGCTAGATGGGCACCCGATTGCCTTGAATCTCGAAAGTTGAACGATACTAAGCGGTGATACACAATCCAAGAGAAAGAAATATCACGGTGGTGTATTGCCTTCATATGTGGAGGCACTATCTCTCGGGGTCCCGGTTCATCGTGAGGACAAATAATGTGGTTACGAGCTACTTCCAAACTCAAAAGAAGCTCAGTCGAAAGCAAACTCGATGGCAAGACTTCTTGACTGAGTTCAACTATGTGCTGGAATGTAAGCCCAGGAAGTCTAACTCCATGGCCAATGCCTTGAGTCGAATGCTGGAGTTGGCCAGCATGATGAGCTAACCCAACTGCCTGTGGATCGATCATATCAAGGAATGGCTCAAGCACGACCAAACTACCTAAGCTCTCCTTCGATATGCACAAAAAAGCAAGACGATGCGATTTTAGTGTGAGGACAACCTCCTCTACACCAAAAGACAACAACTCTATATGTCACTCCATAGGAAACTAAGGAAGGAAGTACTGCACGAGCACCATGATTCTAAGTGGGCAGGTCATCCGGGAATCTACCGCACTATGGAACTTGTCAAGGATCAATATTATTGGCCTCACATGCAGGACAATGTTGAAGCCTACGTGCGGATATGTTTTGTATGCCAACAGGGCAAGATTGAATAATGGTCGTCAGTGGGGCTCCTTGAGCCATTGCCTATCCCAGAACGTCCACGGGAAAGTGTCTCCATGGACTTCATCATGAACTTGCCAAAGTCCGAAGGATATCGGACCCTCATGGTTGTCGTGGATTGTTTCTTCAGGTACGCGACATTTGTGCCAGCCACCAAGGATTGTCCAGCCGAGGAAGCAGCCAAGTTATTCCTGAAGCATGTTATCAAGTATTGAGGCATACCACGCATGATTATGAGTGATCGCGACTCTCGATTCATCGGGCAAATTTGGACAGAGCTCTTCAAGTTGCTAAGGCCAAACCTCAACTTCTCCACAAGTTTGCATCCCTATACCGACGGTCAAACAGAGAGGGTGAATGCACTCTTAGAAATATACTTGTGGCATTATGTGAGCAACATGCAAGTGAACTAGATGCGGCTGATCAAAGTGGCTTAATTCTCATACAACTTGCAGTGGAGTGAGTCACAAGCCAAAGCCCATTCGAGATCGTGATGGGGCAATAGCCGCTCACACCGAGCACGATTGGCTCAGGCTATCAAGGAAGTAGCCCGTCCGCATACAAGTTCCAGAAAGAATGGGACAGACATGCAGACTTGGCACGAGCGTGCCTACATAAGGCCACGAAACACATGAAGAAGTGGGTCGATGAGAAGCAACGGCACATGGAATTTCAAGTCAAGGATCTAGTGCTAGCCAAGCTACACTTGGTCATTCAATACCGAGACGTACATAAAGGGCTGATTTGTCATTATGAAGTCTCTTTCGAGTCTTGCAGTGGATTAAGAAGGTTACGTACAAGATATGTTTGCCGGCCAAACTCAAGGTATATCCCATGTTCCATGTAAGTATGCTAAAACCTTTCCATGCAAACGAGAAAGACCCAGACCAAGGTGAATCACAACGAACACCCCTTAGGGAGAAAATCTCATATGATCAGGATGTCAAATGTATCATGGTAGACCGAGTCATATAGAAGAGGTACTGTGACATTACAAATTTTCAATCATGTTTTCCATTGAATTAATTAGGCATTTCATTGACGCGCCTATAGGGATGTTCTTAGAGCTGATCACTAGACTATCGAGGGAAGCAATTAAAGAATTTTAACACAATAAACTTGAGAATTCGACCAGGAATCGACTTCTCGACCGTGCTTATCTTTAAAGGACATTACGACACAGTTAAAAATCGATTAGGGATCAAAGATAGGTCGGTTCAACTGAGAAGTGTGGCTAAACGTGGGTAATTCCACTAAATTGGAAAATTCTCGTCGGCCGACATTAGACTGATTTTTTTATTGTTTTGGTATCCATGTCCGTATTTGAATCCTCAAGATTTTCACGACAACCGAGAGTCGCCAATGTGTTGATTGGATTCATTATGGCTTGAAGAAAATTGACCACGGGTCATTTGTACTAAAAATTCTGAAAATTACCCGATAGCTTAGGTCACGCTAAAATCACATCGAATTAAAATTAACCGCGAAATTGAGTCTGATTTCAAAAATTGAAAATTTTGTCAGGTCACAATGAATTCTAGGAGCGTCAACTTAGTCTTAGAAAATTTTTCTGCAAATCGTGACTTTTTGGGAAAAAGTCGAGGTAGGGCCGTTTTTGTCCAAAAAATGTCGAGGATCATTTTTATCATGAAATTGGAAAGCAAGTGAGATCAATTGGTGAGGAAAAATGCCAATTGGATCAATGAGGTGTTGGTTGATCTTTGAGAGGCCAAATTGGATTGATTTAAGCAAGAATAAATGTCCAATTGAAGAGGAAATCAAGAAAATTCGTAACCCCCTGCCACCTATGACTTTTGGACCATTTCAAGTGTGCAAGAAGGAGCATTGGTGACTGAATTTGGGCCTAGGAACACAATTGGTGGAGGGGAATGGTCAAGGGGACAAAGAAAGGGACTTGAAGGCTTGGTAGGCCCCTTGCTCCCTCATCTCCTTCCTCTCTCCATCTAGGCCAGTCGACCAACCCATCCTCCTTCTTCATTGTGCTTTGCAAGCTTCTAAAACCCTGCAGAGGAACCAACAAAGCCAGAGGAGCCGCCGGAGCAACCCGCACGCAACCAGGACCGCTAGCTGCCGTTCGCCGCCCCTGCACCAACCTATCGCTGCTCCGCCTACACCATGCGATCCCGACGCCCCGGTGGCCTTGTCCCACATCCCAGCTGTTGTTTCGGGACTAGTTGAGCTCAGCCAGAGCTGTCCCGCCTCTATTCAGCCGCCGTCAGTCCCCCCCATTGGCCGCTCGACCTCACCGCTACCTCCACCAATCTTGTTTGCCTCAATCAGCGCTTGTTTCTTTCTTTTGCAACCCAAAACAAAAGCAAAATCAGTGGGTATTCCAGCAAGGGTTTGGCCCATTTTGAAGGTGTTCCCGATCCCGAAAGCTAGGCCCTCCTTGGAGAGTATTGAGCCCCATCGCATCCTTGTCGATTTGAACCGATCAGATCGCCGAACAAGTGAGTTTAACTCACTAATCCTCGCTTAGTATGTTAATGATGCTTGGGGGTTGTTTAGTTTAGGCTAAGCTGGATTAGATGGTTAGTTAGATTATATTAGTGAATTTAATTAATTACCAATGCATGTTAGGTGGATAGTTAGTGCAATTAGTGAGTAAATAGACTCTAGTATTTATTTAACAAGTCTCGGAAATTTTCCGAGCCCGTTCCGGCATATAATTGGGCATTATGGGCCTAAGTATGAATTTATTACATTTAATAATTAATTTCTGTAATTATTTATTATTTATTTATTTTCCGAAAATTAGACCGAAATATTCGGTGATTGAAATTTTATGCAAATTATAATGGTGTGATTAGATTATTTTTCTGAATGTTGATTTGTGTTGATTGAGATTAAATCAGGATTTTGCGGATTTATTCCAAAAATTGATAATTTTGGTAATTAAGTAGAAAATTACCAGGCGTTGGTCTATAGCGTCAAAAATCTATTTTTGGACTGCTGAACATAGTGGGATGTTCAAATGTGAAAATATTATATTTTGGCTAAGGCTGACCATATACCCACACACAAGTATTTTTATCGAGTATAATAAAAATGATAAATTGGTTGTATGTTGGGATGGTATACTATAATGGCCAGGGGACCCTAATTTATCAGCTTTGGGCGAGCATATATATAGTATACCATATTATTAGCTTCAGGCGAGCAATATTATATTAGCTTCGGGTGAGCAATAATTTATCAGCTTTGGGCGAGCATATATATAGTATACTATAATGGCTAGAGGGCCCTAATTTATCAGCTTTGGGCGAGCATATATATAGTATACTATATTATCAGCTTTAGGCGAGCTATACTATATATTTTCAGCTTGGGTGAGCGGTCCTGATTTGATAGGACATTATAGATAGTATTGAATGTACCGACCAGAGGAAGGTCGTGGTGATATGTAATCGACTGAGTCAATTGATCAATGATTCAATCTGAGTGAATAATTGTTTGAATTTTATTGTCTGACAGGAAGGAACTGAGGCCAAGGTAAGTTATCTGACCCATGTGGTGCTTAGGCAGCCCTTAGGCATATTTTCTTCCTAATCGAGTCTTAGGGGTAGAACTCACCGAGACGTAGTCTCACTCCATTGTGAGATAACATTTCAGGTCCATAGATGGACACCCCTCTAGCTCCTCCAGAGCATTTTGGTATACCAGAGGAAATCACATAACAAAAGTTCCACATTCCGATACATGGGCATGCTGGAGGATTGGAGTATTTGCTAGTCAAATCCATCGTCTAGGTTGATGTGGGCTTACCCAAAAAGGTGCCCCATCAATACCGGGCATGGTATCTCTATTATAGCGATGGGCGAAGGGTAGGCCCTATACCGGAATTTGAGGTGCCTTTGTATGCATTAGAGGTAGTGTTTGGGAATGACACTACAGACCCTAAAGGTGGATCGGTGATTGACCCGGCGGCCCCCAATCTTGAAGACCCATAATCACCTGAGTATTCTGCAGTAGGCTCCAGCTAAAGCGTGGAAGAAGGAGAGACCGTTGAGGAGGACGACCTGGAGTAGCTTGGAAACCCCCACCTCTGTCTGCAGACTTTGTTTTCTGAACCTGGTTGTGTAGAACCAAACCACTATAGTTTGTATTGTATATATATGCACTGGTTTGCATTGTATATAAGTGTGGTCATTTTCAAGTTCAAGTTTTATGGTCTTACTTTCCTATTCTATTGTTTTATTGTCTGGGGATTTTATATCTGCTTCCGCATGTGCATTTAAAATGAATGGGTCGGCGATGCGTCTTGGGACGTCGCTATTTAATCAACCAAGCTGAGATGGGCGTGTGCCCAAGGATCGGGGTGTGACAAGTACTGCACGCCATGGAAAGAATACTTGGTCCGATGGAAGGGCGTTCCCAAGAGTGAAGCAAGCTTGGAACCATCCGAGACTCTATGGCAATTCAAGAAACACATAAACGCCTTTCATGCCAAGGACGCGATGAGAGCGTCACCTAAATAGATGGGAAAGATTAACACGACCCAAGGACGAGCATAATCCAAGACCATCCAGATGATGGGGCCATGTCCCATACACAAGCCAGCCCACGAACTGCCCAAGCAACCCACGGGTGATTCGTGATCAATGCAAGAGTCGGCCCATGTGCAATATGGGACAAGCCCATGACCATTCAATTCTTTGTGTCAGGCTATCCTTTGGAGTCCCCATGGACTGATCTTGCAAATCCATGGTAGGTGTTCCTTGGGCTTCCCCACGCCCTAGGGCCTCTTGAGCTGCATATAGCCTCATATGATTGTACATATTTGAATATGAGTGTTGGATTGAGCCTCTTCAAGTGTACAATTTAGTTCATGAGTGATTATATTCGTGCTTCACTCCCATACTCGTTCTTGTGAGCTGAGGGCATGTAAGGCTGATTTGGGATTGAATCCCTTAAGGCCGCATGGGTGTGTGATCATTTGGAATCAACTAATCCATGCCACTTGCATATTAACACACAAAAAACTAACACTCTCTAATTGTTTTCTTTTTATTTGTGCTTTATTTTGCTAATTTGGTGCCATAAGAGAAAGTTGAGCAAATCCTAAAATAACAAATAAACTTCAATGTCAACTCACCATGTCGTGTGTCCAGCTCATCTTTCTGGCACAAATTTTAATAAGAGGACGGTAAATTTAGATGCGAAGACTTAACCAAAAAAGTCGTTCATGCTATTTATAACCTCTCCACTATAGTTGCTAGTCTATAACACCTCCAATTTTACAAATTAGGATTGCCAGCTGATAGCACCTTGAATCCTAGGGTTTTCCCAATCCTAGGTTCGGATAATCTACAATATACAAACATGATCATAAACTTAAAACACCAAATTAGAGTTAGCACTAATCAATTTGGATTAGGTCAATTGGACATCTAAATAGACGTGAAAATGAAATTGGTGTATGAAAAAAAATGTTAAGTCAGGGACTTGATGATGCATAAGATGGGGTAGCATCACGCCACAATCTTTTGATTTGGTTTAAAATATATAAGGACCGCAAAAAAAGGTAAAATGAGGATTTTGATTTTCTGTGAGAAAAGAAATAGAGGGACTATTGTTTTATTGTACTAACTAACAAGATTGTGAACATGACATGGCCTTATATTTGCCCCGAGAAACAGACTTCAGCATTGAGAGAGATGATTGAACTTTTTGTCGATGAATGTGCTCGTTTTCACCACAACAATAGGCTAATCAGTCACGTTAAGCTTTATTTAATTCCATTATTGTCACCATAATGGCAACTTCGGATAAGACATGATTTCTATAGACAGATCACCAATCTGTTCTAAATATTCGTGATGACATGACCCGCTTGCCTCGATGAGGATGAGGAATCAAGCTAGATCTGTATAAGGCCGTCTTGAATCATCTGTTGGAGATTCCACCTATCATATTGGCACTTATAAGACCAATACGACCACCCGAAAGTGGCCCGCCCATACACTTTTTGCTGAGCCTTTGCAAATCTCCCCGAATCCTCCATTGTTGCCCCATGGAAGTCCAATGCCGAGGTCCATTCTCCTGCGAAACCCAATTTAGATCATGAAGGACATGACATGAATCTGCTTTCCTGTGCGCGTGGTGTGTACTTGTGTATTCTGCACAAGCATGTTCATGTCACTTTCCGACCACATGTTAGAACTCACCAACAAAGCTCAAAGGGCCGTTTGCCGGGGTTACTTTGCTTAGAACGGAAGCTCTATGGTTATAGATGTAGTCAATGTTCAGCTGCAGATTCCACTGTTGAAACATCGGATTATAGAGGTTATAGTAATGCACGTCGATGACAACTCGGCTCAAGCCTTCCGCAAGCTGAAGGAGCTCTTGTGGGTTGGCTGGTCCCAACCGGTTGGACATGATGACATAAGCATTCAGAGTGTGACTTCTCACGGCATTATAACCTAACCGGTAGTATTTAGTAAGATCCGCCAACTTGACACATGGAGCTCGAGGCTCGTTCATCAGCTCGATCGCAACCAATGCCGGATGGTTGCTGTATCTGCTTGACAATAGTAAGGAAGCATGCTATGAAACATCTGATTATAAGATCTAGCGTACTAAACAATACCAATGGCTGTGATTCATCAGCAATACTCAAGAGATATATGTCGTGAGGGATTTGTTCAGAAAGTGAGAGTTCATTTGCTAGACCTTGCTGCTAGGAAGTCTATAACTTTCACAGTGTCCTCAATGTAAGAGTCACCCCATTCCAGATATCCATCTCTCGATGCACTATGAGATTCGCTGTTTTGAGATCCTGGAGCTGCATGGAGATTCACTATTACCTTCAAACCATGCTTCCTGAAAAAAGAAAAATTCAATTATTCAAGTTTAGACTTACAGGATTCTTGTAACTTCGATCATGACTGATCAAAATTTCTATTGGAATTATTCGACTAAGATGTAAAAGTATCAAAAGTTGCCTACGCTGCCCATGTAAATGCGTTGTCCAGTGCATTTAGGGAGCCTCCCACAAAAGGCATCGGCGGCACTGGATCATACGCGATCCACCATCCTACCGGAATCCTCACGGCAGTTAGACCATTGGTCGCCATAAATTCAAAGTCCTGCTCGGTAATGTAACTGTTCCAATGATCCTGCAGAGCACGTTTGTTCATATATTTCTGATCTAATTAGTCATTGTATCACTATTCGTGCTTCCTTTGCCACTAATTAATTAAGGATTACCCGTAGGAGTTTTGAGGCAGCACTGGGGCCATACCCATTTGTTATTTGGTATTCTCCTTGTAAACCGCCAACGATGTTCATTTTAAAGACCGACGGGTCATTATCATCCCAACTCGAGCCTCCATTATAATCTGCTGTCACTTTTGTCAATGACGTCACCTGCTTATCCATACTATATTAGAGAAAATCAGATCAATCAATGTGACTGTATCCAATTAATAATTGGGGAATATGGGGACCCTTTCAATTATCTTTGGTCGGGGATTTCAGAAGATGGAATGGAAATGCTTTCGTAATCCACGATTAAGGAATAAATATATTGTTTCGTAATCAATATGACTGTATCCAATTAATAAGCGGGGAATTTGATTGTTCCTTTCATTTTATGAGGCCTCGTCATTGCAAAAATTGTGTATATTGTTTGTAGAGGACGTAAGTACACTCGTCGTTTTGCGTGGAGTGTCGCTGTTGCTTTTCAAGTAAACTAGGGTTGCTCATCACGTCCTCTTGGCGTCAAGAAAGTACAGTGGCTTCGTGTAATTTATACTGTGCAACTTGTAATGTAAACAAGGACTTTCTATGGTTTTACGCTATCCTGCACAACAATCTGCACAACAACGTGAGTCCTTAATTCGGACCGTCAGGTTGAAGAGATTATTGTCAACAATTGGCTGACAAATCACCATCGACTGTCAAATCGAATACGACTCACTGTCTACCATTGTATGGGTTATGACCAAATGGTTGTGAAACCCTCTACGACACCAAAGAATCAGCCATATACACCATAATACCATAGGAACTACTGAAGTCATATAGAAACTGGAACGGGGGAGTTACCTGGAGAAACATCCCATTAGATGCTTGGAGTCGAACTCGATTGGGATTGTTTGGATTCCTTACGATGTCAAAAGTCTCTGAGATACTCGGAGTACTGCAAACTGCTACAACCGTTGTTCCTTGGCCTTGCAATCCAACAAATTGCTTGTTGAAAACTCTGAGGTTGAATTTTGTGTCAGAAATCCTCCACAGCTGCACCATAGAAAGAGAGCACAAGTCATGGCGGATGACATGTGAATCTTTTGAGTCTGTCTACAAGTCAATAGTGAATTTTGTAAGACAGATAGCCATACCCTGAAAGTTTCCCAGCCAGAGGCCTGGTCACGATTGGCGACGATGGTGGCTCCGCCGCTATGTTCAGCAGAAAGGAATTTCCTCCACTTCGTTGACTGGAACTGCACTTGAGTCCCATCCTACCATGAAAACAAACGCAAAAAGTGGGATTTGGTTCATCTCATTGAAACAGCGAAGTGATATTTGAATAGCCAAATAAATAACAGTGTATATGCACATACTGAGTGTGGGTAATAGAGTTCACATATACAGATCAAACCAACACCTAGTTCATATTTGTATGTCAGAAATCTGGCTGTATGATGGAAAGAAATGTTTGATTATAAACAAGTTCTGTGACATTCAGCATCTTAATTTGAGTAAACTAACCTAGTGTCATGTTAAATCATGCACTAGTACATATAGACATGTGCCAAACTTCCTCGTTTTGTCACTGTATCATTCTCAAATATCCTAGACATTAAGCTATATCTAGTGCAGGCATATTTCAGATTGGACCTGAGAAGAAACTTTGTGATCGCCCAGCAGTTAAGGGAAAGTGAAATAACAATCTATGGAGCATCACCTAATATGCTCTTTTTATCTTTAAGAACTTACCAAGAGCTGTCCATTGAGTCCATCAAACAGAGAAGGCAGCATCCACCCCTCAGTCACGAGCCAGTTTCCAAGGTTCACAGCCTTGAGGGGCAACTTGAACTCGGCTGCCTGGGCGAGGATCAAGGGAAGAAACATGCAGAGAGAACAGAGCGTCACGAATGGGTGGCAATAACAGTGCGCCATTTCTAGCTCGCTCCTTTGCTGTGACATTAAACGAGAGGGAGAACCGACGCATTTATAGACTTCTACCTAAAAGTCTTAAAGTGTAAGAAGACTGGTTTTATGTTGACATGACCCATTTTTGAGGAATCCTGTCATTGATGACTACACATTAAAATTCCGATCGTTTCGCGAAAAATAATTTATGAGAAAACGTTTTTCAGATTTTCCGGTGTTTGTTTAACAGAAAATGAATTTATTAGGGAAAATGTTTTCCATGAAATGATAAAGGTCTTCTAAATTAGGGGAAATATTTTTCACTTTTGAAAAGTGAAAAACATTTTCCTCACTTGATCTCTCTTATCTCATACCTCTACAAATCCTCACTTCCTCCTCTCATTTCTTTTTCTTCCTTTTATTTTTCTAATTTTCTTTTTCTTTTTAATTCGAATTATTTTAATTTCCTTTTTCTTTTCTATTTCTTTTCTTTTTCTTTTTCTTTCTTTTTCTTTTTCTTTTCTTTTTCTTTTCTTTCTTTTCTTTGTTTCCCACATTCTTCTTTCTTGGCTAGTCATCGGCCATTGCCAAGCAAACCTCGAGCTCGTCAATCTCAAGTTCACGCTCGTTGATCCGACGAACCTCAACCTCAACGCTCGCACTTGCCAATCTGGTGAGCGGCGAGCCTCATGCTCGTCGACAAGCTCGAGGCTCGCCGGTGGTCGGTCGCAAGCCTTCGTCGTGGCCAACGACTAGCCAAGAAAGAAGGAGATGGAAAAAATAGAAAAAAAGAAAGAAAAAGAAAAGCAAAAATAATAATAATACATTTTGGCCGTTCGTTTCACGGAAAATGTGGCATTTCTAGAAAATATTTTCCAATAAGTCATTTTCTAGGAAAATGTAATTATTTTCCGATGTTCGAATGAAACTTGAAAATGAAGTGGAAAATATTTTTCACTGTTCGGTAAAGAAAATATTTTCCTTCATATACTCTTTTTTCATTTATTTTATTTTTTAAAATTGATTTTTCATATTTTTAAAAAATTGATTTTTAATTATTTTAAATTTTTAAAATCTATTATTAATTTTTTTTTCATTTTTCTTTTTCTTTTTTTTTCTTTGTTTCCATCTCTTTCCTTCTTGGCCGGTTGCTAGATCGACGAGCTCGAGGTTCACCGGGGCGATGGCCGACTACTAGCCAAGAAAGAAGTAGATAGGAAACAAAGAAAAGAAAACGAATAAAAGAAGAAAAAAAAGAAATAGAAAAGAAAAGAGAAATTAAAAATAATTCGAATTGGAATAGAAAAAGAAAATTGAAAATACTTATAATAAAAAAAGAAAAGAAGAATAAGAAATGGAATGAGGAAGTGGGGATTTGTAGAAGTGTGAGATAAGAGAGATTAAGTGAGGAAAATATTTTCCATTTTTCAAAAGTGGAAAACATTTTCCCTAATTTAGAAAAAAAATTTCTTTTCATGAAAAACTTTTCTATACGGAATTCATTTTCCATGAAACGAACGCTGGAAAATCAGGAAAACATTTTCTCAGAAATTATTTTCCACAAAACGAACAGAGCTAAGATAAAGAATTTTACATTTGGTCTTAAGACCATGGAGATTAAACAGTCCATTGTCCATTTAATATTGCAGCAGGACGCATTATATGGTTAAAGACAGAATATGCGCATTAAGATCAAAGAATATTGCATTTGGTCTTCTTTGCTGTGACATTAAACAGGCCACTGTCCTTTTAATATCGCATCAGGATGCATCATATGTTTAAGACAGAATATGCACTGTAGCCCTTTCCTCTTGTAAGGAACCAACGAAACTTGTTAAAACCGCTAATGCTCCGAGGCCGGCTGAATTGATTCCTGGTATTCAACCGTTTCCCTTGGTCAAAGGCATCATTACGTGCGATGCGGGATATACGGTCGATGCATGAGTGCTGATGCATGAAGCCAACCGCCTTCCGTTTTGTTCTTGTCTTTGTTTGGAGGATCATTTTGTGGTTAATGATTTCTTAAAAGAGAACAGAAACTCTGGGAAGAATTGTTTTTCCAAAGTCAAAAGTAACGTGAGGACAAAAGGAATAGGCACCTACCCCAAGTGATGAAAATTTAAGTGTCTACACAAGAGTTTTGGGAAATAGGCGAGGATTTGATAGAGCACTTGGAATGAGAGAAAAGGAACAGGTATCCCCAACTCACTAGTGACGTGTGCCATGGGATACCAGATCCCATTCCAATCAGGACTGAGGATTCATTTTTTAACACTACGCTCACGTCGATTACAATGTCAACAAGAATATTTTGGCATTGGAAGTAGAAAACACACGTTAAATGATTGGTGCCAAAAAGAAAAAGTAAAAGATAGGCTGCAAAATCAGTGCACTCAGCTCCTCATTCGTCCTGCTTTCAGTGCATCGGGTCCATACCCACACGCATCTGATTGATTTTACCGGTTTCTCCGATCTAAACCGACCCTCATGTGGCCTGACCAATTTATATCGGACACGAATTGTGTACGTAATTTTTTCTTTTTTTTACCGATTTTCGTTCGCCGTCTTTACCCGATCGATTAAATTTTCCGAATACATAGATTTTACGCGACACGTAATAAGTGGGAATTTCCTTTTGTCGCTATTCGTGTCAGTTTTCTATTTCGAGACGATTTTTTCGACGCCCCGACGAATGCGGCAAACCAGTTCATCCGATCGGCTAATGATTTTTCCCGTGAATTACACCCCGCGGGCCCCACGCCCCGCATAAAACAGTGAATTAATAATTTAATATTTGGTGGGGACCCCCGAAAGTTCAAGCGAGCTGGCGCGAGGGTGGGACCCCCGCTCGTCAGATCGTGTGAGCGCGCGGGCCCGCCACGTGTCTCCTCGGCGATCGCTCGCTCCGCTTCCCCTCGTGGTCTATTTCTATTTCTTACCGAGACGGACGCATCTCGCTACGGTACAGTCTGCCCCAGCAGAGCCAGGTGAGGGGTCGCCCTCAGATCGCGACACGTGTGGTCCTCCGCCGAGATGCGGCCCTGATTTTTTGGGACGTCTTCTGCCCGTCCTCTCTCCCGCGTACGTACAAATAATAGATGTTATTTTGGTGAATGTATCAATTCGTTTGAGTTTCGAATTAGGTCTACCTTATCAAGTTTTAATTTTACTCTATTAATTCATGCCATGTTCATATTGTGTTCTTGTGTCGCATCGAGGATTACCACCTTGGTTGCACGTCAGATTTTAACACATTAAATTTTGTTGTAGAAAAATGCATCGAAAATCCTAAATCCAAATCATTCTAATTAAGGTCTAATATCACAAAAATTCCCAAAGTGACTCTACTATAAACTAATTTTTTGACCAATTAATACACCTGCCACAAATTTACTTAACACTAATTTTTTTAGCATCAAAAATCCTAAACCGATACATTTATGATAAGTTTACCCTTCATTTATTTCTGTTAAATTAGATTAAAACTACAAAAAACCAAAAATTGATACAATTATGATAAACGGAGAGTAAAACCCAAAATTGATATATTTGTGAAATGCCACGTGCCATTCAACTTGACATTTGACTTTAAAATTTAACAAAAACTAATAAATGATAAATTTGTCACGGATATACCAATTTAAGATTTTTTGTAATAAAAATAATTAATTTAGGTTTAATTTATCACAGTTGTACAAATTTTGGGTCTTTTCGTAGTTATAACCCTTTAATTTATTCAATTAAGTCTTGGACCTTTCTTTTCCAAAAAAAAAAAAAAAAATACGATAAAAACCTTTCGATGAATTTTCATATGAAATTGCCCATGTGTCACCTATGAAGCACGGACACGTTGCACGTGCTTCTATGTCCTGTCCGAGATGTGTCGGAGTATGTCAGACACGTCGACACGCTCGGACACGCGGCCAATGCGTGTCGGATTTTCCAACACGTGGTCAACTTTTTTCGACTCGTCTCGACACACGTGTCGGATGGAAGCGAGGGCAAGGGAGCAGAGACGAGGTTGCGAGCGACAGCGAGCTCGCGATGGAGAGAAACCGCCAGAGAAAGAATAGAGACTGAGGCGAGGGCGGCCACAGTGATGTTGCGGGATCAGCGATGAGGCTGCAACTGCAAGTGAGGAAGGGCCAAAGGTGAGGCGGAGGAGGAGGAGAAGGATCGAGAGGAAGAGGAGAGGATGGGGTTGTACGGAGGTCGTGCAGCAAGGAGACAGAGAAGGATTGAGAGGAAGAAGAGAGGAAGGGGTTGCGAGGTCGTGTGTCGAGGGGAAAAAAGTGGGGCACTAGCTAGGGTTTTGGAAACTCAAAAAGAATAAAAAAATAAAAAATAAAAAAAGAGGGATTCGATGGGGTGAAGTGATAGCCTGTCACGTGGGCGGGGGAGGGGAAAAAAGTGAACTAAATTTGGGGTGGGGGGAAAATAGTCTGACGTGGAGAAGGGAGGGAAAAAAATTGAAATAAATTTGGGAGTGGGGAGGAAATAGTCTGACATGGGGGAGGGAGGGAAAAAAATTGAAATAAATTTGAGAGTGGGGGAGATAGATGAGGGAAAGAAGGGAGTGGGGGTTGGTGGTGCACCCTTTGAGGAGACTATTTTTCAATCGAAAAAATAAATAAATGAGATCAAAAAATAATTTTAAAAAATAAAAGTACTAAATTTTAAATGATAATAAATTTTGATCATTGTAAATCATGGATTTATTTAAATAAGTTGATTCTAATTTCTTATTAGTCATCAACTTTATCAATAACTTTTGTTAAAGTTAAAAACATATTTCCAAACATGGATACGTATTAATTATGAATATGTCTTTTGAATTTCCAATGAATTGATTTATTAATATTATTAATGTAAATTCATTGTAGGCTCTTTTTTAATTAATTATTTATTTATGAATTTGAATCAAATTAATTACAAATAAAAATATTCATTTAATATGCAACGTGTCCCAACGTGTCGAAATTCTCTATTTTTGAGAAATGACGTGTCGATGTTGTTAGAGAAAACTCCTTTACTATTTTGAAATTTGACAAAACATTTCCAAAGTCTATTCTAAAGACTTTCAGACTGAAGTGTCAAAAGTCTGAAGATAGCTAGACCTTAGTTTCAAGGCTTGCCCTCACTAACAGTTTCCAGACCGAAGAACAAAGACTTATCCAGATTCGGGATTATTCTTATGGTTTATGGATGATCTTATGGCTGGATACAGCACCTACTTATACTTATTCTTATTGGAAACAATTCCGATATGAAGATCATTTGAAAGGCGAGTAAACTTGGAAGGTTCTACTTATGGAAACTAAAGATCCTAATTGCATGGGCAAACAGGATTGATGGGCTTTCATCACAATCATCTAACAACTCAAAGATCCCTTTGATTGATTTTGTCCAATGGGTAGATTGGAAGAATTCATTTGGTAAGTGCCAACGGCTATGAAGGCATAAAGGAGTATTTAAGGCGAATTTGCAAGTTGTTTGAGTGTGTGCGTGAAAGAAGAATTCCAAAGTCTGAAGCTCTCTAATTACTTACTGTTTCATTCATTGAGCTCAAGTTGTAAACAAAAGAGAGAAACTCTTGTGAGACTTAGTGAGAGACCAATAGAGTCTTTCTATTGTGAAGTATAGATCACACTGCTGTAAATTCTCTTTTGATTCATAGTGAAATCTAGCCAATAAGTTGTCAGCGCGGGAGAGTGGACGTAGGCTTGATCTAAGCCGAACCACTATGAACTTTGTATCTTAATTCCCTTTCCTTGAACTACTTACTTTATTTGTAGTTATACTCAATTGCTCAGAATTGACATACAATTACAATCAGTTATCTTATATAAGCAATTTATTTCTACTAAGTTTTGTTAAATTTTTATTTACACCTATTCACCCTTCTTTAGGTGTTTGCACTAGCCCTTTCAATTGGTATCAGAGCCTGTGTGCTTATTTATTGAAGTGTTTTTACTTCTTAAGCTAAAGATCTATGGCTAGTATTTTGGCTCCAAGTTTGGTTGAAGGCCAAAGCAACACCAGACCTCCTTACTTTGATGGGAAGGAGTACAATGTGTTGAAAAGTAAGATGAAGGCATTCATGAGATTGAAAGATCCCCTGGAATGGGATGTAGTAGAAAAAGAAATTATTTCCAAAGCTACATCAACCTTAGAAAGAGGAAAGGAAGTTGCAGATGTTGGCAAGATACAAGCTGAAATAACCAAGAGACAAGCTCTTGATGCTAAAGCTATCTACTCATTATACTGTGCTTTATCTCCTGCTGGGTATAATAGAATTTCATCTTGTGAAACAACAAAAGAAGTCTAGGATAGATTGCATATCACTTATGAATGAACTGATCGAGTCAAAGAAACAAAAATCAATATTTTACTCGAACAGTATGAAGCCTTCAAGTGAAGCCAGGAGAATCCATCATTGATATGTTCAGTCACTTCATAGAAATTGTAAACGGCTTGGTATACCAAGGACAGCCAATCTCAAGACCAATGAAAATCAATAAATTGATGCGTGGACTTTCCAAAGAATGGAATCACGTGAAGACTTCAATTAGAGAAACCCAAAGGATCGCATCTCTTTCAGTAGATGAACTTGTTGGCACACTTCAATCATATGAAGTGGAACAAATCAATGAAGAAGATCCTAAAGGTAAGAAGTCAATTGCTTTAAAGTCTAACGTTGATTATGATGATACAAATTTTGAAGATGACATGAATGATGAAGAACTAGCTCTCATGATAAGGAAGTTCAAAAAGCTGAATAGGAAGGGAAAAAGATTCAACTAGAAGAAGCAAAGTACTCAACGATTCCGAAAAAATCTAACTGAGGACAATGAAAACAACAAAGAAGTGATTTGCTTCGAATGTAAGAAAAATGGGCACATCAAACCCAACCGCCCTCTGTTGAAGAAAAAGAAAGAAAAAACAGAGAAATACAAAAAGACTCTCAAAGCAGTGACATGGAGTGATACAAAATGCGAAGAAAGTGATGAAAAATATGCCAACATATGTTTAATGGCAAATTCAAAATCAGACTCAGACAGGGAAGTTGAGGTTAGTAATTTAAAAATTCCTGTTAAAGTCTCAAAATATATAGATGAACTTTGTCTTAGTCTCAAAACATCTCTTAAAAGGATTTCCGAGCTAAAAATAGAGAATTCTAAACTGAAGCAACATGAAATTTCTTGGAAAGAAAAATTTAAAAATCTAGACAAAAGCTTTGTTGATTTAAAGGATAATGCAGATTCTCTTTCAAAGGAAAATACTTTTTTGAAAGAAGACATTTCAAATATCACAAAAAGGTTTTCAAAATGATCTAAAAAGCTGGAAAGGATTCTTTCAGTACAAAAACCTTATTTTAACAAATCTGGTTTAGGTATGACACCTGAAACTGTTCCTTTAATTGATTTTCCCAAAGTAAAGGAAAGAATCAAACAAAGACTTACAAAACTATTTTACTTTGTAAAACCTGTTGGTCGAAGTGCTCTCAAATGTTCAAAGTGTAACAGCTCAGAACATTTCGAGAAGGAATGTCTCAAAGTTTGGAGACCTATTAAAAGGGATTGGGCAAAAACTGTTTATTGTACTAACTCCTCTGGACCCAAGAAAATGTGGGTACCAAAGAAAACTTGAGTTGTTTTTATAATTACAGGTTACTATCAAGAAGAATATCAAATGGTATTTGGATAGTGGCTGTTCGAGACACATGACAGGAGATTCAAGTTGTTTTATAAAGTTTATTCAAGTAAATGATGGAAAAGTTTCATTTGGAGGAAATAGCAAAGGAAGAATTGTTGGTTGCGGAAATGTGAAGATTGGAAATCTCACAATTAACAACGTTTCCTTGGTGGAAGGCTTGAATTACAATCTACTTAGTATAAGTCAACTGTGCGATACTAGATTCAAAATCAATTTTCAAGAAAGCATTTATTCGAGAACTAGTAAAGATCTCTCTCAGTCCTTTACTAGACGAAGACATGGGAATATTTACCTTCTAGATATAAAACAAAAGAGTTCTCAATGTCTAATTTCCATTCAAGATGAAGCAAATCTCTGGCATCGATAGCTTGGTCATGTTAACGTGAAACAGATTGCCAAGATTTCTTCCAAGAAGCTTGTTCATGGAACTTCCTAATTTGGCTTATCAAAAGTCTGAATTATGCACGCCATGTGTTTTGGGAAAACAGGTTAGAAGTTCTTCTAAACCTATAAATCAAGTTTCTACTAATCGAGTTTTGCAGCTTCTGCATATGGATCTCTTTAGACCAACCAGAACTCACAGCATTAGTGGAAAGAGATTTTGTCTAGTAATTGTGGATCATTACTCTCGCTTTATTTGGGTATTTTTCTTCGCAAGTAAGTCTGAAGCATTTTCTTACTTTTCTAAATTTGCCAAGAAGGTTCAGAATGAAAAATGATATGATATATCAAGCATACGAACAGACCATGGAAGTGAGTTTGAAAATCAAGACTTTACAATTTTTTTTGTGATGAATTTGGTTTGCAGCATGTTTTCTCTTTTTCATACACTCCCGAACAAAATGGGGTTGTGAAAAGAAAGAATAGATCCTTGCAGGAGATGGCAAGAACCCTCTTAATTGAGAGCAATATTACCTCTCGTTTTTTTGCCGAAGCAGTTTCTACAGCTTGCTATATCATTAACAGAGTATTCTTGAAACCTATTCTAGAGAAAACTCCTTATAAAATATTTAAAGGGAATAAGCCAAATGTTTCTTATTTTCATGTGTTTGATTGTAAGTGTTTTGTTTTGAAAAATACAAATGTTCGAACTGGTAAGTTTGAAGAAAAATCAGACAAACGAATTTTTCTTGGCTACTCAACCTCAAGCAAAGCCTACAAAGTATTCAACAAAAAGATTCAATCTGTGGAAGAATCTATGAACGTCAAGTTTCAAGACTCTATGCAAAATCAAATGGATTAAACTCAACTTGAAGAATTTGAACCTGCTCTAAACTTTATAAAATCTACTTCCCCCGAAGTGGTTCAAACTTCTGAAGTTCAACAACAACAAGAACCAAAAATCTCAATTGAAGTAGAGGTTCAAGAGACTCATAAATCAACTAGCAACTGAAAGCATAAGTCAAGTCATCTCAAGGAACTCATCATTGGCAACATTGATGAAGGAATTAGCACCAGATCCAAAAGGCGAAAAGAGTCTAGTGATTTAGCACTCATTTCTAAGGTTAAACCTAAAAGTATAGAAGAAGCTTTGGTTGATGAAAGCTGAATTGAAGTTATGCAAGAAAACTCAGATAGTTCAGCATTAATGATGTTTGGGAACTCATTCCCAAACCTAAAGGTAAGTCCATTATTGGAACTAAATGGGTTTTTAGGAACAAGATGGACAAGAAGGGAAAAGTTGTTAGAAACAAAGTAAAACTCATGGCCAAAGGATATACACAAGAAGAAGGGATAGACTATGACGAGACCTATGCACCAGTGGCGAGGTTAGAAGCAATTAGATTATTACTTGCTTTTACTTGCTATAAAAATTTCAAGTTATTCCAGATGGATGTAAAAAATACATTCTTAAATGGATTCATCCAAAAGAAGTCTATGTGGAACAACCACCTAGTTTTGAAAATCTAATAAAGCTAGACTTAGTCTACAGATTAAAAAGGTTTTATATGGACTAAAGCAAGCACCTCGAGCCTGGTACGAAAGGTTAAGTAAATTTCTAATTCAAAATGGTTTTGTTAAAGGTAAGATAGATATTACTCTATTCATTAAAAGAGAAGGTAAAGATTTTGTACTTATTCAAATTTATATCAATGATATTATCTTCGGATCACCTAAATGAAAATCTATGCAAGAAGTTTTCTAGATGCATGCAGGATGAATTCAAAATAAGCATGATGGGTGAGCTGACCTTCTTTCTGGGATTACAAGTTAAACAATCAAAGGAAGGCACTTCCTTTCACCAAGAAAAATATGCAAAAGATCTCATCAAGAAATTTGGATTAGAGAATTGCAAAAAGATGGAGACACCTATGTCAAGTTCTCCAAAGATGGATAAAGATGAAGGAGGAAAGAATGTAGACCAGAAGCTTTACAAGAGCATTATTGGTTCGCTTCTTTATCTTACTACATCCAGACTTGACATTTTGTTTAGTGTTTGTATTTGTGTTAGATTCCAATCAAAACCCAAAGAATCTCACTTATGTGCTACAAAACGCATTATCAAATACGTTGCAACAATATCAAAGCTAGGTCTATGGTATTCAAAAAAATGAGACTTTACCATCCTTGGATATGCAGACGCAAATTTAGCAGGATGCAAAATAGATAGAAAGAGTACTTCGGGTACATGTCAACTGCTGGGCAACAAGTTGGTATCGTGGTTCTCAAGAAAATAAAGTACCGTAGCTCTTTCAACAACTGAAGTAGAATATGTGGCTCTTGGAAGTTGTTCTCAAATCTTATGGATAAGGCAACAACTAAGAGACTTTGATGTTGAAGAATCATGCACAGAGATAAAATGCGATAATACCAATGCCATTAATCATACAAAGAATCCAATTCTTCATTCAAGGGCAAAGCATATAAAGATCTAACACCACTTCATTAGAGATCATGTTCAAAACGGAGAAGTTATGGTTCAGTTTATCCATTCAAAGAATCAGTTGGCAGATATATTCACAAAGCCATTCGAGAAAATTTTATTTGAGTCTATTCGCACTAGACTGAATATCTTATCTCCTACTGGGTAAAGTCTGAAAAAGTTCAGACTTAGAATGTCCAGAAGTTACTACTGTAAGTTAATTCTCTCTAAATGAATGTGAGTTTATTTTTAGATAAAGCTTTGAAAAGGTACGTTGATTTTTGAATTGCTAATTGCCTATTTTATTTTTAGGAATTATTATTGAATTTATGGTGGCTTTTCATTTTCAAATTTCATTTTTGAAAAATGCAATTTTTTATTTTTTCCTTTGTGACTGTTCGTATACCCCTTGTCACTTGCTTTATACACAGTTGAAATTCTTCTTCTCCATTTACGCTCTTTCAAATCCTAGAATACAGAGATCCTATTTTCTCTCATTTCTCTTGTATTTGATCCAAAAAGCCTTCACATTTTCCAACAAACGAGATCAAGAAATCCTCTAAGACTTTGACAATATCTTTCTAGAGGAAATCTTCAAGACTTGTGAACAGGGGACCACAGCACATGCCTAAGGGTCCTACCCACTTCGATTTAACGGAAGAAGAAGACACTACTCAACAACAACGTCAACAACATTCTCAATCGCGTCACTTCTCACAAAAAGCAACACAAGATCCTCCACAACAAGAGATCATTGAAGATGTTGAACATGTAAGAGCACAAAACCCCAATTTTTGTTTAGACTCTACTCGAACTTAAAAATGGGTGGTTCTGCAATGAATTTGATCGATGAGTTCTTGCGATCCAATGGTTACAAGAACGAAACTCTCTTCTTGAATACCATGGAAAGGCTAGGCATTGCACCTAAAGGTTTTGCTGCAATGACTTTTGCCAACTTTCCAAGTGATCCGTGTGTTAGTGGTTTTAATCAACCTGAAGGAAAGGACAATGATGAAAGGATGTATACCCATTTTTAGCCTAGAATGGGTGTTGCTGCAACTATTCGTGGAGAGGGAATGAGTTTATTCCGTTCCAAGGACCACAAAAGGACTTATTCGAATCTACTGAAGAGAGGGGTTATGAACCCTAGAAGTGTGGACTTTGATTTTCTCGATTCTTTGAAAGTGAGACTAAGGGAGAAGTTTGCACTTCTTCAACTCGAACGCTTTTGCTCAAAAACTATTAAAGCCTACCCTGAACTGACTGCATACTTCTATTTGAATCTATCTTTTCTAGATGCAGATAGATTTTGTTTTACAGTTAAGGACAAAGAGTTTGTGGTTAATGTGGATACGTTGGCTGATGTGATTGGTGTGGAGAAAGGGAGTTTCCAACCAATCAGTGTGTCTGTTGGTCATGCAACTTTGGCTTTAGTTCAGGACAGATTCGCTGAGGGCAAGATTTCTTACACTAGAATGAATGCCTCCAACATTTTACTTCACAAGATCCTGATCAACTACATTAGACCCAAATCCACTTCCAAAACTAATGTCTCTCACTCTGAAGCGAAGTTGATGTATGCAATCAACATTGGCTATAAGTTCTCACTGCCTCACACTATCTTAATGCACATGTATAGGACAGTTGTGAAAGACAAGGATCAACTTCCTTATTTTGCGCCGGTCACTCGACTCTTCGGACATTTTCAAATTCAGATTCCTGCCTCTCTTTGTGTTAGAACCATTGCACCAATGGTGATTGGGCTGAAAATGGTTTCAAAGATGCGTCTGAAGGAGCTAAACAAGGAATTGGAGCACCTTAAATAGAAGACTCCTATCAAGGTAAAACAAGACTCTGCAGCAACTAAGAGAAAAAGCAAGGAACCCATGACCGCATCAACCAAGAAGAGGAGAGCCTTTATCTTGTAGGATGAAGAAGATGAGGACGATATCACTCTCTCCACCTTGTGTAATTTACAGAGTTTTGTTAGCTTCATAGTGCCAAAGGATAGAGAGAACATAGACAGAGTAGAAACAAAGAAGAAAGGGGAAGAAAGAACAGAGGAAGAAGGAAGAGGAAGAGATGAAGAGGAAGAAGAGGGTCAAGATGACTCTTTTGAGCCAACATATGATGTATCCTTGTCCAAGGATTCTAAAAAAACTCGGAGTGGAACTGCAACAAACGAACAACATCACTCGGGTGCTAAAGCAGAGCAAGCAAAAGAAGAATTCTTTTCTCCACCTGAAGGCACAAAAACAGGGGGAGCTGCTAGAAAAAGAGGTACCTCTTCACCTATCTTTACTAGTGATGTAAATAGATCTCCGGCAGATCCAGAGGATGTTTATGCCTCTAAATACCCTACAGTAGATGTTGAGGAATCCTCTCCTAGTCCTGGTGATCGAACCACAGATGTTCCCTCACATCTCAAGACTCCTAGAACTGACTCGGCTGGAACCCAGTGCTACAACAGAACCAACAGCAGACTTTCGAAGGCTACTGGAAATTCTTTTGAAATTGAAGGGTTAGCAATATGGAATGAAGTGTGAGATCCAGAATCTCCACAAAGCTTTGAAGTCCACTTCAAACTCTCTACAAGAAGCAAATACACGCCCTAAAGCTTCAAGTGCAAGCAACCACAAAGGGTGAGGATATTCAATAGCTACAGGAGACTCTGAAGAAGCTGGAGGAGACTATCAAGTCAATGGGGGATTTCCAGATCATTCATATCCCCAAACAGCCAAGATTTTTACCCAACTCTTTTTATAGTTATTCTTCACTTTTTGCTATGACAAAAAGGGGGAGAAGTTTTGTGTAGATTTGACTGATCTATCTATCTTTTTTGGCTTGAAACCGTTTGGAATCTTTGATGACTTTGTGCTTGGTATCTTTGACTCTGGTACTTTTTGGTTTTGAGCTGACTTGCTTGCAATAACTTAGTTTGTGATACTGATTACGGCTGGATAGACTTTTTGTCTTACAGGACTGACATGTTTTCTGTGGTTGCAAAATCGATACTATTCAGATCTTAATCTAGATATCACTAATTGCTTAAGTGTTGTTTTGCAGGTCAAAATTATTCAAATCTGTAGGAAAGTTTTGTCACCATAAAAAAAAGGGGGAGATTGTTAGAGAAAACTCCTTTATTGTTTTGAAATTTGACAAAACATTTCCAAAGTCTATTCTAAAGACTTTCAGACTGAAGTGTCAAAAGTCTGAAGACAGCTAGACCTTAGTTTCAAGGTCTGCCCTCACTAACAATTTCCAGACCGAAGAACGAAGACTTATCCAGATTTGGGATTATTCTCATGGATTCGATTCTTATGGTTTATGGATGATCTTATGTTTGGATACAGCACCTACTTATTACTTATTCTTATTGGAAACAATTCCGATATGAAGATCATTTGAAATGCGAGTAAACTTGGAAAGTTCTACTTATGGAAACTAAAGATCCTGATTATATGGGCGAACATAATTTGACGAGCTTTCATCACAATCATCTAACAACTCAAAGATCCCCTTGATTGATTTTGTCCAACGAGTAGATTGGAAGAATTCCTTTGGTAAGTGCCAACAGCTATCAAGGCATGAAGGAGTATTTAAGGCGGACTCCCAAGTTGTTTGAGTGTGTGCGTGAAAGAAGAATTCCAAAGTCTGAAACTCTCCAATTACTTACTATTTCATTCATTGAGCTCAAGTTGTTGACAAAAGAGAGAAACTCTTGTGAGACTTAGTGAGAGACCAGTAGAGTCTTTCTATTGTGAAGTCTAGATCACACTGCTATAAATTCTCTTTTGATTCATAGTGAAATCCAGCCAATAGGCTGTCAGCGCGAGAGAGTGGACGTAGGCTTGATCTAAGTCGAACCACTATAAACCTTGTGTCATAATTCTCTTTCCTTGAACTACTTACTTTATTTGTAGTTATACTCAATTGCTCAGAATTGATATACAATTACAGTCGGTTATCTTATATAGGTAATTTATTTCTACTAAGTTTTGTTAATTTTTTATTTACACCTATTCACCCCGCTTTAGGTGTTTGCACTAGCTCTTTCAGACGTGTCGTGTCGTGTTGTGTTGCGTGCCCGTGTTGCGTGTCGATGCTACTTAGTGTGTCACTAAGAAATAACAAGATAAGTGTGTTGGAAGTCTTAAAAACAGAAGTACAATTTAGTCATAAAGCTTTCAAAAATGCAATTAAGTCTTAAAACTTGTCACAGAAATGTAGTTGAGCCCTAAAATTTTTAAAAAGTGTAATCAAGTTCTAAAACATGTCAAATTAGTTTAAAAGTTCTTCTGTTGATTGTACTTTTTGAAAGTTTTTAGGCTTGATTGCACTTTCAAAATAAGTTTTAGGACTTGGTTACACTTTTTGAAAGTGTTAGAATTCAATTGCACTTTTGTGACAAGTTTTAGGACTTCTAGTACACTTATAAAAAAAAATCTATATAGGATCCTTAAATTGCACTTTTCAATGTAAGTTTTAAAACATAATTGCATTTTTAATTGAACCAAATGAATATTTTAGGACTCAAATAGACTTTTTATTAAATGATAAGGACTTGATTGAACTAACTAAAAAATTTGAGACTTGATTGCAATTCGTATGTAAGATTTAGGACTTGTTGACAACTGCATCGTTACAATCCTACCATTCAACTATGTTCTTATTTTTGTAAGCCATATCATATTTTGCATATATGATCAATTTGATAGACCTACTTGATCTTGAGGGAATCTTCTACGGTTGCACGCTCAAGTTATTATTTTTTGATCTCATGTTGTTGTTGTTCATGAATAACTTGATTATTTTGATACACAGATAGAAATATCACTGACAAGGAACCCATTTGAAAAACTATTACGTAAAATATTTCAATAGTTAGTGAACATGTCATATCATGGAATCATCGTAGGCAGCTTGAATGTTACTAATTTTCATATTATTAAAAAAAAAAAAAATCGTAGAATATCAGTATTATACCTTGATATTTAATATAGGACAAAATAGAGATTCAATCAAAATGCACCATGAATTGTCTTCAATCATAATAGACTTTTTGTTAAATGATAAGGACTTGATTGAACTAACTTAAAAATCTGAGACTTGATTGTAATTTGTACATAAGTTTTAGGACTTGTTGACAATTGTATTGTTACGATATTACCATTCAACTATGTTCCTATTTGTGTAAGTCATATCATATTTTGCATATATGATCAATTTGATATAACTACTAGATCTTAGAGGGAATCTTCTACAGTTTCACACCCAAATATTATTTTTTGATCTCATGCAATCGTTACTCATTATAACTTGATTATTTTTATACACAGATAGAAATATCACTCATAAGGAACCCATTTGAAAAACTATTATGTACAATATTTAAATAGTTAGTGAACATGTCATATCACGGAATCACCTAAGGCGATGATAGATTTAGCCGATTGACTTGTATGTTACTAATTTTCATATTTTAAAAAAATACGGCAAAGAAAATCAGTATAATAAATAGATATTAAATATAGGACAAAATAGAGATTAAATCAAAATGCATCATGAGTTGTCTTCGACCTTTTTCCATTGCGGGAAACTCATCCATCTTCAACAATCGCTTCTCAGCTAGTGAATCATTTTAATTCCTTTTGTGATTATTTTCTTCAAAAACAGCTAAAACTAGTTACTATCTCGATATCTATCTTTTACTTAATATTTATAAAACTTAATTTTGATCTTGAGCACTTCATGCAAATTATACATCATGCTATAATTTATCAGAAAAAAAAAAAGTTGCATTGTCTTTTCTTTTTAGCCATCAAGTTATCTTTTAGCAACTGATCACTTCAAACATACTTAAAATTATATTTGGGAGTATTTCACAAAAAGAAAATGAAGAGAGATAATTGCAACGGATTAGCCATTGTTTATAAAAGTTGGTCGGCCATTCAAGGAGCCCAAAATCCATTGAGGAAATTGGGCTTCCCTGTATTATGAAGGATCTCTATTGAGTATTCCTATAAAGGACCAAATTTTCGAAAAAGCCCTAACTTTAGGTCCAATCTCAATTATTTCTCGAATTTTTGTTTACCAAAAAGAAATTTACAACTTTTACTCTAATTTCAAATTTGTCCAAAATTTCTTAATAGTTGGACGGTGATGTAGATGCAAAGACTTAACCAAAAGAGTTGTTTGAACCCTTTATATTATTTCTAACCTCTCCAGTATAGTCACTACTCTATAACACCTCAAATTTTATGAACTACAATTCGCTATAGCACCTTGAAATCCTAGGTTTAGGTAATCCACAATATACAAACACGATCATAAACTTAAAACACCAAATTGGAGTTACTACTAATTGATTTGGATTATGTCAATTGGACATCTAAATGTACGTGAAAAGGAAATTGGTGTTTGAAAATCTACAAATCTTAAGTTGGGGACTCGATGACGCATCGGATGGATTCACATCCCGCAATGATCTTTTAATTCAGTTTAAAATATATTATGACCATTAAAAAAGATAAAAATGGCAATTATGATTTTCTGTGAAAAAAAAAAAAAAAAGAGGGACTACTGTTTGATTATCCTAACTAACAAAATTGTGAAAAAAAAAAAGAAAAAGTCATGGCCTTATCTTTCCTCCGACAAACCGACATCACCATTGAGAGAGAAAATCGAACTTTCTGTCGGTGAATATTCTTTTTTTTTCACCAGAAAAGGACAATAGGGCTAATCAGTCACTTTCAATATTTCTGGAATGCCAAAAAGAAGGATGTGGTGGAAGCATGCTCAAGCTCAATCTTATTTTATTCAAATAAAGTCACTGAAAGGCAACTTTGATAATACATGATTCTGTAAACAGATTACCGATCTGTTCTTGGTATTCATGATGACATAATCCGCTTGATGAGGATGAGAAATCAAACTAGATCTTTATGAGACCGTCTTGAATCATCCGCTTGAGATTCCAGGTATCGTCCTTGCACCTATAAGACCAATACGCCCACCCAAAAGTGGCACGCCCATAAACATCTTGCTGAGCCTTGGCAAACTTTCCCGAATCCTCCTTTGTTTTCCCGTCCAATGTTGAGGTCCATTCCCCTGCAGAAAGCCAATTTAGCTCGCAAATGTCATGACATGTATGTACTCTAGCACACGCGTCATGTGTACCTGTATGCTCTATATTAAACATGCTCCTATTGCTTTCTAACCACATGGTAGGACTCACCAACAAAGCTCAAGGAGCCGTTTGCCGGGGTTACGTTGCTCAGATCGGAAGCTCTTTCGTTATAGATGTAGTCAATGTTCTGCTGCAGATTCCACTGTTGAAACATCTGATTAAAGAGGTTGTAGTAATGCACGTCGATGACGACTCGGCTCAAGCCTCTCACGAACTGAAGGAGCTCTTGCGTTTCAGCATTCAACCGGTTGGACATGATGACATAAGCATTCGAAGTGTGACTCCTCACGGCCTCGTAACCTAACTGGTAGTATTTAGTAAGATCCTCGTACTTGACACCTGGAGCTAGAGGCTCGTTCATCAGCTCGATCGCAACCAATGCCGGGTGGTTGCCATATCTACTTGACAATCACAAGGGAGAATGCTATGAAACATCTGATTATAAGATCTAGCATACTAAATATCAATACCAATGGTTGCGATTCATCAGCAATACTAAAGAGATATATGTCATGAGGGATTTGTTTAAATTGAGAACTCATCTGCCAGACCTTGCTGCTAGGAAGTCTATAACTTTCACGGTCTCCTCAATGTAAGAGTCACCCCATTCCAGAAATCCATCTCTCGATGCGCTATGCCATTGGCCGTTTTGAGATCCCGGAGCAGCGTGGAGATCAACTATTACCTTCATACCATGCTTCCTGCAAAAAGAAAAATCCAATTGTTCAAGGTTAGACTCACAGGATTCTTGTAACTTCGATGGACCGACTTAAGCAAAGACTGGCTTCCTTTAAAGATCCTCCACTGCACACTTTCTGTTGGAGTTATTCAACTAAGATGTAAAAGTATCTAAAGTCACTTACGCTGCCCATGTAAATGCGTTGTCCAGTGCATTCAGCGAGCCTCCCACAAAAGGCGCTGGCGGCACCGGATCATACGCAATCCACCATCCTACCGGAATCCTCACGGCAGTTAGACCATTGACCGCCATAAATTCAAAGTCCTGCTCGGTAATGTAATTGTTCCAATGATCCTGCAGAGCAAATTTGTTTAGAGATTACTGATCTATTCAGTCACTGTATTACTATTTCGTGCTTACTTTGCCACTAATTAATTAGGAATTACCCGTAGGAGTTTTGGGGCAGCACTGGGGCCATATCCATTTGTTATTTGGTATTCACCTTGTATACCGTCGCCAATGTTCATTTCAAAGATCGATGGGTCATTGTCATCCCAACTCGAGCCTCCAGTATAATCTGCCGTCACTTCCGTCAGCGACTTTGCCTGATCATCCATACTATATTAGAGAAAATCACATAAATCAATGTGATTGTATCCAATTAATAACCGGGGAATATGGGGACTCTATCGATTATCTTTGATCAGAAATTTTTGAAGACGGAGTGGAAATGCTTTTGTAATCCAACAGTTCCTTTCGATTAAGAGTAAAGTAATGTCGTTGCGGATACAACTGTTTCTTTCATTTTATGAGGCCTTGCCGTTGCAAAAAATGTGTTTATGGTTTATAGAGGACGTAAGTTTACTCGTCGCATTGCGTGGAGTGTCGCTGTTGTTTTTCAAGCAAACAAGGGGTGCTCATCTCGTCCTCTCAGCGTCAAGAAAGTGCGGAAAGCGCCCATGTAAGACGTCACAGAACAGTAGATCTCAACGCGAGTGCCATGCGATGCCACAGAACAGTAGATCTCAACACGAGTGCCATGCGGCGTTTCATACAAACACCATTGAACTGATGCATGACAGTTTCTTATGTTTATCAAAGTCTACTTGGGTCTTGATCTTATATTAACGTGATGGGGTGCAATAAATTAACAACAGATAGCTTCGTGTAATTTCTGCCGTGTAACTGGCAATGCAGACAAGAACTTTCTATGGTGCTGCGCTATTCTGCACAACAATCTGCACAACAACGTAGTCCTACGAAATTTGGACGGTCAGAGTGAAGAGATTATTGTCAACGATTTGATGACAAATCATCACCGACCGTCAAATCGAAGTCCACTCACTGTCAACCACTGTATGGGTTAGAACGAAATAGTCGTGAAACCCTCTATGACACCGAAGATCAGTCATGTACACCATAATACCATAGTAACTGCAGAAGTCATAGAAGCTGGAACAGGGGAATTACCTGGAGAAACATCCCATTAGATGCTTGAAATCGAACTCGATTGGGATTGTCCGGTTTCCTGATAATGTCAAAAGTCTCTGAGGCGCTCGGGTTACCAGAAACAGCGACAACCGTTGTTCCTTGTCCTTGCAATCCGACAAATTGCTTGTTGAAAACTCTGAGGTTGAATTTTTTGTCGGAAATCCTCCACAGCTGCGCCATAGGAAGTGAGAAAAAATTATGTTGGATGGCATGTGAATCTTTTGAGCATGTCTAAAGACGATTGTCAATTTTGTGAGACAGAAAGCCACACCCTGAAAGTTTCCCAGTCAGAGGGCTGATCGCGATTGGCGACAAGGGTGGCTCCGCCACCGTTTTCAGCACACAGGAATTTCCCGAGCTTTGTCGACTTGAACTGCACTTGAGTCCCATCCTACCATTGAAACATAAGCAGGAAAATGGGATTTGGTTCATCTCATTGAAAGAGTGAAGTGATATTTTTATAGACCAAAACAAATAACAGTGTATATGCACATACTGGGTGGGGGGAACAGAGTTCATATATACAGGTCGAACCAAGTTCATATTTGTATGTCAGAAATCTGGCAAAATGATGGAAAGAAATATTTCATTAGAAACAAGTTCTGTTGACATTTGGCATCTTAATTTGACAAAAGTGTACACCTGTCATGTTAAAATCATGTGCTAGTACATATAGACATATGCCAAACATGATCGTTTTGTAACTGTATCATTCTCAAATATCTTAGACATTAAACTGTATCTAGTGCAGGCATATGTCAAATTGGACTTAGAGAAGAAACTTTGCGATCATCCGACAATACTAATCACGAAACTATGATAAAAAAAAGCATGCTAGAGAAAGTATAATAACAATCTATGGAGCATTACCCGATACGCTCTTTTTATCTTTAAAAGCTTACCAAGAGCTGTCCTTTGAGTCCATCGAACCGAGAAGGCATCATCCACCCCTCGGTGACAAGCCAATTTCCGAGGTTCACAGCCTTGAGGGGCAAGTTGAACTCCACGGTCTGGGCGAGGATCAAGGGACAGAACACCCAGAGAGAACAAAGGAGCAGGAATGAATGGTGATACCAGGGCGCCATTTCTGACTCGCTTCTTTGCTGTGACATTAAACGAGAGGGAGGGCCAACACATTTATAGACTAAAAGTCTTAAGGGTTAGAATAATGGTTTTGTGTTGACTTGACCCATTTGATTGGAGATCCGTGATTGATGACTATTAAACAAAAACTCACTCTACACGCTAAGATAAAGAATATTGCATTTGGTCTTAAGACTATGGAGATTAGATCATTTGGACTGTTGATGACATGAGCTCCAAGATGGAACTCGCATGATTAATATGTCAGATGATATATAGCCAGATGTTTTGTAAATCATGGAATATCTTCTCTCTCTTTTTTAATCCAAAACACAAGTGTGACTCCCTACTACCCAGAACTCCATGCCTACAAGGCTCATCAAACTATTGACTCCAAACTTTGAACCTATGCAAGTACCTTGATTTAGAATAGTTTACACATTCCTCCATCGAAATCCTCTCAACACCCCATTGGAAATCTCTCAAGAATCAAGTACCCAAGTGGTTTTCAAGTCTATAATTTAGAAAAATAGAAAAGAAAAGGAGAAAAAACTGCATATGAGGATAAAGGATGAGGATCATGGACTGTTATTGCATGAGCTCGGTACATATTACCTAAAGCACAGGGACTGTCAAATCATACGAAACTCATGTGGAATCCATCTCATTTAACGGTGCATTTGAATTGGGCTCGCATGCACCAGATCATGCCTGAACTTTTCATTCATCATATGTGGTCGTGGACCTCTTGCATTAAATGAGGCTAGCACACCCTATAAAGCTATGCCATAAAGTATTCAATGCCTTTTTAGTATCGCAGCAAGATGCATCATATGGTTAAGACAGAATATGCACTATAACCCACTTCTCTTGCAAGAAACCAATGAAACTTGTTGGTTCCTCCATTGCTCCGAGGCCGGTTGAATGGGTCGAAGGCGTGTGGTCGAAGGCGTGTGATCCTTCAAGAGCATCATCCGACCATTTCGCTTGATCAAATGCATCATTACGTGCCGTGAGGGATGGGAGGGGCGGTGCGGTGCATGAGTGCTGATGCAAGAAGTCCACAGCCATCCATTTTGTTCTAGTCTTTGCTTGGAGGATCGTTTTGTGGTTAGTGATTTCTTAGAAGAGAACAGGAAAAAAGAAAAAGGGAAAAAAACAAGGAAGAATTGCTATTCCAAAGTCAAAAGTGGGCCAAGGAGAAAAGGAACAGGCACTCACCACATCGCGACGAGATTTAGAGGGTTCTGGGAAGGAGAGAAAAGGAACAAGAACCCACTACTCGCTAGCGACGTGTGCCCATACGGGATGCCAGTTCCCATTCCAATTAGGACCGGACAATGCTTGTTTTTGCATTGCACTTGTATTGATTACAATGTCATCACAAGAATATTTCGGTACAACTGCTTTGGTGAGCGAATCAATTTGTTTGAGTTTTAAGTTAAGTCTACCTTAGCGAGTTTCGATTTCACTTTCTAAATTTGTGCTATGTTCATATTATTTTCTTGCATCGTGTTAGGGATTGTCACCATGGCTGCATGTTGGATTTTGAACCTTTAGATTGTGTTGTGGGATAATGCACCAAAAGTCCTAAATCCAAAACATTTTAATTTAGGGTTAATACCACAAAAAACCCCAAACTAGTATACATATGATAAATTCATCGAAAACTAATTTTTTTACCATAAAAAAAAATCCAAAACTAGTGCACTTATAACAAATTTACTACAAATCTACCAAAAACTTCAAATTGATACATTTGTAATAAAGTTATCCTCCATTTATTTCTATTAATTAGATTAATACCACGAAAACCCACAAATCGGTATAATTGTGACAAACGGAAAAAAAAACCCCAAAATGATATACCTATTAGCTGTCACGTGTCATCCAACTTAGCAATTTAATGGTAAAACTTAACATAAACTAACTAAAGATAAATTCGTCACAAATTTACCAATTTGGGGATTTTTGTAACAAAAATAATTAGTTTGAGATAAAATTATCATAGGTGTGCTAATTTGGAGTTTTTTTTTTATAGTATTAACTCTTTAATTTATTCAATTAAGTCTTGGACCTTTTTCTTTCAAAAGTACGATCAAAACCTTTCGATGAATTATCATATGAAATTGCCTACATGTCACTAAGAAATGATAGATAAGTATATTGGAAGCTCTAAAATTTATCACAAAAATGCAATTGAATTCTAAAACTTTTAAAAAATACAATCAAATCCTAAATCTTGTCAGAAATGCAATTGAGTCTTAAAATTTTTAAAAAGTATAATCAAATCCTCAAACTAATCAAATTGGTCCAATCAAAGTTATTCCGTTGATTGCACTTTTTAAAAGTTTAAAGACTTGATCACACTTTCAAAATAAGTTTTAGAACATGATTGCACTTTTTGAAAGTTTTGGACTCAATTATATTTCTATGATAAGTTTTAGGATTTCCAGTGCACTTATCCCAAAATAACCTATATGACATCCTTAAATTTCACTTTTCAATGTAAGTTTTAAGACCTTATTATATTTTTAATAATTTTTTAGGAATTAATTGAACCAAATGAATATTTTAAGATTTAGTACCTTTTTAGACTTGATTGAACCAACTCAAAAATTTGAGACTTGATTACAATCCTACTATAAGATTTAGAACTTGTTGACAAATGTATTGTTAAGATCCAACCATTCAACTATGTTCCTAATAGTGTAAGCGATATCATATGTCACTCCCCGACCTACTTCGAGTGCGTGGCAACCCTCGCTTCCATACCTATGGTCATTTGATTGAGACGTCCCAAGAGGTGTCGCTGACCCAATTTGCGATAACGATAAAACGCACAAGCAGAAACGTAAATAAATCTCCACCCATCATTCAATAGGGATAATTAAAAACATAATCATATATATAAGCGTCATGAGTCAACATCTCATACACAACAAGTTCAAAAGTTAAACAACCAGCTTCATCACATCCGACACACCTAACCACGTTGCCATGACCTCCTACAAAAGGGCCTAAGGTCCACCTACGCCTTTAATACTACGAGGGTGGTCTAAAAAGTGCTAGTAACCCCACTACTACCTGAGCCTTAATGGCCTCTGGGATCCATGCCTCCAACTCAACGATTAGCTCGGGGTCAATCTCGAGGTCGAACACCTCCCCATTGGGAATGTCCCCATCTTTGGCATCCTAGTTGATGCCTCCCTTTGAGCCTCCGACACCCGGCGAACCATCGAAGTCACAGATAGGACCATGGCTCTCATTGCCCACTCAAAAGTACTAGGCCACAATCGGTGTGGCACGAGGCTAGGACCCTCGTTGACCCAAATGGTCATGACGTAACACATGTAGTGTGCGTCAGCCCCTCCCGCTACAGGGTACTCGGTCACCTCTTGACTATGCTTAACAAGGAGGCCAAAACGTATCTAATAGAACAACTCGGTCACTTCCTAAACCTCGCATAGGGAAGTTGTTCACCTCGGAAGCGCCCTAAACAAGCAATTATCTATCGATAGCAAAACATGGCAACGCTTTTCTCATTTTACTCACACTATTCTCATAATAACAAATCTATTAGACAAGGCCATCATTATAGACACATAGGCAATTCCATAACATATATTCCATGTTCTCAAGCCAAACATACGAATGTGCATTATGGTTCAAGTCATGTGCTCATGCTATGCAATAATCTGGACCTGACCACATACGAATCTCATGCACTTTCCATACCAATATGTCCAAATTATTACGGTTACTCGAGACCTAAGGCCAATCTGAAGGTTCGCAATCATCCGGCATAACCGGGCATCAACTCACCCCATCAAGTACGGCATCATCCCGTGTAAAATGCATCAAGGTGGTCATTCCTATAAGGAGCTTCGTTCCGAAATCCATCCGCGAACGACATCCCATTGACTTGAGGGCATCCAAACTAAATCGGGTATCGTCCCGTGTAAAACGCATCAAGACGGGTTCACACCTTACATAAAATGCATCAAGGTCTTAGGTGATCACACGGGCATACCATCACACAATCCATTTCTTATCTTTCTTATTTAACCCATGTGATACTCATGCGATATGACATATCACTCGTCAAATGCCACTATGTTACACATGTGCATCATATTACATTATATAATGCATCATTTAATTCATAAATCCATGGCATATGGACTACTTATCAACATAAGATATAGTTGTCATATATGATCATCATTACATGTCATCAAATTCATCATATAATCCTTCTTTTATTTATATAACGTGTCACCCTACCATAACGTACTCTAATAATATGCTATAACACAATGTCACGTCATCTTGAACACACGTGACACATACAAACACATAATACGTAACTCATATAACACATATAACTCATAATTCATATAATACATACCCCAAATAAGACATCTAACACAAAATCCATATAATACATAACACGCATTATACATCTAACCAATAATTCATATATCACATAACCCATATTATGCATTGAGTACGTAACACATAATCCATATTTAGCATCTAACCACATAGTATATACCCCACATTACATGTATAGGATATAATAGCCTACTGTCATATTATGGCATATACAACAACATATCCACTTTATATAACTCTATCCGTTATTTCATCAACGTAAACGTGAGAACTAATCATCCCAGGCTTGATAACTTATCACTTTGAAACCCAATAACCTATCAGTAAACGTTCGATAACCTATCTAAGTCCACTAATCGCTTAGCACGCAACATGCGCTTATCACATCAATAACTTATCATTTAACCATAAACAAGTCCTAAACTACTCCCTAGATGCAATGAAATCCCTAATTTAAGGCTAAAAAGCCACTCACAAACTAATCCAAGCTTTGTAAAGTGACGAGGGAGGTAAGACAAAGCTGGACAGCAGTTGGTCGCACGTGGACAATGCGCAAGTGAGCTAGGCTGTGGCTGGTCGCGGCTCCGGTGGCGGCTCAACGGTGGTCCGGCGGTGGTTCAACAACAGCACAACCTCCGAGCTTCGCGAGGGACTAAACCGAAGAAAAACAAGTGAGAAGGAGCTGCTGTGGGGGCTAGACAGTACCAAACAGCCCTTGAGGAGGCTAGTTGGTCAGCTTTGAATGGTGGTTTGGTAGCACAAATGGCGGTCCGGTGTTGGGGTTCAAAGGACAGTCGACAGTAATGGAAGAACAAGAAGAAAAAATAAAGAAAAAGCTTGAAATATAGATGAAAATAGAGGTGGTGGCTTCGATGATGTCAAGGAGAGAGAGAGGGTGAGTTTGAGAGCATTCAAGTGAGAAAATGAAAGTGAGAGTGAGAGAGAGGGCAAGAGGCCAACGGTGAAGGAGGAGAGGAAGGAAAAACAGAGAGAAGTTTTGTCCAATTAATGCATTGCATTCCAAGTCTTCCAAATCTCTCAAATCTAGGGTTCCATTTATTGAGGAAATGACATCTTGAAAAGGAAAAAGGTGAGGTGAGGGGGAGTGGGTGGCCAACAGCTTTAGGGGGAGAGGGAGGAGATAGAGTCAAGAAGAAATCTTGCTCATAAATGCATATCAAATTCCTTGGGCTCATGTCAATTAAGGTGACTTAAGAAAGAAGCAAAAATCCTTGCATTATGGGAGATAAATTTGCACTCAAGTGACTAGGCTAGGTGGCTTCATCCCTCTAAATTGCCACCCAATGCATGCTTGTGCCAACCCTCCTTAGCCAATTTCTATATTTGCCCTTTTGTCCTTAGGTTAAATGGAACGACATTTTGGTCTTTTCACCAAGATCTCGCACACTATTCACGTCCTTTCATGGATTTAATGTCAAGATCTTGTCAAAAGAAAGGTTGATGGGCTTAAAGGGCCCATGGGCCTCCCTTGGCCGCCTACCCCTTGGGCGTGTAGGCCTTGGGCCACCCACTTGGGCTTGGGCCCACTCGGGTCCTCGTTCATGGCCCGTTTCCTCCTTTCTGAACTTTTAAGTCTCGCTGATGAAAAATCTAGTTTTCGCTCCAAAGTGGCATTTCTGATGCCTTCATGGTTTATCGACCCTCAAGGTAATCCCATCCAACGATTGCTTGCCAAAATAATTACATTCTGAAAATCAGGTCCCAACATGGATGTCGCATCATATCATGCATATATGATCAATTTCATAGAACTACTAGATCTTAGAGGGAATCTTCAATGGTTGCATGCTTAAAGTTTTTTTTTTTTTTTTTTAAATCTCATGTAGTCATTACTCATTAATAACTTGATTATTTTTATACACAGAAGGAAACATTACTCAGAAGGAACCCCATTGAAAAACTATCGTGTGTGATATTTAATTAGTTAGTGAACGTATTATAATACGGAATCACCGCAAGCAATGATAGATTTAGCCAATTGCCTTGAATGTTACTAATTTCATATTATTAAAAAAAATATGTCGAGGAATATCAGTATAATAAATTGATATAAAATATAGGACAAAATAGAGATTCAATCAAAATGCCTCATGAGTTGTCTTTGACTTTTTTCCATTGCGGGAAACTCATTCATCTTCAACAATCGCTTTTCAGCTGGTGAATTAATTCCTTTTATGATTATTTTTCTTCAAAAACAGCTAAAACTAGTTACTATATCAATATATCTTTTACTTGATATATAAAAAACTTAATTTTGATCTTGAGCAATCTATGCAAGTTATACCTCATGCGACAAAATAAAATAAAGAACTTGCATTGTCTTTTTTATTTCATTTTAGTCACCAAGTTATCTTTTAGCAACTGATCAATTCAAACATACTTAAAATTATATTTGAGAGTATTTTACAAAAAAAAAAAAAATGAAGAGAGAAAATTGCAACGGGATTGGCCATTGTTTGTAAGAATAGCTTGGCCATTCAAGGAACGTAAAATCCATCAAGGAAATTAGGCTTCCCTGTATTATGAAGGATCTCTATTGAGTACTCCTATTAAAGGCCTAATTTCCTAAAAAGCCCTAACTTTAGGTCCAATCTAAATTTTACCCTGAATTTTTTTTAACTAAAAAGAAACTCTCAACTTTCACTTTAATTCCAAATCTATCCACAAGTTCAAAAATCTTCACTAATTTCTTCAAAATTACCAACACTAGGAGTAATATCAAGACCCGCATCTTCATTAATACCCTCATATTTGTATAAAACAATAACAGTCTTTTTTTTTTTTTTTTTTTTTTTGGTAAAGTAACAATAACAGTCTTTTGATATTGATAATCTTGAAGAAACTAGTGATGATTTTGGGACACATGGGCAAATTTGAGACTAAATTGAAAGTACAAGAGTTTTTTAGACAAAAAAGGTTCATTGCATAATTGAAATTAGACTAAAGTTTGTGGTTTATAGGGAATTAGCCCTTTTATAAAGTTTCTCAACCTTTGACCTCGCTATGCTAATGTGTGACGCTCACGAGATTATCGGAGTGAGAAAGAAATCGAAAATTAGAGAGTTATCATTTAATATATTCACATTTATTAGGAGATTGTTCATATGCTCTCAAATAGGGATGAGCATTGATCCAAAATTGATCCTAGACTGACCCTAAACCAACCCAATCTTACTAATCCTAGTCTAGTTCCCAAGGGGACCAAGCTAGTCCTAAGGTCCTTAAAACCTGTGCTGTGCAAGTTGGTCCTTAATGCTCAGGCTTTAGGGTTAACCCAACCTAAATCACTCCTCTAATTTATTTATTTTTTTAAAAATGCTAGGTATAGAAACTAAGGCTGTGTTTCTTTATGTTTCTTTTTTTTGTTCAAAAACAGTTTTTTTTGTTTTTTTGTTCCCGGGAACAAAAAAAGAACAGAAACGCGTTTGTTTGCGTTTTTGTTCCAAATCTGTTCTTTTGTTTAGGGAACAAAAAAAGAAACAAGAAACAAAAAAAAAAGTTGTTTCTTGTTCTGGAACAAAAACAAAGAACAATTTTCTCTCTTCTCTTTTCTTTTCTTTTCTTTTCTTTTCTTCTTTTCTTCTTCTTCTTCTTCTTTTCTTCTTCTTCTTGCTTTGGCCAGTCGCCGGCCTCGGCCATGGCGGCGACCGGCCGACGAGGGCCGGCGGCCTCGCCCGGCCACGGCGAGGCTCGCCGGGCCAGCGCCAGCGACTAGGCGAGCTCGGCCTCACCGGGGGCCGGCGAGCCTCGCCGTGGTTAGGCGAGGCCGCCAGCCAAAGCAAGAAAAAAAGAAAAAGAAAGAAAAAAATGAAAAATAAAAAAAATATTAAAAAATTAAAAGAAACAAAAAAAAGAACATAAATTTAGCAAACATGTTTCTGTTCTTTTTTATTTCAGAAATAAGTTTACCAAACGCGCTTTTTGTTCAAAAATTGTTCCCCAAAACAGAAATAGTTTTTATATTTCTGTTCCTTGAAACAAAAAAAGAACAAAAACACAAACAAACGCATCCTAAAGTGCCCATCCCATCCTCTTCTTTTGTCCTTTACCTCTCCCTCTCTCAAAATATCACTCCCACTCTCTCCCTCAATCTCATGGACTCTCCCTTATTCTCATATTCTTCTCGACCTCTCCATGGCTCGATCTCTTTCTCTCTCTTGCTTTAGCAATGACTCTCCCTACTCATTTATTCTTCGTCGATGTCAATTATTAGCGGCAAACACATCAGGATCTCAGCAATTTAGATTGATCATCATTTGTAGTCAACATCTACATCTCAAAAGTAAGTAGCTCCATGCTCTATTCTAAGAGAAATAGAGGCCAAGAATCTCAACTTTAATGGCCACATTCATCTTGCATCTTATTCGACAATCACAATAATAATTTTCTTTTTGTTAATGTTTGATGCTTCAACATAAATACCATTAACTTGAACAAACATCTAACCATTTGAAAATAATAAAATAATAATAATAATAATAATAATAATAATAATAATAATAATAATAATAATAATAATAATAATAATAATAATAATAATAATAATAATAATAATAATAATAATAATAAATAATAATAATAATAATAATAATAATAATAATAATAATAATAATAATAGTAATAATAATAATAATAATAATAATAATAATAATAATAATAATAATAATAGTAATAATAATAATAGTAATAATAATAATAATAATAATAATAATAATAATAATAATAATAGTAATACTAATAATAATAGTAAGTAGTAATAATAATAATAATAATAATAATAATAATAATAATAATAATAATAATAATAATAATAATAATAATAATAATAATAATAATAATAATAATAATAATAATAATAATAATAATAATAATAATAATAATAATAATAATAATAATAATAATAATAATAATAATAATAATAATAATAATAATAATAATAATAATAATAATAATAATAAAATAAAACAGGGCTTGTAACTAGGGTCCCTGTCAAAATCTGTAATATCATAATCTCCCTTCTCGTGCCTGAAACAAAGATGATAAATTTGCAGATCTAATCATGTGGCATTGTGGATTCTTAATTCAACTCACATAGATGATATAAGTAGTGAGATATCCTATCAATTTCACTAACAGTAATTTCAACTTAAAACTATTTTTAAGTGTTAATTATTCTGTTGTTTATTTTGTTTTAGTGTTAATAATTTGAAGTTATCTTTTAAGAATGAACAAGAAAATGAAGTTGTATAATTCATTATTTATATTAGGCATTTTGAACTTTTAATTGTTTAATTTATTTTTCACGTGTTCTTCTTCTATGGTTTGTTACTTTTGATAATTGGAAAATTTTGTTATTGCCTTATCTTAGACTTTTGTATGATTTGTATCGGTGTTTGCAGTTTGGTACTATTTGGTGCCTTGGAGCTTATGCAAACCCGAATAGGTTTTATGTTGAATCATTATTCTCTATTGATGAAGATCCATTTGAACAAGGCCCTTGTGTTATTCCTTGTTACCAAACCCTTAGTGAAACCGACTCTAATTTGGTATTTGAAGATCTTTTTCACATATCCCTCACCTCTACAGAACAATACCCAAATATATATTCCAGTCAAGTTCATTATCCTCATTTCCCTATTAAAATATTCACTTCAAAGTTTGTTAAACCAATCACGGTCATTGTTGTTATAGACATTAGTGTTAGTTCTTCAATTTTAGACATTAAAGTTCTTCATGAAGAGGACTAGACTTCTTGTGTTCAATATTTCAACTCTGCCTCAAGAGATACTTTTTTAACAAATGTACGACATGTAACTGTCTAATTCTTTCCTTAGTATTCTATAACCACTAAAGCCTTTGGATCTAGTCTTTCCAACAAAGATTTGATCATTGGTTGGAACATTATGACTCAAATTTCTCAACTTCGAATCATTCTTGGAAAATGCCTTAAGTATAAAGACTAATTCTCTGAATTTGTCAATATCCAAAGGCTCTTCTCTATTCAAATGAGTCTATCAGATGCAATCATGCAAAAATTGTTAGAATTTTATTCAGAATCTCATTTTGAATTCTCCCAAAAATGTTCCCATCCTTTGTGGAAAAATTCAAAGTTTTTGTTCACCTTCCTTTCTAAAAAAATTAATACATAAATCCTATCAAGACGAGTCACATGGGAATAAATCTATGACATCTTGCTTTGCCAAAAGGAATGCTCAAAGTTATTGTGGCAATGCCTTATTGAAATCTTAGATTCTCAATGGGCTTGCAAAACTTTCTATGTTAACAAATGAGCTTAGCAGAACAAAGAAAAATTTATTCTAGCAATAAATTATTAACCCCTCAATGTCTTCCTCCAAGATGACAAGTGTCATTAGGAATTCCCTTTTTACTGGGCTATCTAAAGTCCACATCTATTAAATTTTAATCTCAAAGTCGGATTTTGACAATTGGGCATTCATCCTAAAGACAGGCTCAATATAGGGTTTTGTATTTCAAACCAGCACTTTCAATAGAAAGTCCTTCCTTTTTGCCTCAAAATAGCCCATTCTCTATTCTAAAAGGCCATGTGTCGCATCTTCCAATCAATCTTGCCGAGTACAGTAGTCTATATTGATGATATATTACTTTATAGCCCTAATGAAGAATCTCACTACCGATTTGTCGAGCAGTTTACAGATATTGTAAAGAAATATGGAATCATGCTCTCTCTCAAAGAAAGATGAATATTGCCGAAACAGAAATTGAATTTTTTTGGCATACACCTCAATAAAGGTACATACTATTTAGGGTCATACATTGCTTAGTAATTGTTGAAATTTCTAGAAGAAAATTTCATGACAAAACAAGTTCAGCAATCTTTTGAGATAATTAATTATCTTAAAGACTTTGTTCCCAATATTGTAAAATTATTGCCTCCGTTACAATTAACGCTAAAGAAGAACCCTGCACCTTGGAATAAAGCTCAAACCAAAGTAGTTGCAAAGCTAAAAGAAGTTGTGCAAACTTTTCCCCTATTGCAAATTCCATTTACTAAGAAGAGAGTCTTTTAGATTGATGCGAATGATGAATACTGGGCAGTCATACTATTTGAAGAAATAGATAGTAAATGACACGTTTGCGCTTACAAAAGTGGGAAGTTTTCCAAGCTAAAATGCATTATCATTCTACTTTCAATGAGATATTGGCAGTAAAGAATGGAATGAAAAAGTTTGAGTTCCATCTTATTGGCTATCATTTTCTAGTAGAATTTGATATGATATCTTTTCCTCAGATGACCAAATTTAAGCAGAAACAAATTCCTCATCCTCAACTACTTCGATAGGTTAAATGGTTTTCGAAATACTCTTTCAAGACCAAACATATTGTAGGAAATAAGAACATGCTTGCTGATTTTCTCTCTAGACCAAAGGCACCAACAGAGATTAATATGTACATTTAGAGGCATGCTTTTTCCCAACAAGAAAAGTACAAGATTGACATAATGCGAAATTGGTCAAGTCCGGAATATCCCTAGGAGATCATTGAACAAATCTAGAATAATAGCCACATTGAAAATCTCGACAATCTAATGTGACAATGCCACACAAATTTATTCAGACTCCATAGAGGCTCAATCATTTATCCTTTTGGATTAAACTCCAGATGTCCATTCATACATCCTTTAATCTAGAAGAAAGATAATTTCCCTTGACGAACTTCAATTGCTGTTATGGTACTTAACGAATAAGTATTTACTAGCTATTGAATTTCCCACCAAATGGTGTATTGTTGAGTTAACTAGGCTATTTGTGCTTGGTCGTAACATTGAAAATGAAAGCGATAGGAACTTCTAGTTGTACCCAACTGGTTCTATCTTCCTATTTATTGGAAGCATCTCTTCCAACAAGAACTAAAAACTACCCAAGCAGAACTAGAGACACACGCCATTGTGTTTTTATATCGACCGTGGACCTTTGTACGGGATAATGGTACCCTTATTAGTGCACCAGAAGGAATAAGAACAATAACCTACAAATCTCAACCACATCTTAAGGTAACTCATATTTACATATCATTCCCTAATTACGTCGGATCCTTTGAATACAACTATAAAGAACTCCAAAGAGTTCTATGCCAAGAAAATAAAACTATCATTGAAGAAGTATGGAGCTATTTAACACCTGTCCCGTGGGACCACCATGGACTTGCACCTGCAGCTAGACTAGGAATTCAATCAAGAAATTGTAGACATGAACGATCATACATAGTCCTATCAAGAATCTTATGTGCAAGCATACTATGTCCAATGGGGAGACCATTTTCTCTCAAGACCCCTATGATCAAGGACCTTTGTCCTTATCCCTCAAATTGGACCCCAACACCATCTCTCATTATGCTCAAACATTAAACTAGCCCCAACTAGTCATGTCTGCCGACACTCTAAGACCCTCTAGGACTCATGAAGAAAGATCCTCCTTAAGTGGAATAAGCACGTGGAATGCCATGGTATCACAAAGGGAATTCATCAACAGCATCGATAGTGCTTCTGACATTGAACAAGGAGATCCTAAGCAACATCACATAGAAGAACAGCTTACAATGCATAGCTTTGATGATTTAGACCATGACTACAACTCCCGAGATGGTAGATAGGCCTATAGTAAGGCTATTATAGTGTCGCGACCTGATCTCGCCGCCCTTGAATCTCTCACCATCACATGGAGAGAAAAGGGGGAAAAGTCGAATTTAAGAGTACTTAATCACGAGAGTTCTCTCACGATTTGCATTTCAAAAGACATCAGCCCTATTTGGTTCAGCATTTGGAATGCTCATTTGGGCTCTAAAGGGGTTTGGCCAAATGCTGTGGTGTTTGGTTCATTTTTTTGAGGACTTTGGGGAGATGCAATTGCATCTCCAAGGGGCTTTAAAGGCCTTTGGGGGAATGGTCGGGTAGCGGTCCATTGGAAAGTTGCATTTTCGGAATACAACTTCTGGTATTGCTCATCTCTCCGGTGGAGAAGTCGATCGGAGGCTGACGACCGCCGGCCAAGGGTCGCCCGACCCCGGCAACCGTCGCCGGACCTCAGGCGACGCCTGGGTCGCATGACCCAGGCAGCCATCGCCTGAATCGCACGACCCAGGCAGCTGCCTGAGGTCGCGTGACCCAGGCGGCTAGATCTGGCCATCTGGCGGTCCAGTGGCTAAACTTCAAAAAAGAAAATAGAAATTTTTTTTGTTTTTTTAATTTAATAAAAGTCATTTATAAATGCAAATTTTACCAAACGGTATTTTGGCCAAAGTTGTTTCTCAATGCAAATTTTACCAAACGATATTTGCATTTCGGAAAACTCCCTTCACCCAAAGGTATTTGCATTTTGGCAAATGCATTCCCCAAAAGCCGAACCAAACGGGCCCATCATCACCTCTCCTTTCGAATCAAGCCTCTGGTGAGTTCCCTCCATAAGATTGCAAAATCTCCCAAACTCGTACCCCGCTTGACAGCGGAGTGTCACGACCTTGACTCACATAGGTGACACACCTCAAGAGATGAGGTTGGATGTGAATATCGGATTTAATTGTACATTTACTATGGTAGCTCTCTCAATAGTACCATTTACCCATAAAGATGGCATCACTTCATCCTTTGGGGTATTACCACATCAAGTATGCTAAACCATAGTGAATTTCATCGAAATACCCCATGCGACGAATTTATTTATACGGTCTAGTTGTTTATAACAACCTAAAAATAAAACGAGAGTCGCCACTAGCCTCCTTTTGGGGGATCAGCTAGAAAACCCAATTGAGGGTCGGAAGTGTTCCCTTGATTCCTACACAACCAAAAACCTAGGTTTGGGGATTTGAGTTATGCTAATATTTCTATTAGCACCATTTCTGTACCTAAACAATATGTTGTGTTTTCTTAACGTGTCCATGTGTTTCTTCTTACATTTTCGAGATCATTAATCCTAAACTAAGCGATCATGCATGGTTGGTCATTTTCATACTATTTTATTTCTAGAAAAACAAGAAAAGAAAGCAATCAATGGAATTGAAATTACGAGACAGTAAGTAAACAATTAAGGAAAGCAGTAAATCTACTATACAATCCTAGAAAATATAAAAGAGAAACACATTTGAAAAAGATGAAAGGAAAAAGAGAAAACCCGCAACTCGTCAGACTTTATACAACAAATGGAACCCGAGACATATATTGGGGGAATAAATAATATATGATAATGGTCAGAATGAACATCAACCTCCATCGTCTTCATGTTTTCTCCATTTTTTGGGTCCTAATCTAAACCTAGTCTAAAAACCTATAACTAGGTGCATACAATGGCAAAAAAAAAAAAACAAACATACACATCAAAATAATCAAAAATAATACATCATGTCAAGATCAATCATTTAAAGAAAGTTCAATACGAAAGTTAAATTTTGGGGCATCAGGATCGGCCTTTGACTTTTATGCGAAGGTTCCACTAAGACACTTACCCAATCCATTTTATGACTTATAGCAATTATTGACCAATTGTGTTATCACATGGCCAATAACGCTTATATGTCTCCTAACTAAATGATCTATGTGATCCCAAGGTTTTCCCTCGATATCATGCATCGACTTTACCATTCATTTAAAATCACGTGCATTATAAAAATTTAAACATGCATGCAAGTCTTTTGGACTTTATTTCTCAACCAATCAAACAAGAAAGTGAACCGTTGACGGGTCACTTATTACAAAAGGTATGCGTCAATCACAAACATAGGCAATTTCTAATGCATGATGGGATTATATGTATGAGGGGTACATATGATATTTTAAAAACATATTTCGAAATCATTCATGAAAAATTTTGAGACAATGTAATGTCTTAGCTATAAAATGTATTCAATTGCCAAGACTAGCCTGAATCTCCATAAATGCACTCACAAGTATCGCACGTATTTTGAATACAATTCAAACTGTGACTTTCATGACGTCAAATCAGGATTTTGAAAATGTTTGAAAATATTTAGGATTAAGAAATATCTAGACTATGGAACACATTCAATTATCAAGGCTAGTCCAGGGCTTGCATAAACACTCACAAGCCAAATCAAATTTAGGAAAAGAACTTTTTTAAAAATTATTTTTGAGAAACATCACACGTACCAAAGTATTTATTGAAATATACAATTTTGGTCAATTGTTTAACAACAAAGATCAAACAATTTAAAACAATTTCCATGAAAATTATATGACCTAATTTCATGCATAAACTAGCCTAAAAAGTATAACTAAACAATCACAATCATGTTTATATTAGAAAATTTCAGAACAATCATGTAATGACAACAACATTGGGTAATACCAATCTAACTATGAAAAAATTTCATAGTATGTACGCAATGAAAATGAACAACTTTCATGAAGAAAGTTTTTTTAAACGAGCTACACATGAATTTACAAAAATCAGACAACAAACAACAGCACATTAGAAATTTGCCAAAATAACAGGACATTCAGCTAATATCTCAAGGATTTGTCCTATCAAAACATGTCTAAAAATCATCAAATTTACACACAACATAGCCAATATGTGAAAATCAAGTCTCATTAGAGGCCAAGTGCAGATTTCAAATAGAAAAAATGGAATAAAAATATCAAAGGTCTGTCCAAACAGAGGTTAGAATAAAGGTCCAAATTTGATCAATTGTCTAGATTCTAATCTAATTTTGAAAAAATAGAAAAATGGTCTAAATGATGAGCAATCTATGTGAAATTAGCGGCATTGGAAACTTCTAAATGTACCTTACGTTTTTCAAGAAGAGCTCGAGTCTAAATTAGGTCAATTCGGTATCCTAAGATCGAGATCTCTAAAAGTGTACGCATCAATAACTAAGGAAACAAAACACAAGCATTCATTATAAAACCTCAAAATCATTCAAAAAATACATAAACGGCATGAAAAAATCACATGGACCTTAGGATTTGATGCAAAGGAAAGTTTGTATAGTCATTTAATCCTAAATTGGCATGCAAAATGTCATATAATTTAAATGGCATTATGAAATGATTCATGATTCCTAATGGTATGCTTGGGAATCCTAAGTGTGATGAATACTTTTGTGAGACAAATTTAATATTGCAAGATGATACTTAAAGGACATGACATAAACATGTATGCAAACCTTGTAACATGCGATTCAATCGTCAAGAATGCATAATTGTAAGATTTGGTCCCTAGATGACTCAAACAAGCATGGAAAATGCACATATGACAAGGTTTCATTTCAGCATTAAATTTACAAAATGAGCATGATTTCAGCCATTCTCAAGACATGCATAAATCCTACTAAAAATCTCACATACAGAGCATGTAATAATGAAGATTTCTTGTTAAGAGTTCGAAACTCAATTAAGATCAAAGGAGCCGTGGCAAAAATGACAAAACTGACAAACTATATGCCCAGCTCATGTTGCTGTAGTGTCTTTTACTCTAATGCATGTAATTGACTCATTTTGCCAACATAAAGGCCTTGCAAAACATGTATCAATTGAACATATGTATTATGTATTTCAACTCTCACGAAGGATTTGAGACCAAATAGGTGCATTTGTGGACTCAATTTCATCAAAACAAATTTCGGACCAATGCAAGACAGACTGTCCGATGTCCAGATCTAAGCAATTTTGACCTAGATAAATATGTCTAAAAATTTCGAAAAAAAATACAAGACATGCATAATACTTATATAAGAAACTTTCATGAAAAAAAGTTATTTCAAACCTCAACATAAAAATCAGTACAAAAATGGAAAAATTGGAGGTCAATACAGAACAAATTGACCTAGGCTTAGATATGAGTAGATCTGACCTAATTAAGCACATTAAAAAATCATGAAAAAATTACAGAAGATTCATGAGATGATTTAAAATAAAACTCATGAAGACAATTTTTTTCAAAAAATGATCAAGAAAATTGGCACAAAAAAAAGCAAAACCAAAAGGTGGAACGGAAACAAAATTGAAAAAAAAAACTAAACTACTGCAGAATCATTCATCTTTGGAGGTGTTTTTCGAGGGTCAAAAGATGCTCAATTAGTGCATGCAACCTACCATTTCAAAGTTTGGGATGTCTATTATTTAATCCTAACAGAACTTGAGTTGAAATGAGGTCAAAACAGTAACCTAGGTACGGACATACGAAAATCCAGAATAGACTCAAAAACACAATTATCACTCAAATCAACAAAAATTCATTGCAGTATTCATAATCATTGATTTTAAGCATGTAAAAGTTCATAATCTTGAATCATAGCCGCGATCGACTAACTTGATCTCGTTTCATCGGATTCAAGTTTTGAATCGTTACCTTTGTCGTGTTTTTTGCAAATTTTGATCGAAATCGATCAAAATTTTCACCGGAACTTCAATCCAACCTCCACAAACCAGCAAGTACTAGATTTGGATAGCAAGAGGAGATGATCGCTGATGAAGATGGATTGTCACCGGTGGGGGTTGAATCGATGACAATCCGGTCGCCGGAAGAGGAAATCGACCAAACCAAAAAGAGAGAGAGAAACAAGTCTCTTGGCGCCAAGAAAACAGAGAGGAAAGAGAGAGAGATCTGGAGAGAGAAGATGAATTTCATGCAAATAAAAACCCATTGAAAATGGAGGAGCATTTCATTTATATACTCCTCATATTAAGCGATTTTGGCCGTCGATTCAATCTGACGGTCAAAATTTCGATCCAACGGTAAAAAAATCAATTTCAAAGGCTCCATGATGATCTCGAGGTGTTAGGTAATTGATCTAGTGGGTTTGATTTGCAAAAAACCAAGCCAAAATCAAGAATTGCGTCAAAATATCCAATTATGGATTAATTTGCAATTTGACAAAATTCGATGATCAATTTGTATGATCAATTTGTAAAATTTTGGAAAAGTGAAGGTGTAGAAGTGAAATTGGCATTGAGAGGGTTCTAGAACCGGTTGCCATAGGCCAAGAACTGGCTGGCAATGGCCTGAATCGACCAGTCCCGCCAATGGCCGGTTAGAACGGTTTGGTCCGGTTCGGTCGATTCTTGACCGGTTTAATCCGGTTCTGGCTACTTTGTTCACTTGGGACCCCTATGAATCTAAAATTTATGCAATTTGGTCCCTAAATGACCAAATTGAAAAAGAATTTATCATTTTTAAGAAGAAATTGGTTAATTAAGATACAATTAAGCTAATCAAACATTATGAGCGTGAGCTTGGGGTCTTTTTTGACCTAATCGAATGATTATCATGAAAAACAAGTTGAAACCATGGGTACTTTGAATTAGGCCTAAAAAGCTAAAATGGTAAAATTTACAATTCAATGGGCAAAATTACAAATTAACTAAAATTGAACTCAATTAGTATCACAATTGCCCTATATAATGAGCTACCCATGTTTAAGATCACTTATCATATTCAAATTGACCTTGAATTGATGCGCTCAAGCTTAGGTAAAAAATAGATCGAAGCCTAATATAAAAATTAGACCTAAATTCATGAAATTAAACCATAGCCATGAATGAGTCAATTCGAATTTTGTCGATTGAAGCTTAATTGCTTGATTTTCTAATGCTTGGGAGAATAAAATTCTTCAAATTGATGAGTTTTGTTGTGAATTTCATAAAATCGATTTTGAATTTGGACTTATCTTAAGAAAATGAGTGAGAAATAATCGTCTGTTTGCAAGTTATGAAGGATTGATTTTGGTTCCCTAATTAGGGCTCAAAACAGCAATTCGTATTTTGACTCGATAAATCATGAAATTAAATGCTCAAACAAATTTTAGATAGTCCCTAAACCAAATATCAAAGAAGAAACTACTCCTGATTATGACTAGAATAAAAGTAATTTTATTTTTGGTCAATTTAGAACTTAAAATTGAAATATTCAAAAATTATGGTTCTTAATCGAACTTTAAGAAATTTTTGACACAAAATTCAAATTGGTATTAAAAGAAATGTATTTGTGCATTTTTTATTTATATATTTTTTTGGTCAAAGGTTTAGCCAAAAGTTAATTGTTTAGTTGATTTTTCCTAAAAGATCGATTTTTTGGTCAAATTTTTAAATTTTCAAGAAATTGATTTGACAAAAGTGAAATTAAAGTTAAATAAAATTTTTGGGTAAAAAGTCAATTTTTTTACCGGGGTTGACTTTTGGTCAAAGGGTTGACCAAAAAGTCAACCGTTTGACTTTTTGGGTTTTTCTTGAAAATGAGCTAGGAATTGCTTAAAAACAACAATGCAAAAGAAAAAAAATATATATAAAAAAACGACACTTTTTGGTCAACAGATGGGGCTCCGTCACGATTAAAAACCCAAATCTCGATTTTTTACCTTTTAATAATACGTCAACTAAAAATTAAGTATAAACATGCAGCACATGTCACTGTAGCAAAATACTATAGCAATAGACTAGAAAAATCATTGTTCACAGTCACTATTCATATCACCTAGAATAATTTCCCATCGAGATTCTGAGAACCTGTGTTGTTTCAAGACCCGTGAGCATAGTCTTTTTTTTTTTGGTGACCTCTTGGAGCGTATAAAAGGTAAAGATGATGTAATGTTTTGGGCAAAGTCCCTTGAAGTAAAGTGTGTGCTTGTGAAAATTCTCTCCAAGTCTTTCTAAAACATTTCTTCTTCTCTAGCTTGGTAGAATCCTCTAAGAAATGCAGCTCGACTAAGCTAGAAATGGTACTATCCTGCCATCTTTGAGTGTTTCTATACTCTGAACCAAATCTCTGGGTGATTCGCAGCTAAAAAGCAGTCCCTGAAAGGCTTGAACAGAGGTTCACTAATTATGGGATAGTGTATCTACTATAACCTGGTTATCCATAGTTCTAAGTATAGATCCTCTCACGGTATCAGAGTTATGGTTTTATTTGTAAATTAGTCTATTCTATGAGCTTAGATGGTGAATCCAGTGCTAAGAAAATTTTCTCCCCATCATGAATGATCGCAAAACTCTCAATATTCTTGTTACGCAACTTCATCTCCATCCTCCTCTTCCCTTTCAGAATTTCGTATGTCAAATGCCTCCAACATTAATTATCTTTATGAAGTCTCTCTTAGTGATGATATAAAGGTTTCTAAAACCCATGAACCCCTACTCTGTTTTTGCTAAACCTTCTTCATCATTTTCTCCCATCCATTCAATACGACATCTTATTCGCCAAACTCCCAAAAAAGTAAAAGTGTATGTGCAGTCTTTCAAGTTTGACCAGCATCCTATTCTAGCCACTGAAAATGAGTACTTTATTACTTTTCATATTGCCCTAGAATTTCCTAAAAAGTGGACCCAATAAGGATATTCTCATATCAATTATGGAGTTGTGTGTTTTGCACTTACCTTTCATGGCCGAAAAGGCTTACCAACTATGGCCAGAATGGCCTTGCTGAAAAATCGATCCTTAGAATACCAGCACGCTTACATTGGCACTATCCAAACTATTTTAAATGCTGAGACAGTTTTTATAACCTTGTATCCAAACTTCAATGTTGCCCTTTCAGATCCTCAATTGCTTTCTTTCTTGAAGGTCCAAATTTAGCTTATTGGAGTACTCCAGACTACTGATTCCATTGCAGCAACTCTCCATTATCAAATGGTCTATCAAGTGCAGAATCATGTCTTTGATCTTAATTTACATAATGGAAATGAAGATGCTTTGTTCATCTCCATGCAAAATAATCAAGCCTCCTGCGTCCTCGTCCCCAAACAAATCCCCAAGGAAAAGTTGGCCAAGCTTCTCCCAAAAACTTGGTTGACCAACTATGAAAAGTTGCAACAAAACAATAAGCCTCTCCAATCTTCAGATTCTGAGTTTGTAAGAAAAAAAGATGGCACTGTTGCAATCAAGTTTGGTAAAGAAAATGACGAAAGTTCTTCAATCTTCCAAACCATGTTTATGATCCAACCCTGCGTTCATGATCCAATCCCTGAACCAAACCCGAAAGCTTGTCAAATACTTCTAGAGTAATGGAAATATTGTCCATCACTACAAAGACCCTTATGGTCATTGTTTTTGGGATTCCTTTTGGCAATGCTCTTCATGTACACATCCTCCTGATGAAGTAGATCCTACTACAAAGCCCAAGAGAAAAGCCCGAAAGGCTAAAGATGGCTTGTACTAAAAGTATTTGAACATAGATCCCTTTGTTAATATCCTTGGTGAATGCGATAAGTTCCAATTCGAGGTTTCTTATGCCCTATCTCCACCACCTATATATGCATCATTACCTCCAACCTCATTAGCCACACCCCCCTTCTTCACCTCCTCATAAAAAACCAGTTATTTCCCCATTTTATAAGCCAATCCTTAAGTGGGCAAAAAAGAATTCATACTCATTTGAATTTCCAAGCAAAACACCACCAAGCCAAGAAACTTAGAAAAAAGCTAACCTTTCAATTTCCATGTTTCATGATATAGATTTTCCTTCTCTTGTGCGAGAGAGTTCTAAGCTCTCTTTTCAAGTTGTTAAAGAATTTATTGATCCTCAGGGGAGATATCGTCATGTCCCAAAAATCCCTACTCTAACTGATGTGGACGACCATGGAAGGCGAAAGAAAACTCCTATTGCTAAAACTGTTTTGAATTGGCAATCAAAAACTCTTTTGACACATAATAATACTTTCAAAATGATTGACTCCAAAATCGTTAAAGTACAAAAAGATCTCAAGAGATACGATGAAATCACCAAGAAAATGCTTTCAGACTTCCAAAAAAGGCTTCACACCCTAGAATCTAGACAACATTCGGGATATCATCATCTCGAAAGCCCAAAAATTGAAATAGAGAAACTCAAGAGGCAAATCCAACTCCTCAAAGAAGGAAGATTCAAACCTTTTGATTCATTCTCTACTTTGCCAAGAATTGACTATTCTCTTCCACCCCAAAATACTTCAATCTTTGCTACGATTGTAGAAACCTCTTCCAAATGAAATAATATTGATGTGGTAGAAATATGAAAGTGCCTCAAAGAAATAGATTGGCTAAGGAAAGAAAAGGGGAAAGAAAAGATTCCCGAGGAATCCTTGACTTCTACAAAGGAGAAGCCAGACTAAATGATGCTGCTATCTAATCCATTGGAATCCTTCCTGAGAGATCTAAGCAATCAAGAGAACATGCAACTTGATTTTGTTGTCTTAAAAGACCATGATCAGCCTCCTCTAGATCTGAATGTTCCCACCTATTCAAACATAGGATCAAAACCAAATTCTGTTTGTCTCTCATCCTTCTCCTCCTCCTTTTCAATTCCTACTGTTGAATCATTTCCTAATATACTAGCTACTTTTTCGATATTCATTGCCGACCCACCTGATCAAGAAATAAAATCAAATCTTTTTGAACGAGAGGTTATTCAACCAAATAATCCATCCTAGATTCGTACTTTCTCTAAATAGCTCTTTACTCTCAATGATATTACTTATTCCAAATGGCCATAATGACTTGAAGAATTTCATTCTTGGCTAAACACTCGAGCTCTCACAAATCAAGACAAATATGATGTCATTTTCGAATTTGTCACGAGGTTTACGAAAAGCCTCAAACATTGGTGACAATTAGTCTCAAAACAAGATTAAGTGCAATTTTTACTTTTGACAGATTTTGGCCAGGCTATTGTTTTTATCTACCACTTATCAAAAGTAGAGTATTTCGAAAGAAAACGATTCCCTCTCCAAATAATGCATCTCAACAACCATTATTGAGTAATGATCAAACTCTTCTACAACCATGGAGGTGATACAAATCCGAAACACTTTTTGGCACTATTTAGTATTGTTCATGTACTACTTAGTACTGTTTGGCAATATTATTATATTATTGATTGATATATATGTCCTTTCAAAGAATACAAAAAATGAAACAACAAAAAAATAATCAGATAATCCTAGGTTAACGATGGAATCGAATTAGACTCATAAGATTGGTCCAGTCATTGATCATATACTCAATAAGGTCGGTCTCCAATCCCAAAAATTATCAATCAACATTGTGTTAATTGGTCCCATAGATTATGTGTTGAACTTATTCAATCCGAATCATACTAACCCTTACTCTTAAATTAGCACAAGGAAGATCGGGATGTGGACTCTTAACACTCCAATACATTGTCAAGATGCTGCATAGAGACAAGGAAAATCAGAGAGGGCGACAGAGCTGCAGATTAGTCATGCTTAACGAAGGCAATAGCGACAGGGTGCAGGCACTTAACATCGCGGACGCTGCAATGCGTCGTAGAATCTATCGTCCCGAAGACCTGGCAAAAGGTACCTGCACAGTAACACCACCTTCCCTCATCACACACTCCGTAGATTTCTCTGTTCGGCTTTTCCCCGTTTTTCCCCCTTTCTGCTTTCGAATCGGGATCAGAGCGAAACCCAAAGTCAACAACATCACTCCCTCTAACAGCAATCCGACCCCTACCCTCCTCGCCCTTTTTGCTCCCTGTCTTGCAGGTCTTGTCTCAATCACGGGCGTCTTACCTTTCTACCTTTTCATTTTCGATTCTCGCTCCGGTTCGCATGTGTGAGTGTGTGGTTGTGCACTGGTGGGGTTGATAAATTCCCTTCAACAACCGGGGAGGAGGAGGAGGAGAGAGAGAGAGAGAGAGAGAGAGAGGAGGGGGAAGGAGATGGACGTGCGTTCGAGGAGAGGCAGAGAGATGAGCCCGAACAGAGCCAGGGCTTCCGTGCGTCCAAGAGAACAGCGACCGCAGGTCAGGAAAGTTCAAGTCGTGTACTACCTCACCCGGAATGGCCTCCTCGAGCACCCTCACTTCATGGAGGTCTCTCTTCTTGCCAATCACCAGCTTCGTCTGAGAGGTATCACCGCCAAGGAAACGCGATATCAACTTTTTCTCACTCTGTTTTCTTGGTGGGATTTTGCCTGATCAGTACTCCGCTTCTTGTTCATGCGTTGCTGTCGTCGTCCGCAGATGTGATGGATCGGTTGACTGCACTTAGAGGCAAAGGAATGCCCTCGATGTATTCTTGGTCTTGCAAAAGGTATGGATGAACTAGGAGCTAGCGAATCTTGTTTCCTCTACAAAACTTCTCCAGCTTCTTGATCTCCTTACGTAGGACCTACAAGAACGGCTATGTCTGGAACGACCTGTCGGAGAATGAAGTCATCTACCCGGCGGAGGGAGCCGAGTACGTGCTCAAAGGGTCGGAGATCATCGACAGCGGCGGATCCGTCGGCAGAGAACCGGTTCTCGTCCATTCGAAGCGGTTCGCGGCGGCCAGGACGGCCCGGAACGAAGAACAGGAGCTGCGCTGCTCGCAGTACGACGAGAGGGTCGGGTTCGATGTCGATGCGGAGGAGGAGGAAGAATGCGAGCTGGCCGACGAAGAGAAGGCGAGCTACACGAGCTCCACCACGCCTGGCTCTCGCTGCTCGCGAGGCGTCTCGACCGACGAGCTCGACGAAGAGGGCGGCGGCGACGGCGCCGACAAGCTCCCTCGCGACACAGACGACCCGGACTCGCCTCCGGCTCCGACCTCCTCCGCCGTCGCTAAACCCGCCGGAAAGGGCGGCGAGGGGTGCGGCAACGGCAACGCCGTGGCGATTCGTTTCGAGGACGGGGACCCGGCGGCGCCGAGTAGAAGCAACTCGGTGCTCCTCCAGCTCATCGCGTGCGGCGGCGGCAACTCGGCCGTTCCCAAGACGAAGGCCGCACCGCCTGGCGTCGCCAAAAGCGGCAGCAAGGACCTCCACAGGGGAGTGCTGCGCAAGACCGCCGCGAAGGCGACGGCGGAAGCCGAGGGGGACGACGACGAGGCGGCGGCCATGATACGGTGCATGTCGGAGAACCCGCGGTTCGGGAACGCGCAGAGCGAGGAGAAGGAGTACTTCAGCGGGAGCATCGTGGAGTCGATGAGCGGGGACCGAGTCGGGGCGGGTCGACTCAAGAAGTCCAGCTCATTTAATGAGGAAAGGTATGGGTTGACTCGGTCCGTCAATATCCGTATACTCTTTTCCGCAGATGGTGATTGATTTATTGCATCTTTATCGGTTTATCAATGTTTCCTCGCTTTCATTTTTGTTTTTATTGTCACTGTCAATATTTTGATTTTATTTCGCACTTGCTAAATACCCATTTGAAAAACACAAATTGTAGTTATCAATGCTATCGCATTCCTCCTGTGTCAATTGAAATGAATACATTAAAAATGAATTTTTTTATTAAATATAACCTTTTTTTGGTGTTATAATGATTTGATTGATTCAAACGATTTCTTACTTAGGCATGGGGCCTGTTGGCACAAGATGTCATCTGTTGGAATTTCTAGGTACTAAAATGTTGCAATGTGATGGTGAAAATCTTTTGCCCTTCGTTTGAAGTTATACCAGTTTCCATTTCGTGGTAAACTCACATTTCACCCTTTTCACCCACGTATCATCATCATCCATCGGCCAATCACATCAGCACAGTAATTATATAAAAATGGTACAATGCAAGTTTAGTGTAATGGGTTCATAAAATAATTCCATAGATTTATATAAACCACTTGTTTAAAAATATTCATTTATGATCTATTAGATTGTCTATAGATGAGTTATTCTCTTTAATAGGTATTTAAAAATAGATCATTCGCTATTTGGCTAATACCGTTTTTTCATGTGGCTATAAAGTAGCTCCTCATTCGCTACATTTGTCTAATCGTGCGATTCATCTAAAATAAAGAACAAAGTGCAAATTCCACGTTTGCGAAAGAGAGATTACACACTTCGTCAGAAAGAGTAACGAGTTGAAAATTAAGATATAATTCTCAGTTTGTTTTTCGAAAAAAGTTCTGAAGCACGAAATTCACAATGTGGAAGATCCTTTCGTGACCAAAATCTCTGCTCTATTTTCGTGCTAACAGGAGCTCCAAGACGGAGGTAGGAGATGCTGCGGTGGAGGGAGAGAAGAGGGAGAAGTCATCATCGGCAAAGGGCAAGTGCATTCCTCGGAAGATGTCGATGGCGGCGTCGAGGAGCAATAGAAAACTGCTGTAGTTATTGCTCCTCTATTTACCACCTAATCACAGTTTTTTTAATTGGAAGAGGTTGTGGTTAATTCAGTAATGATGTTAAGTGGTGCTTGATGGGTGAAGAACCCAATGCATATCTTTGGATGCTTGATGATAAAGATTAAGCATGATGGAATGGGACTTTACTTCAGACAGATCTTCTGCTTTCGGTGCTGGTAAGTGAATCTTGAGCACTTTAATGATGTCGCTCATAGGCAGTTGACATTCGCATGTGGTCATTCGCTGCTTTAACTTTGACGGGCAAAGCGACAATTCACGACCGATTAGGATTCGATGAAAAGTAGGTCGAATTTAGAGCACACTGTTACGACCAGGGCAAGGAGTGGTTTCGACTGGATCTAGGTCTGTTGGATCGCCATGCCTGGGTCTTCGACTGCAATGAAGAAAAATTATATTATGTTCATTAACACATGGAAAGTACACATGTCTATTTGTAGACTTCGCGTAAGTACTATCTAAAGTAACAAATCAGGATCAATCAAAGAGAACATACGGAATCACCTAATAATATACAAGACGATGGATTAGCAAAGAAAGGTGCTGATTTTCATGGAATTTTTACTGCATTGTTTCATCCTATAATTAATGGTACTCGCACTTAATAACACTTTTCAAAGCCTTTTTTATACGTTCAATTTATATACACACGCAGTTGATCCATGACCTTTGACATCGGTGGACAGATTTTTATGCTTCAAGAAGTTAATTTCCCAGTTTTTGGTGTGCACCCTGAAACTAGAAATCAAATTCATCATCACTTAAGTTAATCTAATGCGTTTTGAAGCAGAAACTTACATATTTTACGAATCAAGGTAACCTAAACTTTCCTGAGCTCTAGGTAAGATTTTTGACTCGGGAAAGCTCCATAATCTAGAAAAAAATTTGCAAGTACCTTAGGAATGGTTTTAAGTTTTGTAGCAGTAACTTGATCACTCAATTCACACACCGGATTGTGTCCTTTAGAAATTGTACAAGTCAAGGTAAATCTCAAGATTCGTAATGTTTACGTTATTTCTATATTAATATTGGGTTTGTTAGAAAAAACTTTGATCTCCAATTTCTAAACCACACCAAAATCACGCATAGATCAAGGTATATTTGCATTTAAACTTAGTGTTAAGGTGAAAGGCATTACCCTACCTTGGGGCTCCCATGCCTCTGTTCGGTGAGCACTATCCTTCATAATTAGGTTTGTACTTGAATTTACTAGTACTCAAACTTGACCGTACAACATATTTCATCCTCAAACGATAGAACCCGAACTAAATGACGCTTAATAAAGCCTTTCTTTCGACACTCTCGACCTACAAGTCCATCGGTCAATTCGTGAACCTGATATCAACGAACAAATTGTTATATTTCAAGAAGTTTGTGATTTGATAGCTCTTAAGGTGTGTTTGTTTTACAAAAAAAAACTCAATGATAAAAATAAATAAAATAAAATAAAATAACAATTCTAGGAAAGTGTTTTCTAGAAATATGGTTATTTTTCTTTTGTTTGATGATAAATGATCAAAAATGTTTTGTGATGTTTGAATTCATCTTAAAATGATTTCAATCTTATGACTTTATCTTAAGCAAAAATAAATTCAATTTTTAAATAAAGTTTTTTTTTTATAAAAAATAGATTTTTTAATTATTTTTGTTTCTCTTATTTCTCTTTTTTATTTTTTCCTTTTCTTGTAAATCAAAATTTTAAATTTTCCCTTTTGTCTTTTTCTTTTCTTTCCTTTTCTTTTTCCTCCTTTGTTCGTTGCAACCAGCTAGTGACAGCCACAAGCGACGTCACGCCTCACTAGTCGACGCCTATAGCTCGTACCGATGACTGGCGAAGGAGGGAGAAGGAAAAAGAAAAGGAAAAAGAAGAAAATAAAAAAAATTAAAAGTTAAAAATTGATGAGGAACAATCCCGAAATGTGTTTTCACATCTTTAGATTTAGGAATTTACTTTACTAAATTTATGCATAAATATTTTCGTTGATCGGAAAATGTTTTCGATTGATTAGTTATTTTTCATTAACCAAACAGGTGAAAGTCCAGAAAATCAATTCACAAAAAATACTTTCCCCAAACAAACGCACTCTTAGTGTGCATCACAAAACAAGACATCAAGTGCATTAACCCAAGGGCACAAATACCTTAGGCATATCTTTAAGGTCATTTAAGCATTATAATGCAATCACTTATAAGTGAATATGGTTTTAGGGTAGAACTTGGTATCTGAGAATCGAATCAGTGAAAACCTATCTAGTTCCAGGTTCTAAAGTATGCATAATAGGTTCCGGATTCTAAAAATTAGGAAACTTGTTTCGACTAGTAGATTCTAAGTTCTTGGTCGATGGAACCTAGAACCCATAACATAAAACCTAGAATAAGTTATTATATTTTTCTTGGTCTATGTTTTTACGCGATCCCCATAGTATTCCATGGCATTGGATGATGAATATATAATCCGGAACCATTAATTTGAGCTTCCATTTTATGACTTAAACTTAAATTTTTTCCATTGTTAATGTTTCATATATTTTTTATGTTTAAATATAAGTTATGGTCAATGAATTGTAGTAACAAATGATGGTTATTAAAAGTAATAATTCACTATAATCTTTCAATTAATGATAAATGTGGAACCTAAGTAGATCTTGAAGCCTATAACATGATATGTTCTAATTTCCAAATTCCAAAAAATGAAGAGCATAACTAAACGAATAGGCTTTAGGTTCTAGATGGAATCTGTATAAACTACTTGCCCCTAATTACTTACACCTCTGCTTGCTTTCTATGCTAGTAGGTTACTCGAACACTTTGCTATGTCGGTCATAGGTAGTTAACTTTCACATATAGTAGTATTTCCATCCGATGAGTAATATAACAGGTTTTACTTACTAGATGTCATTCATTACCTTATCACAGTTCACAACTTCCTAGGATTTTTTTTATGAAAAATAGGTCTTATTCGGAGCATACGGTTACAACGGCAAGTAGCAAAAAGTTTGCCTGAATCTAAATCTATCAGATTAGTCCATCTTGATCATTGATCATGTGGGTTTCACATATATGGATCTGGTATGGAGAAGAATCTCTTCTTTGCTACGAAGAAGTTTCATTGAGGACAATATCATATTAAGTAGACAAATGAGACTGAATATCGTGGAATTCTTTCTATATATATTGGAAATTTTAATTCTAAAACTAACAATACTTGAATTTAATGACTTTAGGCATTTAGTTGTATTATCCTAAAACTAGTAGCACTCCTCATAGTCTTTCATTTTATATTCATAATACCTATAATTGAACTATTGATTAATGATCCCTAATATCAGTATGACTAATTTTTACACTCTCAAGAAGTTTGTGATTTCCTAGTTCTGTATTCAGAAGCTAGACATGAATTGAATTGATCGAGTTGATCTAACACAAAATCCTCTAGCAAAGTTTAAGTTAAGACTTTTGACGAGTGGGAAGCTCTTCATTAAAACTTCACAAATACCTTAGGCATGATTTATTTTTTCCTAACAATAAGCTCAAATCAAACTCATGTTGCATTATCTAGACAAATCGCGGATCTAGGTAAACCTCAAGACACACGATTTTTACATAATTTTCCTTCTGATTTTGAAGTTGTCGGAGAGCTTTGATCTCAAGTTTCGAACGCACGAAGATCATGCAAATCAAATGTAAATATAAGAGATAAGGTGCATTTAAAGTTAGTGTTTCAAGAGGAAGAGCGTGTACGGTAGTTAGGCCTCCATTTGCCTCTGGGGAATTATTATTATTGCTTAATCTCTCTTGTTTGATGTTTTTAGGTGTATTAGCGAAGAGCTTATAGAGTCTTCCAAAAGAGCCAAACTTAGGAATTCTGGAATTAGGTTATAAGCCGCACTCATTTCGCGTGCCCCAATTAGCTTCTGTCAATAAGTTTACTTACACCCTGTCTTCTTCCATCTTCACGTTACTTATTTGATGATACCCACGGCCTTTGGTTACGACCCCAACCTCCATTGTTTAAAACGAATGTCTACTCGTTGTTATACTAGTTCTATCTTATATGTCCAATGCATCACAACTAAAATGTTTAATTCATTCTAAATTATTCACGCTTAGTGGTTAATAACACCGTAATCGGATGTCGAAATGCATGTTTTATGAGACCATTGCCTTGTTGTTTCATTCCTAAAAAATCATGATATTGTCAAGTCGTTGTTGAGCATTCTCATAAATGGATTTTACATTTTCATGTTTGCCCAATTTAACTCAAAATAAGAGTTGGCTAAATGACACATATGGTCTCTGAACTTTGAATTAGCTCTTGAATTTAAAATTGTACCATGTGATCCCTAAACTTAAACTAATGTGCAATGTCATTCGTGAATTTTAATTTGTTCAATGTGGTCCATATACCTTTAGTATATATTCAATTTAGTCCTTGAACTGTATGAAATTGCTCGATGTTATTCTTGAACTTGAATTTAGACCCAAAAAAGAAAATTTTCTTGAACTTGAAGTAATGAAAGGACAACCTTGAACATTTTTGTACAGTCCAAGAATTAAATTGAATATGTGCTAAAAGTTCAAGGACCAACGACAATATTATATATTATGTTAAAGTTCATTGACCACATTAAACAATTTTTAAGTTCAGGAGCTACATCACACATTAAATCAAAGTTTATAGACCATTTATGCCATCATCCCACAAAATCCACCACTCAAATATGAACTTTGTGTAAAAGAATTGGCGGACCCGGTTGGCTTATCCGCTCTGGCTTTCCACCTTCGTATGTTATCCGAAAGCGTTGGCGCCAATATCTGATCCTCCCACAACAAACTATACAATCGTTGCAACGATTAACAAATTTTTTTTTTTTAACAAAATAACACAGCAATCAGAAAGAAAAAATTATTACTTAAAAAAAATTAATAATGAAAATCCTACACCAACCCCAATTCGATAACTCCACACAAAAGGAACAAAAAGAGATCGACGGCCGGAGGCCTAATTTCGAGTCTGGAAAAGAAATAAACGATCGAAATCTCCAATCTCGAAATTTCAATTTCTATCTCATTTTCGTGAGAAATTATGCAGCATTCTCTCCGATCGATCCAGCCAAGCCCGTAGGTGAATGTCGCCAGGATCGGGGAGCTCTCCACCGGATGTAAACGCGAAGATGACCAAGGCCAAGGCCAAGGCCGCCAGCCCCGCCGCCGCGACCTCACCAGAAGGCTCCGTCAGGAACGATAAGAAGAAGAAAGTAATCAACTCTTCCCCCTCCCCCCCTTCCTTCTTTCTTTCCATTAATGTTCCTTCAATTAATTCTCGTTCGATTCTTCGCATTTCATTTTTGGAATTATTTATTGCACTCGAATCGGTTTGATTTTGTTATTTCCCCCGCCATTGTTTCGAAGTCTATCATGCCGAAGATTTTTGGCACCAAACGAGGCGGCAAGGGCAACTTCGACGACGGCGACACCTCGAGATCGGATGCGGACGCAGACGTTCTCGGTCTCTCTCTCTTTCTCTGCCCCCCCTCTTCATCCTTCTCGGGAAAATTTATTGTGCGAAAGGTACATCGGATTACCCGATAGATTTCACTGATTTCTTTAATCTATTTTTGTGGTCGGCAGATACGGAGATTATGTCAAAGATACGGGCATTCACGGAGGTGTCTCCTGCCACGAGGAAAAGCTTCTCAGGTGCATCTCGGCCTCAAAATTCATTAATCCTGAAATTTGTCATGTGGGGTTGATCAATCGAATAGGCTAAGAATAATTCAAAGAATACACTTATTAAATTAGGCTAAAGATAATATAAAGTACGAGGATACGATTTGATTAGTGCTCTATGGTGATATCATGTTTGTCAGAAATCTTACATGCATGAACCTTCCACGCTGCTGTAATAGTGGGCCGAAAATTCGAGACTAACGTGTCATCAATGAGGGAAAGCCACGTAACGTTATCCAACGGAGGCTATGGTCTCCGTAGCATCTCTTGCATGATTTTGGTAGCTCACCTAACATGAGAAATCTTGGGTTGAGTGGCCTCAATTTCACATTGAAGAAAATCAAATGGAGGAGGAAATAATCAAAGATCAGGTGAGACTGTAAACTATCCATGCTTCTTGACCTAATTCGATTCGATCATTAAAGGGTAGAATCTATATGTGTGTATGGAGTAGACGTACTGACACATGTTCGATGAAGATGTTCTATTCCCTGATTAACTATTTAAATTTTGGTTCAGGTCGTTGTAATATCCCTTGACAAATTAAGAATTTATTTAGATTTTGTTTCCTTGTGAGTAGAGAAAAGTAGACCTTCATGTCACATCTTGCCCTTTATGCACTGAACTTAATAAAAATGTGATGAATGGACTCCCACAACCTCTCATATAAACTTGTCGGATTTGCTTGTCTACTTCTAGAGAGACAGACCAGCCCAAGAATTGAAGGCCTGAACCTATCCAGCTTTGAAGCATCCATGGCACCGGAAACCGAAGCTAGAGAACTCCGGTACCATTATTGTCGTCAGCCCTTCTTTATTACAAGCGCGTTTTAAGTGAGAACGAATACTCCATCTGCTGCTGCGCTCATTAGGATTTTGAAATTGCAGAATATTTGTAGGGACTTGGAACGTGGGAGGGAGGACACCCAACAACACTCTCAACTTGCAAGATTTTCTGCAGGTGGAGGGATCTTCGGACCTATACGTCCTAGGGTACGATGAATTGTCATGTTAACTGCTTGTCAAACATTCGATTCGCCAGCATTTCTTATGATTCTTATGCAATGCAATGGTTAGGCTCTCTCGTTTGCTGTGATGGCTCGCGTGTTTTGTTGTGATTTTCACACGAGTGCTTTACCATAGAAAAAATATGAAGAAAAGAGTTGCTGTGTTAGGAAATAGGTTTATCTTGTTGTATACGAGTGCCAAAAATGGCCTTTACATGGTGACACTCTATATGTATCTTACTCTCTTTATGACATCTTAATCTCTTCAACAATTTATCCGTTTCGAGTCTTTCAACGTGATGTGGATAGGATCTACTGGATAAATAATGTGAGATTGAAATGATTTAGCTATCCTTTTTATTCTATTTTAGCATATCTGTTCACGATACTATGATTGAATATAAAATTGATTCGGTAGTTTATGTCTTGAATTTACTCATTTGAAGTAACTTATAACAATGTTAACCCTATCAACCGAAATAATATCATTGATGATTTGGGGGGTAATCTTACCTCAATTCCTGTCCACCACAGTATTTTCAAAATGAGTCCATCACCGTTTGAATAAATATCTTTGTGCAAGCTAAAGGTACATGATAATGACGATTGTGATGATGATTTTCTACTAAGAGCTCCTTTTTATATCTAGGTTTCAGGAAATCGTTCCCCTGAGTGCCGGTAACGTTCTGGTGGTTGAGGACAATGAACCCGCCGCGAAGTGGCTTGTCCTTATAAACCAAGCCCTAAACCGACCGTACGACAACGACTCGTCTGGCCATGGCTCGAAACCGCCGAACAAATCCTCCAAGGACTTGGCAACGAGAACCCCAAACGCCGTCAACTTCCTCCAGAAGCCGTCCCTTGAAAGTCCTGCGCAAGAAATTAAAGGCGAACAAGGCTCTCCTCAAATCCTGCAACTGCAGCACGGAGTCGTCGCCAATAGCCAGAGAGAGGCGGAGGCAGAGGAAGTTCAGTGACTCCATGGACCGGCCGGAGTTCATGTCTTTCCAGTACCGCCGCGAGAGCTGCGTCGACGACCTCTTCGTGGGTGCGGAGCTCGACCCATCTTATTATCCGTCGTCCCCAGTGCTGAGCGCAAATGATCCGCGGTACAAACTCGTGACCTGCAAGCAGATGGTCGGGATTTTCCTGACCGTGTGGGCTCGGACCGAGCTGGTGCAACACGTCGGCCATCTCAGGGTGTCGTCCGTGGGAAGAGGGATCATGGGTTGCCTCGGAAACAAGGTGAGTTTCAATGGCAATTATTGTGGAGATTTGTACATGCTTGTTCTCTCCTTTTGCTTCATTTTGAAAAGAATAAAGATGCTAAGGCTAAGGCACATTAAACGATTAATTTACTACATATGTGGCTGATTCTTATTGTTTGCTGAAAGTGACCTGCTTGCAGTTTGCCTCATTAGCATCCTCATTCCATAGACCAATTTTTATAAGCTTAGCATCAATCATCATCAAGAACCTATAAGTTTAGTGAGCGGCTTTCTTCCTATGCCAAACTCTTTCTTTTTTTTTTGCATAGATGCATCCAACCCAAATTTAAAAGGTTTCACGTGAGATTCACACAATCAAAAAACTAACAAGGATCCAATGTGACACTAATCGAGTACATGCAAGAGTTATTCTTTTTTCGATATGCTTTCTTGGTTTCTTGGTGACGAGATCAGTATTGCTCGTGCGAATTGGTTTATTTAAGGTTTCTTTGGACAAGTGTGCTTATGTTACCTGTGGGTCAGTGTTTCATATAAGATTCAATATTTGGCAGACATATCATGAGACCGCTTAACATATGTAGTTAATTCTTTACAGATGGTATGGTGTAAATAAAAACTCGGTTTTAGAATTCAAACATGACATAAATAACAGATCTCTTATAAATAGGCTCTTTTGATCAGTCAAAACACGAAAGTCTTACGAAAAAATATCAAATAAATGCATTTTAATGGATGACGCAGTGGACCGAATCAAATGGGGTTTGGAATGTACTTTGCAATTGAACTAATAGTATCGTTCCTATGCTTTCAACTCATGAACCGATGGTTGTGAATTCGAATACTACCCTCATAAAAAGTTGAGGGCCATAACGGTAGGATGCTGTATGAGTCTTTCCGTCAAGCTGTGTCGATTCAAAAAAACAAAATTTAAGTTGAAAAGTAGAGATTTCCTATGAGCCCTATTTCTACTGTTCTTTGATACGTCATTGGCACGTCTATCGAAGTAAATAGACCCAATAAATTTTCGTACTTTTATGGGACATAAAAAATGACGGGGACTAGTTTGGGTACTGCATATGAGAGATGATGGTAACTGATGTTCTCTTCAGGGATGCATATCCGTAAGCCTGTCGTTGCACCGAACCAGCTTCTGCTTCGTGTGCAGTCACTTGGCCTCTGGCGAGAAGGAAGGCGACGAACTCAGGCGGAACGCCGACGTCTGTGAGATTTTAAAGAGCACCCAGTTCCCTAAAATCTGCAAGAAACCTGACCGGCGAGAGCCCGAAAGGATACTGGAGCATGAGTACGTTGTTGTTTACTTTGAAATAATGCTGATCTGGAGAATCGAATCGTTAATGGAAAAGCAGATGCTTTTGAGTGTTGCGTACTGCATGCTCACCGGAGTCTCTACTTGTCGTCCATCGCATTGATTAGTATGTTTGTCGTGTGAACTGATCTAAGCAGACTTAACAGCTGTAGATGAATAAGAAGTTGAACTGATGGGAGTCCGAAAATTGATTGTCTTGTGGCCTTTTTGTGACGACACAGCCGGGTTATCTGGATGGGAGATCTGAACTACCGACTTTCGTTGAGTTACGAGGAGACGAGATGTTTGTTGGAGGGTAATGACTGGGACGCTCTCCTCGAAAAGGATCAGGTTTGTTTCTACGCATCTAATATAAAACACGGCATCATATACCAAACACCGTACGTGTTTCGCTGCTCGAACTGCACGTGTATCTGCTCTTGGTTTTCTGGATGACGTATTCTGCTTCTAGAACTGCGTGTGTATCTGCCTTGGTTTTTTGCTACTGAATGACGTATTTCTCAAGATATGTTTTGAATGCGGGACTTCTGAAAGATACTTGATAAAGTATAATTCACTTTTATGTTTTTCAACCACGGGCGTTCATGAAGTTCATTGAAGATATAGATTTCCCTTTAGTATGTTAAATTAGAGTAATTCTTCATGGTAATTTCTCTGGAAATATGGTAGCTCTCTTGAAGGAATCGAGTCTGTGCGACGTGTCGAACATTGTGTCCGTGTTCTGGTTTGTCTGCTCAATGTTCCTTTTTCTTCCAGATCTCCGGTTATGCTCATATGCTAAGCTGAATTCTGAAAATTTAGTACAGTTGAACATCGAAAGAGAAGCTGGAAGAGTGTTCAATGGGTTCAAGGAAGGGCGGATCCTCTTCGCCCCAACCTACAAATACTCGCACAATTCGGATTCCTACGCTGGCGAAACTGTCAAGTCCAAGAAGAAACGCCGGACTCCCGCATGGTCTCTCCCCAGAATTCCACCTTTTTCCTCCTTTTTAATTATCCAAGGAAATCTTCAAATTACTCAAGTCGTTACTCAGTATTGACATGCATGCCAGGTGCGATAGGATACTATGGAGCGGAAATGGGATCGACCAGCTGTCTTACATTCGAGGGGAGTCGCGATTCTCCGATCACAGGCCGGTATGCTCGGTGTTCGCGGTGGTGGTGCAAGCGAGGAGGAAACCGATAGCACGGTACAGGAAGGGGAATTCGTGTGCCGGCTCTAGAGTAGTAGTAGATTATGGTGAGTGCATACCCCAAAAGCATAAGCTTGAATGAACTCTGAAGCCTAACTGATGATCAATGCTTGTGCTTCAAATCTCTCTCTCTCTCTCTCTCTCAAAAATGCTTCCTGTACAAAAGTATGTCATCTCCACAAAAGTTTTCCCCACCTCGAGCGTGCATGACAAACTGACAGGGAAGGGATTTTCACGGCAAATACCCTAAATGCTGGGGAAGCTAAAAGACTAGCATGAATTTCTCTTGCATTTTTTACTGGTGATATACATGAAAATGTTTATTGCAAAGATCTTGCACAAGGGAACTATTGTCATTGCCACAGAATATCATTTCTGAAAACTTTGAAATTACACTGGCCGTGCCAATTCCGATCATCTCCAAAATCCCCAACGTTGGAACGGTTTGATCACCTTTTCGTACACAGAATTCAGAGGTCAAAATAGAAACGTGAAGATGCTGAAGATACACATTTTGGCCGTGACAAACTCTCAATCCCAATCAACTTATAACTTTCTTATTAGTGCCTCACCAGATACATATTCGAATCAAGTGAAAGAAGAGAGAAGGCAATAGAACTGTCACAAGAGAGCAATTTCTTAATATTTATATCTCAGTCGCTGTCTACTTCCAGGTACTTAAGATCCCAAATAGAAGCTTGCTCATCTGCATGATCATTTAGAGCCACTGCTGCCACCATTGCCGTCTCCTTCGGAGAGGGGTTCCAATTCATGTTCAGATCTTCTTGTTGCATCTCGAACGCATTGCCCAGCATCAGATCCTCTAACCCGCCTGTGCTCCTCCAATAGCTCATGGGGTCATGGTGATAGTCACCCATTGCAGCACCACCTCTCTGTCCTACGTCACTTGAATGGGAATCGCCGCCGCCAGCGCCTCCTTCCTTATCAGCCTTGAATGACCCCAAACTCATCCAATCATCCAGATTCAGCATTGCACTTTGCATCAACGTGTGATGAGGACTGTGTGGCCCGCTCTCGTGCTCAGCCAGTTCAGTTCCACTCTCTGCGTCAGCCAATCCAAAATGATTCACAGCAGCATTACCCACTTTAATGCTACCACCGTCGCTGGTGTCATCCTCGCTTTTCTCAGCTCGATAGACGCACCGTGACTCATGATCAGTTCTCGAATTTCTGTGGATGAACCCCGAGCTCAGCTGGCTCTGTGGGCACTCAGCATTTTGGCAAGCATACAGCGTGGACTCATCGACCTCCCTGTCAAACACGCACTTCCTCTTCTCGGAGCTGCTCAACGTCGTCTCCCTGTTCTCTTCCTCTGTCTCTTCTTGGGAAGGCGAAATCTTGAGGCACCGCTCTGTCTGGAGCAAGAGGGCCTCCTCTTGGTCGACCACCTTCGACCAGATGGCGGTCTCCTTCGCTGACATCTTGTCCTGCAGGCTCTTGGAATGCCTCACAAGCCGCCGCATCCGGTCCAAATTCGGCGACATGTGCTTGATGACGCTGGCCAGGACGCTCACTTTCCAGGCCTTTTTCAGATCGTGGGGCTTCTTATAAGGCGGCAGCCCTTGTTCATAGGCGATGCCTTGGTTGCCCCACCAGAGCTCGGTTCCGGTGGGCCACCACGGAGGAGCCAAGCCTTTCTCCATCGGGAATTTCCTCTGCGGAGGAGCACAGTGCTGGATGAGAGCCGATAGGATCGACCCAAGCGTGGTGTCCTGCGATGAGGGCTGTCAATTGTCGACACAATTCGACACAGACTGTATTTCTGCAAGAAGTGTACGAGAAAAATTCAAAAGTTTCCTGGAGACAGCCAATCTCCTCCTTGGAGTTACGAAAGCAGACACCGACACCATCGACTATCGACCAGATTTTTTGGAAAGCAGACATTGACAACGAATTCAACGAGTGGAGACGAAGCCTACCGGCAAGTCATAGAGGAGGTGCATGTACGAACTGGATTCGGCCTCCCCAGACGCGTAGAGGACTTGGGACATGTACTCGGCGATAGAAAGGGGGGCGTTCTGGTCGAACTTTACCGTCTCCTTCCACCACTCGCGGAGGCTCTCAGAGGAGCCGGTGACCGGCTTGCCGTGCTTGGGGACGATCCCGTACACGAACCCCTGCGCGTTGCACACCTCCATGATCTTGACCATATACCTGAGGATCGAGTCCTGCGCCCGCGCCATCTTCTTCCTCCGAGACGCCTCCTGCTTGGCCAGGGGCTCGTGCCGGCCTCCCCCGGCGGCGGCGTCGTCCCGCTTCTCCTTCAGCCTCTGGAGGCGCATGCGGTCCTTCCACATGCGCTTCTGCAGGTCGTCGTAGCTGATCTCTTCCTCTTCCGGGTCGTCATCCTCGTCCCGATCGGGGTCCCCGCCCGGGCTCCACGGCTCCATCACTTCGCCGATGATCTCGACCATGTCTGCGTTTCCTTCGAAAAGCTCAAAACCCTGAAACTTCTCGAGGGCTTCTTCTCGCGCGGCGGCTTTTATATACGCGGAAGGGCAGATATCAAAGGCGGTTCTGGCGACGGTGACGAGAAGTGGATTGCGTGACGTTCGAAGGGTTTATGCGAGGGTGGCGACGGGGGAGGTGATGCAATCGAGGGCGTGAGTACAAGTGAACGCCGCCGGAGCGATGCATGCAGGCCACCTCCCGCATGTGGCTTCGCTCTCTCTCCCAAGCAATGTCGTGAACACTGAATTCCAGGCATTATATTATATGGGGCAACTGCGCGAGAGGCTGACGTCATAAAAGAGGACTCACGTATTCGGAATGGATATAAGAATTTCTTCCTCGACTGTACAGTCTCTCTCTATAAATAAGCTTAGCAGTATAGCAGGGATATATCTCTTCTTTTTCGAGATAAGAATTCTATTTTTCTAAGTTAATGCTGAGAGAGATAGGCTCATTATTTACGGCACGTCAGTGGATCTATTGGATTTTCTTGGGACATCATAGAGAAATGGAATTCTATTAATTGGGGGGTCTGGCACTAACTTATATTTGTGTTTCCGTGCAGCAATAAATGAGATTCATGCAACACGAGTAACATCCTTTTATGACATTAATCGCTCTATTGATGGCACAATGACAATCATTTTCAATCCACTCAAATTTGACATTGGGATCCTCACCTTGGATATCGAGCGCTAAATATGACAAAAGGTTGCGTAAGATGTGTACTTAATCAATTTCAAATAGGCTCAGCATTGAACTAGAAAGGAGATTTGACAAAGTGGTCTTATTCCTTCTTGATTTGACAATTATAACTTTCCGCTCTATACAATCAATTAGGAGTTGGGGTTGTAAATTTAAAATAAAAGAAGGGCCAACTTAGCCCAAATAAACTTTAAAGTCTTGTTCTTCCTCTTACAGCAATAATCGTGAGGTAGATGAGAGAGAAATAGGAAACAAAGAAAAAGAGAAGAAAACGCAAGAAAGAGAAAGAAGAAGAGGGTTTTTTTTTTTGGTCGGTTAAGAAGAGGGTTCATTTAACCATGGAGGTTCGAGCCACCCTTCCAACAAGGAACCGGTTCAAATCCCCACCTTCTTTTGACGCGTAAGGGACTCCCACGCTCCGCAAGAGGCAGCGCAAAAGTCCGAGAGAGTGTGTAGAAACGAGTAGGACTAAAAAAAAAAAAAAAAAAAAAAGAAGAGGGTTCATTTATGCATGCTCGAGAGGCCACAACGAGCCGGATCAACTTCCTTTTGTAGGGCCCCGTAAAGATTCAAACGCCTTATCCGTTTAATCGAAGGAATTCTCATAATTAAGCTGTAAAATTTGGATCTACTTGAACTCTGAGTTGGGTTGAATTTAGGAGTTATTTAATTGCAAAATTATGTGGTAATAGAAGTTTAAAGTGTTGTGGAACCATCAAATTTGATGGGAATAGATTTAGAACTACGGTTTGGTCAAAATGAAAATTTAAAGTTCTGTATGTTGCTTCTCAATTAAAAATTTCTTATTTTGGCATTGCCTATCACTTGTTTCCGACCATCTTTTGAGTTGGCAAGTGTAGGATCTTTTTGTAATTTAAAAGAGGTTTCTTTTGATGGTAAGCTCACTTGTATCGGTTTAATGAAGATAGTTGTGGCATATGAACAAATTTTACGTGCGAGCTACGTATAGTGAACAACAATGAGTGTCTACTATAGATGAACTTTCCATTGGTGTGTAGGAGTCTTTTTATCACCCAATAAGTATAGTTTAGTTGAGTATTGACTAATGAAGTTATTTGCTTAATTTATTATATTCATTTCTCACTTAATTGACAGGAGTCCAAGTTCATCGACTCAAGTGACTTTCATGGTTTATTTTTGACTTTTCTACGTGAGGTGCTCATTTTTTTCTTTGAATTTATAATATCATACTTGGAAAGTGATAAGGATTAGGTATATTAGGTGCAATGTATGATTTGATTAAAAGAAAGAAGTGATGTTTAAAGCATATTTATTTCATAATAACTATATAGGGTGTGTCATGCCCCGATCCTCGATCACGTGCTCATCCCTCACCTGGTCGATTAATAGCGACGTTTCAGGACGCATCGCCGACTCTTTCATTTATATTGCACATGCGAAAGTATATAATAAATCCCCAGACAATAAAACAATGGGATAGAAAAGTAGAGTTATAATTTTTCACATCTGAAAAACCATAACCACACTTTATACCGAACAAACCATATAGTATATATCGTCATTCTATTTACAGAAGTTTGATCCATTGTACACTAGTCCACTTCTTAAGGTTTGCAAATTAGGATAAGGTCTTAGTCCTCATCAGGATCCTACTCTAGATCATCTTCAGGGTTCTCCTCCAGGTACTCCTCTTCGGGTTCTTTCTCCTCAGGTTCCTCATCAAGGTCCTGAAATGTTGTCCCACAACCGGGATGAGACTACGTCTCAGCAAGTTCTATCCCCTACCGATTAGTAAACCAATACACTTGAGCTGCCTAGGCACACATGGGTTAGAGGACTTACCTTGGCCTCAAATTTCATCTGCATATTAGTACAGTTCAATAGGTACTCAAACAATCACATCATAGATCGATATCTCGATCAATCGACTTAGTCGATTACATGTCACTCCAATCATTCCCCGGTCGTCTCCCTTAATCAGTCTCAAATCTTACTCACGGCTCCACAAGTACAATCTACCAAATTTCTTAGCAACAAATTACGGTCCAAACGACACGACCTATCTTTAGGTGGCAAATTACAGCCCAGTGGGCACGACCTTTCATAGGTGGCAGATTACGGCCTTATCAGGTGCGACTCTTATCGAGTGGCAATTTACGGCCCAACGGACGCGACCTATATCAGGTGGCAAGTTACGGCCCAACGGGCGCGACCGAATCCAAATTCAATGGCAAAACTCGGCCCCACTGGCACAACTATTCTTTGGCGGCTTTCGAGGTTCAACTCACAACCTCTCACAATTCTCTCTAATTTATAGCCCCTCAAAGTATTACTGATGTTATACAGCCATCTACCAAACAATTACTCAATTCAATCAATTTAGGGTAAATCTCTAATATATCACAATTAATTTAATTCGATACAACGTAAAGCTCAAATAAATAAACGGACTGCGCCACGACAATCAGCATGAGATTTCGGTCATCGGCTATCTCGGCCTTAATTTCAGAAAAATAAATAATTAATTAATTAATTTCGAAAATTAATTAATAAACATTAAAAATCCAATTTAACTCAAAATAAAGCCCAATTAAATAAACAGGCTGTACCACGGTCATCGCATAAAATTCCGGTCACCGGCCATCCCGGTTGAATTTCCAGAAAATAAATAATTAAATAATTAATTTGGAAAATTAAATAAATAATTATAAAAAAATCCAATTTATGCCCATAATACTTGATTGGAAGCCGAGACAAGCCCGGAAAATTATTGAGACTCGTTCAATAAATAACATGGCATGTCTACTTGCTAATGTCTATTTCTAACCACCTAACATGCATAATTAAGTCTCTAATTTAATTTATCTAAATTAATCTAACCACCTAATTGCAATTAATTAAATCTAACCAACCCTAAGTATAATTAGCAAACTAAGAAAGCATTAGTGAGCAAAACTCACTTGGTTAAAAGCGTGAACCGAAACACCGCGACGGCGACCGAAATCAAACTTTCGACAACACCGGCGGGCTTGGATCGGACCTTAAACTTGGGCCCAACAAATCTCAACCCAACTGAGATTTGTTCTTACACTAGACTAGACTCGCTCTTGGGCTTGGGCTTGGCTACGATTGGGCTTTCTTCGCGGGCTGAACTTGGGCTGAACTTGTTTGGGCCAAAGATTCAATTAATGTGCTATACCTATGGACTTGGGCTTCAACTAAATTAAACCAACTTGGGCTGAGCTTGCTAAGCCACTTGGTCTTGTGGGCTGAAGTTCACTTGGGCCGAAGATGGGCCGAATCCCAATGGGCTAAACTGCGGGTTTGGCTTGCGGGCTGCAGAGAGGAAACCAACGGCTTCTACGGCAAAAACGGGCCGATTGGAGCTCTGGCGAGCGGGTAGTTGGCAACCGGTGGCTCCCGGGGGTCTTGGGGATCTTGTGGGTGGATGGAATGGGCAAATAAAGGGCTCAAATGGGGCGAAACAACAAGAAAATGCAAAACAGCATTAGCGGGTAGCTTCTAGACGGTTCGGCAAGCGGTGGACTCCAGCAGCCGTACGAGATGAACAGCGGCTCTGTTCGGGGTGATTTTGGGCTTGTTGGAACGGTATGGATGTCCTCTTCATGGGATAGGTGGCTCGTTTGTTGGTTCATCCGGGAAGACCACTTTTAACTCGAATCTTTGACGAAAGGTCGGCTAGAGCATAAATTGGCGATGGCGCGGGTGGAGGCGTGCGACGGCTGCAGCTCCTTCTGCCGGTCTTTTTGTTGGCTTGAGGGTTTAGAAAATGAAGAGGAGAGGATCTTGGATGGTGGAGAGGTGAGAGAGAGATGGAAATGATAGAGATGAGGGAAGAGATAAGAGAGATGAGATAGAGTTGAGGTGGGGTCTTGGCTTGATATCTTCCAATCTTGCTCTCCAAGATTCATCCTAGGCCAAGCAAAATCCCTTGGCCTCCAAGCAAGGTTCCATGGACACCATTGAGCCACCAAGACATTCCATTCAACCTCCAAAAATGCTAGGGGTAGGGAGAGTTACGAATTTGGCACCATCTCTCTTCAATTGGACTTAAATTCTCTCTTGAATTAATCTCAAATGACCTCAATAAATTCAATTGATCACTCATTGATCATCTCTGCATTTTTCCTCACTCAAGAATCCCTCTTACATCTCAATTTTGCCATCAAAACCAATCCTCGGCTTTTTCTACACAAAAACGACCCAGCGACGAGTTTTTCCCAAAAAGTGTCGGGTGTTAGAAAAATCTTCTGAGAGTGAGTCGACGCTCCTAGAATTTATTGTGACATGACAAAATATTCAATTTCTGAAATCGGATTTGAATTGGCGGTTAATTTCTATTTGACGCGTTTTTAGCGTAACCTAGACTACCAGGTAATTTTCAGACATTTTTAGTGCAAATAATCCGTGGTCGATTTTCTTCGAGCCACTATGAACCCACTCGACTTATTGGCGACTCTCAATTGTCGTGAAAATCCTGAGGATCCAAATACGGACACAAGGTACCAAAATAATAAGAAAATCAGCCTAGTGTCTGTCGACGAGAATTTTCTAATTTAGTGGTGTCACCCACGATTAGCCACACATCTCAGTCGAACCGACCTATCTCTGATCTCAAATCAATTTATATATGTGTCGTAATAACCTCTAAAGATGGACACAGTCGAGAAGCTGATTCTTAGTCGAATTCTCAAGTCTATTTGCCTTAAAATTCTTAATGGTTTTCCCAGATAATCTAGTTATCTCGAGAGTGATCAGCTCTGAAAACAGCCCTATAGGCGCCTAAATGAAATGCTCGATTTATTCAACAGAAAACATGGTTGAAATTCTGGGATGTCATAGGGTGGTCACTATCCTTTTTGGTTTTCAAAATGATGAAATATCCTCTGAAATAATTTGAGTTGATTGATTGTGAATGGTTGACAAATGTTTTGTAAAAGGGATTGCGAGAGGTCATAAGTATTGATTTGTTAACCCCGTTGTAAAATGATTTCTAGTTGAGTTGAATTGCCAAAAGTATACGTGTTTGGAATCAATCTGGAAAAAAACTTTCATACATAAGATTTCAAATCTGTGCAAGCCTTTCTTTTTGCTTTTGTCAATTGGATTTTGTTGACAAGTGTCAACTAGTTAATTTAATAAAGCTTGCAATTTCTATGCTTTACTTTTCTCGTGTTGTGAGCGACCATATTCTAATAATCGAAGTATTTCTTACCAAGTTCACTTGTCCCGTACTCTGGGCAGTCGTCAGAAAATACATTTTCTTAATTATGATTGGTAAAAAATTAAATCTTTGAATTGGATCCGTTCAGTAAACTCAAATAAATTCAAGCTAGGTTTTTCCTCTCTTTCATTTTTCTTTATTTTCTTAGGGGTGATAATATAAATGATCCCTAAAAATTTGATCAATCCAAATGTGATCTTTAAATTTTTAATTGGTTCAATATAATCATGAATTTTAACACAATGTACAATAATTTAATCCATAAATTATATGAAATGATCAATGTTATCTTTTTATTAATTCAAGTTCGGAGACAATTTTGAACTATTTCATATTGTTTAAGGACTAAATTAAATATATACTAAAAGTTTATGAACCATGTTCATTGACTCAATTGAATTAAAATTCAAATATCATATTGAATAAATTAAAAATTTAGGGACTATATTATATGGGATCATTAGTGTCATCCCTTTTTCTTTTTCTTTTTTTGGCATTTGCTTAATAGATAAAGCTTTTATCACCCTAGATGGCACTAAAAAGATAACAAAACCCAGGACCGATCGACCAGACGCTCTAGCAAGTTCCTATGTCCATGTCCACTCATATTTTGTTACACAACTTAGAAGCAGTTGCCACTGGGGGCCATTGCCTGAGTACGAATGTTGCCGGCGTCTCCACTACCTCGACTCGAATAATAAAATCAATCTGCAAACGCATTAAACAAATTATGTCTGAAAACATCACCATTTACGAAAAAGGGAAAAATGTAAGAGAACATTCCAGCTGCTCCCCCATAACTTTAATCTTCATATAAAAAAATGTAATATTAATAGCACTACCGTGAGAATATACAAGAATATCCAACTTACCAGCTTTCGAGAAGGGGAAAAAAATCATGTACGTCAATATTTCAATAAACAAAAGTAGATCCTAGACGTGCCACTAAGCCTAAAATATGGTAAGTCGGCTGCCAAAAGCAATCGCATTATCTTTGACAACTTTATTTTAAAAGGGGGAAGCTACGACGCAATTCAAAGTACTCCATGCTACGTAGCTACAAATCAAAATTAATTTGAAATTGGTGTTGGATCAGCACATTGCAAGTAAAACTTTTAGCCGATGATCCATATTCGACAACTAATACATTACCCATGAGTTGTCAAATATTTGAAAGATCCCAATTTGATTTGCATCTTTGTTTGGCCGAGATGGTTCTCGAACCAAATATCTTTCACCGAAAAAATGTTTATTCGTATTTATTATTTTTATCGAGTCTTGTGTCATTTCAGAAAAGAAGTTGCCGATTCTAATGCAATTATGATAAAAATAAAGAATAAATCTAAAGCCATTGAAAGTAAATGCGAAATGGGGATAAGTGAAAATAGCTAAAATTGAGTATATTTGGGTTTGTTGTGCAAAAGTGCTTTCCCTTACAACAATGTTTTTCCGCTATTTATAATCTAACGTTGTGAATAACCGTTTTTTGGCAGTTATCACTTCAATATTAAATAATCTGGAATCTTTGATACCGCGCCGATAATTGTATCATCTTTTTTGCTACGTCTTTGGTACCGAACTCTTTAAAAACTATTTTCATATTTATCATTTTGCTTGTGGGAAATACTTGATACCGAAGCGTCAATATCTTTTATAGCAAGTCTCGCCCAAACTATTGTAGACCTTTTATATATAGGGCTTGGTGGGCTTCATTATCTACCCATGGCCCATTAGGCCAATTTTTGGTGCCAACAATCTTACATAGGCCATAAATTTATTGGATTTATATCACGAAAAATCTCAAATTAATACTTATGTGACAAATTTATCATATATTGATTTTTGGGTCATTAAAACACACAAATTGATATACTTGTAATATATTTACTCTTATCAAATTTTACCGTAAAATTGTTGAGTTGAATGACATACGACAATAACTCAATTGACATAACTAATCTATAAGGAAATCTATATCGGTTTAGATTAAATTTGTCATAAGTGTATCAATTTGAAATTTTTGATGATCCAAATTAATTTGAGATAAACTTATCATAAGTATATTGATTTGAAGTTTTTGATGATCTAAAAATTAGATTAAAGTAAATTTATCACAAATATACTATTTTAGTATTTGACCTTTATCTATTTAAGTGGAATTATGGAAATTGTAGGAGTGAGTAATTGGGTCGGTCCGACCTAGGACAAAACCGTACTGGACTTACTTGACTTATTCTAGTCGGGTCCCCATGGGGACCAAGTAGGCTCTTGGGTGGAAAATAATGAAATTGGCTTTGACCGGCATGAGCTTGACTCCCAATAATTTGTTCACACAGCACGTTCTCACACAATGATAGTTGTACCACTTGAAACTAAACCTAGTCACGGGTCGACTTAGTGCAAATTTTTATCGACCCTAACACGGTAGGTTCTCGAATATACATATACATATAAATGTAGTGCAAAGTGCAAAGTGCAAACTTCTCTTTCCGCCGCTTTTCCTTTTTATCATGGAAAAAAGAGGTAGAAAAGAGAAAGGGCACGACCTTCTCCCCTCTCCCGACAAAAAAAAAAAAAAAAAGAAAAACCGGATTTCAAGGGAGCCGTTGGAGGGCTCCTCGGAAACCTAGGGGCATTCTCGTCTTTTCACTTGCCTTTTTCCCGATGAAGCCTGCCATATAAGGCCTCTGGCTGACACATTCACTCTGTTTTTTTCCCTTTGCGCCGAGGAAAAAAGTTGTCTTGGTTTCGTCTCCCGTGGCTGGATTTAGAGAGAGAAAGAGACTGGTCTTGGTCCTGGTCTAGAGAGAGAGAGAGAGAGAGGATGGTCCTTTGCATCTCCCTTGCAGGGGTCCTTTTGCTTTGCATCCCTTTCGATCTGATTTGACTGAATGAAACTGGAATGAATGCTCTAATCCGACGCGGTAAACGAGGCCGCTTTCTGTCAAAAATGCATTAAGACTGTAGCAGATTCCAATCCCCTCTCCCTCCCCTCTGTCTCTCTCTAACCCCGCTTTTCAACGCTCGTTTCTCTCTCTCGTCTGCGCGTACCTGTGTCTCTTTTTTCACCCATCAGTCCATTTTGCATTCATCATCATCCCCTGCAGAACTTACTCTGCTTCGGAGAGAGAGAGAGAGAGGGAGACTTTACCGGAAAAGGGGAGTGCTTTTTGGCTCGTCCCGTTCATCGCTTTCACTCTGTTTCAGGTTTCCGTTTAGGAGGTCTATGATTTATGAGTCGCCAACTACTCTCTTGTTGCTTGCGAACGCTGCTCTGTCCTCTGCTCAGAGGCGTGAAAGCTACTGGTCCTCTGCCTCTCTTGTTGCTCGGGTAAAGCGTGAAGCCAAAAGAGAAACATTGGGACTGAAAGCAGGTTGAACCATTTATTTTCTTCCAACATTTAATATTACCTTCTGGGTCTTTTTTCAAAAGTAAAATAAGGAAGCAAGTTTTCATTTTTTTGGGGGGCCTAGTACAAGGAACGAGGTACATTGTGTTTTCTGGTGCGAGTGTGTTGAGGTTGTTCTATTCTGTGTTTGCCTCAGGACTTTGAAGAATGGTTTTTCTGGGTTCTCCTCTTGTTGGGTTCTTTTGCTTGAGGTGGTGTTGAAGTGTACTGCTTGGTGGGTGTTTGTTTACTTGCGATTTGAGGTTGAATTTGGATTTTGCAAATTACAAGAGAGGTGGGTTATGCATGTGCTGAGTTTGAGCTGAGTTCTTGCCGCTTTTGACAGTTCGAAGAAAAAATGGGCTCTGCGAACACAAAACTTGATAGAAATGACGCCCTCCGTTTGTGTAAGGCCAGAAAGAAATTCATCAAGGAAGGCATAAACTCCAGATATGCACTAGCTGCGGCTCATGTGTCTTACGTTCAGTCTCTTAAAAACATCGGTGTAGCTCTGCGGCGATACGCGGAAGCTGAGATGTTGATAGAGTCATCTCTCTCGACTTCCGCCACTGAGATTGAGAAAACTCCTTCGCATTCCTCTTACCCTTCCCCATCTCCTTCGCACATCGTGGATGTGTCGGATTCGCCACTGAACAATGGAAGCCCACTTTCACCACTGACGGCTAGAATGAGTTTTATGAAATCCGGAGGCTCAACTTCCGTGACCATCTGTTTGAATCCTCTTGCTAGTACGAGATTTTTGGATGATGATACGATGGCATTTGGGATCCCACCGCCGCCCCCTCTGCCACCTGAATCTAGTGGCACTTGGGACTTCTTCGATCCTGTTGATGAGCATGAGAGCTTCAGGTTTGATGGCCACGGTGGAGTTGATATGAATTTCGAGAGTTTCGGAGACTGGTCGCAGTTTAAGGGTGAAAAGTTCGACCATTTAAAGGTAAATTCAAGTGAAGCTGATGTATTTCATGATGCAGAATCAGTTGTCAAGTCAGAAACGAAAGATTGTGTGAAATCAGGTGATATATCCACTACAAGTAACAGCCATAGTTTAGTGGTGGAGAACACTAGTAAATCGATCATTCTAGGAGGTCTGCAAGGTGGTTCGAAGCAAGGATCAGCTACTGAGGCAAGGCTGGTGGGGACAGAACATAGTGCCAATGATCCGGGCCAAAGTTCACAGGGCAAAGGTGGTATTGGACATTCGAGTTCTGTGGTAGAAATGACTGCAGCAAGCAAAGATTTAGGCGCTGAAAGAGAGGACCCTTCCGAGTATATTACCCACAGGGCAAAAGATTTCCTTTCAAGCATAAAGGACATTGAGCACAAATTCTTCAGGGCTTCTGAGTCTGGTAAGGAGGTCTCCAGAATGCTTGAGGGAAACAAAATCAGGGTGCGATATACAGAGGATAAAGGTATACCGATGATTGCTTTGCTTGATAATCTCTTTGTATTCCTTGTTTGATAAAATCATCGGAATTGTCTTCTTGCACACTATCCATGAATCCAGTCGTGTGACTTTCTTAAAATAACTAAATTCTTGTAGGTCAGTCATCCTCGTCGGCTTTGTTGGGAGCTTTTCAGCATGTATGCTGCCGCCAGAAGCCTCCACTCATATCTCATGGTAACTTCAATGCTTCTTTGTAAAACTGGCAGCAATGGACATCAGATGTACCTGCTTTTATATTGATGCTTTTGAGTTTTGACTAGTTTGTCATTTAGTCTCTTTTCAAGCGTTTCCTGGTCTTGCCTTCTGATGAATGTCGTGATTTCAGATAAGCAATTTGTCATGGTTTAATGCTGCTGACGATTGATGAAAAATATTTGTTAGTGATGGTGCAACAGATTTTGTTACATATTTTTTGCAGTACCCTTACTTTCCTTGGGTTTATGGTACTGTAATAAACAACTTTCAAAACTTGTGAACACAAATTTATTGTGTCATGTGCCACTATTTTCAATAGACACCATGAATTCCCATCTCATATAATACAGTCTGCTTCAGAGTCTGCTTCAGGTTGATTCTGCTGCTTTTTCTCTTTTTAATGGATGCAAGTTCTTATAAATTTTGATAGAACATGGACAACACGGAAAGAGGATGATTATATGGAAAAGGACAACATCTTCTCGGTCATCTTCATCAAGAAATCCCCTAAACGGAGCACCGAAAGATGATGTCAGTGACAGTGGAAGTGATTTCATTGAAGAGTTCTGTATGATTTCAGGAAGCCATTCATCCACTTTGGACAGGTTATTTGCCTGGGAAAGAAAGCTTTACGATGAAGTCAAGGTACTACTTTTTTGGTAAATCTGAATTTTATCTTGTTCATTCTTTATGGATATTGAAGTTATACTTGTTGGCCAAAAGGTTCTTTTGGTACTCTAGTTTCATTTTCGTATAGACCTAATAGACAATTTGATAGCAGAAAGTGCAATAAGCCCTAAAGTAATGTATGGAATGGAATTGGTTCTAAATCCTTTTCAATTGATGCAATAAAGCTTTTAACATTAAAAAAGAAAAATGCAATGACGTCTGATTGAAAATTTATTAATAGCCACCAAAAATTGACTATATGGCAGCTTGAGAGGGTTGTCATATAGAAGAAATCTGTGAAGATTTGACTGGAGCGACTTCATCGCACTTTTTTGGGAAGATATACAGTACGATTGCATCAAATGAAAGGTTTAGGACTTGATTTAATTCTTTACACAAGGTTTAGGACTTGATTTAAACCTTACAACTTGTGAGGTTTATACATTCTCGCTGTGGGGCTTGTCATAATTAAACATGTAGGGAATGTTAAAAAGTTGGAGGGGGATAAAAATGAAGAAAGGAATTGAATGCAATGTCACGAGCAGTTTACTTCTCACTTTGATCGTCGCCTAAAAGAAGTGTGCTAAGAAAGATGTTGCAGTCTGAAACAGAACTCATATCATGTCTTGTGCCTGTAGAAAGGAACGTTCAATCCTCCTACAAATGAGATGGGCATTCCTCAAGGGCTTGTTCTGTCCTATTCACAGGCTCGCACCAGAAACAAGAAACAGAACGGATTTGGAATGAGGATCTCATTCCAGCTCCCATTCTTTCTACCAAACACACCCTCAAAAACAAATAAAAATTTCCTTCATATGGAAAGCAGGGATATCAACCTTTGGACCTACGGGGTTTGATGTAAATCCTCTATAGATCTATTACCCATACCATTTAACTTCAAGAAGGGACAACTATATCTATCTGTTTATTTAAGCCAAGTGTGGCATCTGTCTCACTTTTTTACTTTCCAAAATATTCCTGCAATGTATATTCACATTAATTGAGTAACCTCCTGCTTTCTTTTATGCATAACCACCCTTTGTCTCACTCTTCATTAGTGCCAATATTATATGAACACTATCGCACTACAATGGAAAATCAGTGACACTATTGTAATTATATGAGTTTTTAACGTATGCTTTTACATAGAGCGGTTCTTATCGTATCCCTAGTATGAGACCACTAAATAAATTTAGCAAAAAATTTATATTAGTATGTCTAAAGTAGTTGTGCACACACTTGAGGAATGTAAACATATATATAAAGAGTTTACCTTACTTCCTGGATTTTGAACTTGCATTGTGAACAGAATTCTAGATTCATGAAATTAAATTTGTAGTGAACCAAAAAGCACATGTTTGGGGCTGGAAAATTGAAAGAGTAATTTAACAAAGTTTCTCTAGCAGCAAGGCATGTATAGGTTCTCTAGCAGCAAACCAATTTTTGCAGTATGACAAAGTTTGTAAAAAACTGAATGCACGTCTTTTCTGTGTCCTTTGTGTGGTGCAGCCAATTTTTGCCATGCAACAGTTTGTAAAAACTGAATGCATGTCTTTTCAGTCTCCTTTGTGTTTTTCCCCTTGGTGGCTGAAAGGTTTGGATTATGCTCTATCTCATTGTACAATAATGCGCCTGAAACAATAATTTAGATGTTTTTTTTTGGTAAGTAACGATAATTTAGATGTTGTGGCATGAACTTTTTAGTTTTTCTCAACAATTGACCATTGGCTACTTATGCCAACTAGAAAAGCTACTTTGTGTAGCCAAAAAAATAAGAGAAATAGTTGAAGATGTTTGTTTCTACTGTTTCTCTGTAAGGATTATATATGACATTTATATTCTGGTCCAACTAGGCTGTGAGGACTTCCTAGTCCCTGGTTCTAATATTTGGATGGTGACATCTCCTGAATTTCTGTAGGCCAGTGAATCTATTAGAAAGGAGTACGACAAAAAGTGTGACCAGCTTAGAAACCAATTTGCAAAGGGTTGCAGTACCCATGTGATTGACAAAACACGGGCTGTTGTTAAGGATCTACATTCTCGGATACAAGTCGCCCTCCACTCTGTTGATTCAATTTCAAAGCGCATTGAGAAGATGAGAGATGATGAGTTGCAGCCACAACTTGTCGAACTGGTTCAAGGGTGAGTAATGGATAGTCTGTTTCTTCTCTTTAGGGTAAAACTTGTGTATCACATACTTACCACCATAATGTCAATTTGATCAAAAAATGTTGCGTTTAAACTCTATGCCTTTCATTTCTGTGCTGGCTAGTATTGGCCGATTGCCATTTTGCTCAAGCTTGAGGTTATGTGTTTGGCGGAGTATTTGTTTCAGCACGGTACTTATCTAGGATCCATGGACTCTCAAATATCAAAATTTTTTACATTGCCATTTGAACATTTCAGACCTCTGATTCTTTTTCTTCCACTTGTTTTTTATTTGATCTTATTGTGTTCAAGCGGTCATATGATATATCATGATATGTCAATATGCAACTTTGCATGTTGAAGATGTTGTATTTATTACGGATTTGAGGAAGCATTAGATTGATGTCAGGTGCGGGCTTTTTATTGCAGATTTATCAGAATGTGGAAGGCTATGCTTGCATGCCATCACGCACAATACATAACGATCTCCTTAGCGTACCATTCCAAAGGCTGCTCAGGAATGTCACAAGGCGATGCGTGGCAGCTGATCATGGATCAGCTCCAGCAAGAGATCGAATGCTTTGGCTTGAGCTTTGCAAATTGGATGAACAGCCTCACGTCCTATGTCGAGGCCCTTAATGGTTGGCTCCAACATTGCATCATCCAGCCACCGGAGCGCTCCAGGAACCGACGACTATGGTACCCACGGCAAGCGCTCGCCCCGCCCATTTTTTCCTTGCTCCGCGAATGGGCTACAGGGATCAAGGAACTGCCATCTAGTGAGCTCAATGATGCGATTAGGAGCTTTTTGTCAGATCTGTACGATCTGACAGAGCACCAAGCAGAATCGCAGAGGAAGCAGAGGCCCTGCGACGGAAACAGCGGAGGATCAGAGGGACCAGATGAGGGGAAGACTGAATGCCCCCCATCCAACTTGAGCTGCATACAGACAAGCCTGACCAAAGTACTTGACCGGTTGACAAAATTTTCCGAGGCGTCATTGAAGATGTACGAAGATATTAGACAGAAAACCGAGACAGCCAGAGTTGCATATTCAAGCTGCAAGCCTGCAAGATCAAAGAGCGTGTAAAAGCGGGTTTGGATTTCCTCTCTATTTCATGCAGTAGATTTATCTTTTGTAAATTCGAAGCACCTATACCATGTCACTTCTCTTTAGTAAATAGTTTAGGAACTAGTTTTCTTGTGCAAGAGCCACCCAACACTAATCCCGCGAATTTCTCAAGACTAGATCGATCATTATGAGATCCACTGTGCTTCAGTCTGCCGTGACTATTAAGTATAATCAGCAGCGTACTTTCGAGATTACTGTCGGAGTTGAAGTTGAGTGATCAGAAGAAGGGAAGGGAAAGGCTTCATGTATGTGATCAGTGCAGAAGAAACAAGAAATGAACAATGGGGTGTGAAGAGATAGACTGGGCATGCAGTGGTTTTCATGACTGTTTTGCACCTTATATTTGGGTAAATTGCTCAGAAGTTAGCTATATTATGAAATAGATATGTTATGTTCTCATTGACTTAATTAGCATTGACTTAAACGATTCAATTAAGCTAAAATTCCAGTGGCAAGCAAAAGAGGAATTGCTTAATTCATTCAATAGCAAAAATCATTTATGGCAACTGAAATCAAGTCATATTTAATGCTAAAAGTCACCATATCTGGTAAGAAATTTTTTAAAAAAAATTAGCTATTAATTTTCAGTTATCAACACTCGAATTAGCACTTATTTTTCGGTTTAATCAAACAGGCCCGAGTTTCTTTCCAACTGCATTACTTATTGTGATTTTATAATTTATATGGTGCGCATTAATTTAATTTGAATGTTTGATGGGTTAACCATCCACTTCGAGGAGATAAGATGCCACAATCGTGATTTCGGTTGGTCATAGTCAACGTATATTCGTTATGGTGGACAATGTAGCAAGTCATATATTCGAAATTCATGACTACTTTTCTTATTCCTCTTTTTCTGCCGCCCTTCATATTTTCTTTCTTTTGATTATGCTGAATTAAATTAGTGTGCCGTGTGTACTGCTCGAAGCTTGATTCAAGCAAGGAATTTGGGAAATTAGGGGTATGATATTGATAGCGTAGAGACCTCAAGTTTGCAAAATGAGGAAAGGAGGAGCCTTTACCCCAACTGACAATTTCTCAAGTTTGCAAAATGAGGAAAGGAGGAGCCTTTACCCCAACTGACAATTTCAAAAATTGGGATGATTATTCAAAAAATCTTAAATTTAGTGGCCAATTCAGCCATAATTTTTCAATTTGACAAATTTGATCCTAAATTTTATAATTTTTTTCCAATAAATGGCCAGAAACAGCTTGGCGTGCCAGTTCATTCAGTGTCGATCATCTACATGGCCACAAGCAGGGGCATGCTCATGGGCAATCCAAATTTACATGCCTATGCTTCCTAAGTTTGTCATCGAAATTTGAATATTGATTTCTTGACAATCAAAATGTACATGCCTACACTCCATAAGTTCTGTCACGATGACTTCAATATCGATACTGCTCTTGTAATTTTCGTAAAAATTCTTCATATGGTACGGACTATTGCTGGGGATGTTACTCAATTGCCATTAATTTTCAGAATCTACATAATATCTCATGTGATTTCATGAACTCCACAGCATCATTTTGTCGTAACAACACATCTAGGCCCCTCACCAGCCAAAGGTTCATTCAATGTATTTCCATTCACACGTCAGCGTGAAGAGGCAATGATCTAAAATGAATCTCGTACTTCGGGGGCAAGCGGCCATCGATGCGTGTCAAGAAAAAGTCAGATGCTTATCTTTGCAATCAGTTTTCTGAGTCACAGGACTGTCCGAGCCACGTCAGTGAAACCTGTAAAGTGGAAGAACCCTAGTTGAGCCCTAGGCAGCTTTTCCATTCCTGAAGGAATCCTCCTTTGACTTTTGGGGCTGCCGAGTCTCGCCCGCATTCACATTAGCTTTTGGCATCCGATGGCCACCGCTTTCTCCGCCACTCCCTCCTCTCTCTCTCTCTCTCTCTATAAAGACAAAAGTTGAAGAGAAATGAGGAGATGATGGTGCTGGGGAGGAATCACGAGAGGATGAAGGAAAGAGTGGTGCAGGAGGACTTTGAGCTTTTTGGGAGAGGATTCTTCTGTTGGTGATGGAACCTGGAGGGGTCTCTTTCCCGATGCGCATGAGTTTTGCCTTCTTGGCAGTGTGAACCTGTCCTTTACATGTTGAGAAGAAAGAATAAGAATATATTTGTGTTTGATTTTGATATCTGAGGTGGTGCTAACAGTCCCAGATTCCTTATCTCCTGCGACCAGGGATAACATTATCATAAATCTCCTAGGGTTCTTCTTTCATTCCCCCTCTCCCCAGTTTAGAGTGGTCCAATCCATGGCACATGAATGGGATTATAGAACTGATGAAATTATCGATCTAACAAAGAAAATGATCCGGTGATTATCCACCTATATAATAAGGGCAGCCATCGAAAATTCGCATGAATTTTGCAATTGGGTTTCGCATGTGAAGTTTTAGGAATTTAGTGTGTGATTAAACGAACAATTAGGCATGCGTCGGATTCTGATCAGACATTCTTATCAATATCTTCGCTTTATACGTGTTCTCTTATGTTTTGATTTGTTTTAACCACCACTTTATCTCTTTTTCGTACCGTCACTCTCTCTCTTTCTTGAGGTTGTTTTCATATTGCTATTACCCCGTACCATGATAATGAACGATTTTGGACGCTCCTTCTAGAGATTTAATACCACTTTGGATCAATGATTATAAGAAATATAGGAAAAGCACATAAAAACCCTTCCGAGTTTTTGCAACTTTACCACTTTTTTTCTATCATAGACATGGCTTTGCAACTTTGCAAAGATCGTCTTGTCTCGATTGAAAAAGACCAAATTGCTTTTGCTTGAAAAATGTTTTAAAAAAAAAAAACCTAAATTTTCCAAATCCTTAGTAACGCTAACCCTAATCTCGTCGACGCCCACGGCTGTCAAATGCCACTCAAACAATCTCCAAGAGCCATCCTCGTCTTTAGTGTCGCCGTCGCCACCCACGTTGTGCTTGACTATGATCTCAAATTGAGGTCTTTTGAGGGGGTTGTGACATGAGGCCATGGAACGACAATCTTAAATTTAAGGTAGGAGAAAATTTGATCTTGTCATGTGTTCTTCGCAAGGTTAAATCTTTTGTATTAACACGATTGCTAGCATAGAGTTAGCCAATGTTTATTTTCCAGACACTATCAAATTTAAATCGCGCATGTGGTTGACATTTTTGAATAATCAGTTCAATCTTTTATGGCTACTTAGTTAAAAGGAGTGACAGAAGCGGACATAGTCAGTACAATTGATTGTTGTCAAGGAATTTCTAGCCTAGAAAACTAGAGATTACCCATTTAATTCTTACCAACCGCGCGCATATTACTCGAAATCAGTGCCATCTTATAGGGTGTATGAAGAAGAAGAAGCTTTCATAATAACAATTATTAATAAGACACAAGCTTTCATATAAGAAGCTCTTGGTAGGGTTTATGTTGATAAACTTTTACGTTTGTTTACCCTAAAGAATGCCACTTTATCTAAAGTTCACATAATATGTAGGCCATTAATTGGAAACTTTGGCTCATGTTAAATACCTTCTTCACAAGTCAATTAGCGGTCAAAACTACTGTGGCGCGCTGCCGAAGTATTGTAAACATCCACCCTCTCCTTCACACTTTGATGCTGAATTAAGGGTTATCCATCCTTTACATAAGAAAATATTGTGATTATATAATGTCATAACTTTTAAATATATTTCCGATATTTATGTCATAATGCATTCTTTTCCTTTATTTTTCCCTCGCTAGCACCCAAACAACACCATAAGTCGATCCGTTCCAATCAAAATTCACTTCTTATGTCGATGTTGTAGATTTTTCTTTCGAACTTTAAGAAAAATTGAGTTCAGACCCTGTCATTTTTTACCTATGCAAACAGGTTCAGAATTGCCATCTGAATTTCACGAAACCCCCACGAATTCAGACCGATAAAAGCACAAGACTAAACGCTCGGTGAGATATAAGTGAACAAGCTTCAAGTACAATAAAGCAGAGAACCTACAAAGACAGGCTGAAAATCCTCCATAGTTCTAGCCGGCGAGGGGAAAAAATTAACCAGCAGAACAGATGGAGAAATTCCCGTAAGCTACCTGATGTAAATGTAACCCCCCCACCACTAAATGGCTCACTCAACAGGGCTCCAACAGATGTAAAAAAAATACCATCGTTGATGCCTCTGGAGACGCCATGCCTAGAAACTGAGACAAGACTGCTGAAAGACCAAGTTATAGACATGGAAGGACCTGGACAAAAGGAAATCTAGAGCTTAGTAGCAGAAACGTTGACGCGTGCAGGCTCAAATAGCTGCCCAGTCGATCTCGGCTGAAGGATACTTCTCCAAGTAGAAATTCTCGATCTCGAACTGCGAGTGCGGGAAATCAAGCAGCGTCAGGTTGGATTCCGGTGAAGAAGACCCCGCCACAGAGGACTCGTCGGAGAAGGCCGGCGAAGACACCGAATTTTCCACCTTGTAATCCTGCTCCGGGTACGCGAGATCGGCGTCGTATTCGTTCTTCAGTGCGACCTTGAAGACCATTTCTTCGTCGGCTTCGGCGGCTGCACCGAAAGTGTCCATCGCCCTGTCTGGGAAAAAACAGGGCTCCCCTGTTTTCCCCTGCTTCTGTGAGTTAGCTGCCAAGCTCTGACAAATCGCTTGGAGCTTTGCACAGACAGAGGAATGCAGGGGACTATAATCGCAGAGATATGAACCGCCGTGCCTCAAGTGAGGGAAATTGAGCCGAGCGAAGTCTCCTCTGAGCTTGTACGCGGCTTCATCATAAGCCAGAGCAGCCTCCTCGGCGGTGTCGAAAGTGCCGAGCCAGAGGCGTGTCCTGTTCTTGGGAAGTCTGATCTCAGCCACCCATTTCCCCCAGTGCCTCTGCCTCACTCCCCTGTAAAGCTTGTTGGGTTTCGGAGGGACTCCCACCTGCTTCATTGGGACGGCTTTCGGCCTGAGGAGACGGGGAGAGCCGTGGTGGTTCTGGTGCCGACACTGGTCGAATTTTTGGTGCTGGAGAGGAGATTTCATAGCAGAACCTAACCAAAGTTCTTGATTTTGACGTCGGAGTAGCATTTCGTCTTGGATATGTTGGATTTGAGAATGGGAGAGTCGGTTGAGCCCAATTGAGCCGGATTGCTCGAGACCTACCAGGTTTAGTGTCCAAGGGGAGCAAAGGTCAGGATTCAAATTGGGCTGTTGTTGTGGAAAGACCGAGTCACAGGACGATGATAATGGAGAAGAAACAGGGGAAGCACTTTTCATAAAAGGCTCTAGTGCTTTCATGAATTCCTCTCTAATGGGATCTGAGTTGCTATTGTAGAATTCGACGGCTGCTGCCATTTCTTTCTGAACCAAAAAGCACAAGCAGCCAAAATTCAAGAAAATTCTTTGTTAGATCTAATAAGAAAGACCACCTGTTTCTTACCAAAACCAAAGGAACAGGCACGAACTGTAAACGCAGAACGAGAAAACCAATTCGACGGAAGAGGTTTTCTTCACAAGCAAAAGAAAGAGCGCACGCACAAGCCGAGGGCACAAGAAAAATAAACCCTCCCGGTCGAAATCAAAGCAAGAAAGAGCAAACTCAAAACCAGGACAGCAGAATCCGTAAGACAGACGGCGACAGAAAGGGATCGGAGAAGCGGGGGAAGTTCAGAGAGGGGGCTGAAGAAGAAGATGAAGAAGAAGAAGAATGATCGCAGAGCGACTGAAAAGAAAGAGGAAGCTCTCTCTCTCTCTCTGTTTTTCTCACACCCTGCAATTTCTTCCCCTGCTTTGTGTCCTTAAATAACGCGAGTAGCTAGGAACCCGCCTTATCTTAGATTCCTCGGTTTCTCTCTCTAACCACGATATTCGGATACGTTCTTAATCCACAGGATGCGCCACATTTGTGTGATCCTGTGGCACCACGAAAATTGTTAGGATGGTCAAATTTTTTTATTTATTTTGGTCGGTCCTACGCTAATTTTAATCTAACATTCACTCTCAGACTTTTGCCCTACCTTTTTACAGGGCGTGGGAGTCGAAACCCACTCTTGAAATGAAATCGTCCCCACCTCAATCTCCCTGAGAAGGTGGGAATTTGAACCCCAACATTCCCTTTCCAAGATAGAAGGGTGGCCACTGGGGCGAACCCCAGTGGTTGGATGGTCAGATTTATTTGATCTAACAATGATAGTGCGCTGAGGTCATACGGTCCCTAAATTTTGATTTGACGTGCCATGTCGTTCTTGAATTTTCAATTCATTCAACTTGCTTCTTGAACTATTCCTAAATATCCAATTTAGTCCATGAACTTTCAATTTGTCCATTTTATAATTATATTATTGCTTGGATTTTAGAATATCTTTCAATTTCAATCCAATTCATAACTCAACAAAAGATATACAAGTCTTTTATTAATTTTTAACCTTTTTGGTCCTTATAAATACTACGATAATTCCATTTAAATATATTTTTTCTTATGATCTTTATAACAGTAAAAAATATAACCTCATCTAGAGTTGAATCAAATTGATATTTTTGCTATTTTCATTTCCTAAATTACATATTATACTAAACTAAATTAAGAGAACACAAAACACAAAAAGCTGAAAATTTTATTCTACCTAAAAAGTTAGGATCAAGATAAAAATTAATGGAAGTACGACAAATCTATTATTAATTATTCTTATGACAGTACTTATTTGTAAAAAAAAAAAGGAAGATGAATCTAATATAACTCTAAATGAGGTTTATTTTATTTTATTTTTACTCTTATAGAGATCATAAGTTAAAATATACTTAAAAGGAACTATAGTAATATTTATAAAGACCAAAAGGTAAACTCATTAATAAAAATATTGCTTTTTTATATTATTGATTTAGGAAATGAATTAAAATGAAAAGATATTCTAAAATATAAGCAATAACGTAAACACGAAAACTTGTTAATAGTACCAAAAGTTTGATTTGACTTTGTTATCAAAAGTTAGGGGAACTAGATTGAACAAATTAAAAGTTTAAAATGCTATATTTGACATTTAGAAATAGTTCAAGAATCGTATCGAATGAATTAAAAATCCAAAGATGATATTACACATTGAACCAAAGTTTATGGACTATCCTTGTCATGCGCTCTAAATAATAAGTTCAAATTACTTTATTAGATCAATCTAATTACAACTCTGGGAGATTTAAATCAAGTTTCACTAAGAATAGGTGCTGTCCATCCTATCAGTCTATTAGTTGAGAAGGCAATCCATATAGCAGTCATGTCACGTAGCAACGATATTTTGAGAACATGGTCAACTTCACCACTTCAAATGCAAAAGTCGATAGACACACATCTCAAGAGAATAATGAAATCGATTGGTCAGGAGATGTCGAGCACGTAATCAATTCCCAAACAAATCCACACAACCCCCAAAGTCAACGTCTGAGTAGAGGCACTACGGGATTTCCACCTCAAAGAACCTAAAAGGTTTGGTTCTAAATTGTTTCATGATCGATTTCATATTGGCCTCGGCGGCTCATCGATCCACCTAGGCCTGCCTAAGTAAAATGGGTCAGAATGTCGCTTTTAGATGAGATTAGGCCATACTTTTTATACATACTCATTTCTATCTAGTCATCACATTTAGTTCATTGGATTTGTGACATTTCCATACTCAAATATCAAAGACTGACTCCTTCCAACGAGGGCTTGGGAATGAGGACACCACGCATGCTCTTACGACATACGCTTCCGCTATTGGCCAGGAGCGGCCGGGCCGCACACGTGTCGCCGTCCCATTAGCTGAAACGAGTGCTCCCGTGGACTTTACCTTTTGGAATTGAATGCGGGGGGTTTTGGGAGTATCCTTCCGCCGCTGTTTCCATCGGCACGCCACGCGGGCCCCGCCGCCGCGCTCGATCGCTCCCCCCTGTTTTTTCTTCGCAAGTGGAAAAGGCATCCCGCGCTGATTCGGATGCTGACGTGTGAAGAACACGCCAAGAGCGTGGGACCCACCGAGAACAACCTGCTTTTTAAGCTCGATCTTTGTCCTGACTCATCAGTCCGAAGCTAACATCCTCAGATCTGGAAATTGCATTTGAAATTTGCGGGGCTGCTGGCGTGTTGAGACTTTGAAATTGGTTTTGAAAAATGTCTGGCCGCGTCTAGAACTAATTTGACCCTTCACTTTTCCTCCTCCTCCTCCTCTATTCCTCTGCTCAGCCTCTCGTGACCATGCTGCCGGCTCTCACCTTCTTCGTCGGCTAAAAATCATTCAACGGAACTTTGATGTAGGGTAAATTTGTGTCACAAAGGAAAAACTTAAGGTAAATACGTTACAATAAATGTAATTTGGGATTTTTTACGACTTTTTTTCTCACATTATCACCAATCAAAGTAATTTAGGCTAGATTATGATATTATCTTTTTTTTGCAAATATATACATATACATATACATATACATACATATATATATATATATATATAATAGCTGTATTTACCAAAAAAAAAAAGTCACAAACTTTCGTTATTTAGACCCACTTTTGTTAATTTCTTATAAACCGGATGAGAAAGTCATTTAATTTGATTAGAAACAAATTAGCAAGGTCTATAATGTTCTGTCATGTTGGCGAGAGTGACATAATCATTACCTTCTTTTTAACCATTTTTACTGGTGCATGCAATATCTTGATTATAAAGAGGTAATTATGGTAGGAGATTGATCTCTCGAAATACCCATAGAGACCGCGACAGCAAAGGGTTGATTTTGGTGACGGTTTAACAAACACGGGACTTTTCGTATGTGTAGAACTTGAGTACATATGAATACACGAGCCGTATCAATTATAATGATTAGCAGATCTAAAGGAGCGGCTGGCAATAACTAGCAACCATAATCGTCCTACCCGTGGATGGTTTAGTGAAATTACTATTAATTTTTCCTATGGACAATAGTCAAATGTTAATCGATCAAGAATAACGAGACAACAACTTGATTAGATGAGACGAGGCAAGTGGAGTCGTGGGAAAAGATGAGGGTTGCTGACGTGGAAAGGCATGTTGGAGAGACGGGACCTGACCGTGGTTGGGTTAGTTTCAAACCATGGTTATAGGCGTCACAATCATGCGACCATGGACTACATGTGCGATAAAGTCGCATCTTATCGTATTCATTGCGGCGCGACCTCACGTTGGGCTCCTTTTTTCTGGGTGAGGACAAAAGGGTATTCAAGAAATTTTTTTTTTTCCTTGGTTTCGTCTTTTCTATGGAGGGGGATTCTAGAGGCAGCGAATGGGCAATTTGGCCTCACGTGAGGATTAGAACTTTTTTTTTTTTTTTTTTCTCTGGTGAAGAATAAAGTATCTCCAATTACCATTACTTTCGAAATAATATATCGTGTTAGAAAATTATAGATTCATCACATTTTGGCATAAGTTGATTGACTTGAATAAATAGAAACGTCATGAGACGTTGTGTTTTTGTAATAGTTAATTTTTCTCTAAGTACTTGAATGAAAAGTTATTTTGAACGAAGATAATGGTTGAACATTGTTGCGAATGGTGCACTCAAATTTTGGAGTTGGTTCTATTATGATATACATTAGGTACTTAAGTTTAACAATGGTGATGCTATATTTGTAGTTGACTAGGCCATAATTAGTATATACTTGGTTCTTTTAAATAAAAATTTCCATCTGATATACTCTTAAGTGAAAAGGATCACATGACCAATGACATGTTGAGGGTCATGTTGAAAGATATGATTTAGGACAATATCTCGACAAGAGATACGCTAGAGGAAAGAACAAGTTTTATTTTTGTCAATTTAGGATTAGATCCGATATTTATAGATTAGAAAGATATAATCATTCTTTTTTTTATTACTAGTCATTTGTATTATATAATGACTCCTTTTGTACATGTCCGAACAATACAATGAATGAGAATACACAGTCCACCAACCGCATCGGACGGCTTGCGCAGCCGGCCCGCTGCCACTGGATCCGACGGCCCACAAGCCTTCTCGCCCACACAGGATCGGACGGCCCACGGAATAGTCCTTTATCCGACGGTCCACATGGAATGATGATGGCCCCGTTTTTAAATCATCAATCGGAGCCACGACATCAAAGGGAAATTTCAAGGGCAAAGGTAAATTATATTGTGACTATTGCAAGCGGCCACATCATACAATTGATAACCGTTGGAAATTGCATGGAAAGCCCAAGAAAAAGAAAAAGGGATGTTTCAACAGCTTTTCAGGTTACAGGTCAACGTGCTGATAGTTCTGGTCAGCCTATTAGCTATGAACAATACCAAGAGCTTATGAGGGCCCTCAGAAAATTAGATACATCCGACAAGGCTGGGAGTTTCACAGGTACTTCATACCGCTTAACGAATTCAATTCCCAAGGATAGATGGATAATTGATTCGGGAGCTAGTGACCACATTGCTTGTGATAAAAGTTTTTTTTCAAAAACTCAAAATTACAAATACCAGCTTCAGATACTGACTTCCAAATGGAAATACCACACTTGTCATGATGATCGGCACGGTGAATCTTAGTCCATTGATCACACTCAAGAACGTACTCTACGCTCCGGATTTCCATTTCAATCTCATATCTGTCTCTCGAGTCCGTGAAGAAAATTCATGCCGAGTCCTATTTAATTCGATAGTTGTTATTTCAGGCCCTTTCGACCGGCAAACCGATGGGCTTGGGTAGCATTTCGCAAGGGCTATATTTTGGATGAATTTTCCCAGCAATTCCAATTTTTCATGTATTGAATTAAATAATCAATCATTGTGTAATTCTGCTACCAATGATAAAAATTTTCTTGTTCATCAAAGATTGGGTCATAGTGCTTTCTTTCCCTATCCTCAATGTACCATTTGTCCCTTGGCAAAACAAACTCGTGCACCTTTTCCAAACAGTTCTTCTCGTGCGAAACATCCTTTCGGATTCTTCTACAAATATGACGTCTCGCACTGTTGATTATGAAGAAATGCCCATAAATGAGGAGATATCTTCCATTTCATTGTCGCAGATACCAAGACGATCCGGTCGCATTACTCGTCCACCTACATGGACAAAGATTACATTTGCGCGGCCTCAAATTCATCGTACATATTATCCAATTTCCTCCTATGTCTCCTTCCATAGATTGTCGCCCGATCATATATGCTGTATTAGTCGAGTATCGAGGAGCAAGAGCCATCTCATTACACCGAAGCCGTAAAAGACCCACGTTGGCAAAAGGCTATGGAGGAGGAATTACATGCCTTGATGGAAAATCGTACATGGGATGTTGTACCATTACCACCTCATCGCAAGCCGATTGGTTGCAAATGGGTGTACAAGATCAAATATAGGGCAGACGGCTCTATTGAAAGATATAAGGCTCGATTAGTGGCCAAAGGTTTCACACAGAGGGAAGGATTTGACTATCACGAAACTTTTTCTCCAGTAGCAAAGGATGTTACAGTCCGCACTTTCTTATCCATTGCTGCATTCCGTGATTGGTCATTACACCAAATGGATGTTCATAATGCATTTCTCCATGGAGATTTAGATGAAGAGATTTATATGGACATTCCACCGGGTTTACGGAAACAGGGGGAGTCCAGGGTATGCCGTCTCCGTAAATCCCTTTATGGCCTCAAATGGGCTTCACGGCAATGGTATGCCAAGTTCACCCAGCGCCCTCACGGCTGTAGGATTCAAACAGTCCAAGCATGATTATGCTCTTTTCTCTTGGACAAAGGTACGTCATCCATCTACTTGATGATATATGTTGATGACATACTTATAATGGGCAATGATGAACTCGTTTGTGAAGAATTTTAAAGAAAATCTTCACTCCACCTTCATATCAAAGACTTGGGGTCACTGAAGTATTTTCTTGGTATTGAGATAGCCCGTTCGTAACAAGGTATCTCTCTTAGCCAACGAAAATATGTACGGAAATTATATCAAGCGTGGATTGTCAGGGTGCAAACCAAAGCAGTCATCCCTATTGAGCAAAATGTCAAGCTAACAACCGTAGATTATGATGCGGGTCTTCAATCTTCGTAAGATGATCTATTGCTAAAGGATCCATCAAGCTATCGAGACTAGTTGGGAAACTCATCTATTTGACTATGACAAGGCTCGACATCCGTTATGCCGTTGTTCGACACTTAGTCGGGCTTCATGCATAGTCCAAAGCAAATTCTCATATGAATGCTGCTTTGAAAGTGGTGAAGTATTTGAAGAAATGTCCGGGACTAGGAATTCTCCTATCACGCAATTGCAATATGGAAATGACAGCCTGCGCGTGATGCGGATTATGCAACTTGCCCTATGAGTCGAAGATCTATCACTGGGCTTTTGCATCAAACTTGGGGAATCATTGCTCTCATGGAAGACAAAGAAACAAACCACGTATCCTTGTCATCGGCGAAGCGAGTATCGGTCTATGGCTAAGGCGGTTTGTGAGATTGTCTCGGTTACGAGGATTCACTTGGAGTAAATGACCTTTATTATTTTGTGATAAATGACATGTTGAGGTCACGAGAGAAAATCATTCTTTTCCAATTCATACATAGACAAAATCCCCACTTGATATTTTGTTCTTATTCATTTGTATTATATAAGTTTCAATACAATGAATGAGAATACACAGAAAATTAGTTTCTTCTCTTCTTCTTCATTTTTTTGAATAGTGATATTTTGATACATTAGATTTGAATAGTGTTGATACTAAAAGATGTCCAAAGGTTGTAGTTGATAGTTTGGTCGACATAAACCTATTAAAGATATAAAAGGGGCGGAAAATAGTTGTGTTGAGAACAATAAGTCGATATGGTTCAGCTGGTCAGCAATACGACTTAGTTTAGTCAATAGAGGTTTCAACTAGAAATAGACAATTGTTGCATCTCACTAATGAGTAGTTGAGGGAGGTCACACCAAATCCCAATATGGTGTCAACCTAGAGAAGAATATTCGAAGAGGAGCACAATGATATGACCAACTACATTGCGAGTCACGTGTTAGATATGATCAAGTCAATCGCCATCAATGTTGCCAATGATGTTTTGTCAAGGTTAGGATTGTTCAATCAATCACTACAAGCAAATCCTATGGTGTCACGGCACTTTCCTAGTCCTTCTCCATTTATTGATGCTAATAATTTTGGTCAAATTAGTCAACCTCTTATAAAAATAATGTAAAGGCCCGAATCATCCAATCAAGGACAAAATAATGGAAATAATCAGATTAATGCTGATCAAACTAATAAAACCTGGGGCCAACAACTTGGCAAATTAACCTGGTCGAGAGGCTGGATAAATACCAAATACTGATAGAAGGCAATCGATGTAATTGTGCCATCGAATGTGAGAAATATCTCTTACAAGCCTAACATACCAAGTAATATAGATAATCCGGCAAGACTAGCATCGCTGAGGGGGTTACTAGGATGGACAAACAATCCACAAATGGACCCTGAACCGTTCGCTAAAGTTATTTGACAACACTTGGGAATAGTCAGGGGTGTCGTTAGGGCCATTCACGTGAAGCTTTATCCTCTTGATTTTCTTCGCCAATTTCAATCCGGAAGTTGATTTTTGTATACTTTGCTTTGCTCGATTTTGGACTTTCCTTTAATAGATCCGGCTTCCTTGCAATTCGTCTTGGATTGTATTTAACAATCTGAAAAATGTGCTCCATTATATATATCACTCAACAACCATTCTCTCATATCACGTGGGGCGTGGGGTGTTAGAAACACCTACACTTAAAATAGCTTCAGTATCCTTGCTATTACCGTTTGCTCATATCGGTCCATCATAATCTCCCAGCAACGTGCGATTCCATCCATTATCACCCCCTTTTCCAATCCTTAGAAGCCTTCATGGAGTCGAACTTTGTCTTAGCCTTCCCGGCCCTTCCGCCGGCGACCATCCTCGCCTACAAAAATTATCTTGGAACCTAGTTCATCAATCACGTACTTATCTAAGCGTCTTGCCCTAATACCTCATATATAAAGATTGGACTGAGTTTAGTGCGCTAAGCTTCGAAAATAAGTACTCGGGTAGTAATAATTTAGGGCGTGTTGCACTTTTCTGTGTAAACAGCCTTTCCCAATTAGTAGGCCCATTAAGGCAGAACTATACCGTGTACGTAGGATAAATCTCATATTATCGACTGGTGCACCGCTCTCTGATACCATTTTGTAATAACCATGCCATTGCTCGAGCACACATTGCCCAAATGGAGTGCCCAAGTTGGTAACCATTTAGAGTTGGATTGTACTTATTACCATTCAGCATTCCCTCTCCTAGTTCAGGTGGGACTATGGGGTGTCGTGAGAGTGTGGGAAGTGCATTCGTTTCTTGCTCAAGATCTGATGTCAACAGCCAGATTTGTTCATTCCTATCTGGCCATCCTCAGAGCTCCTACCTATGCACTTTGGTAATCATGTCGTGTGCTTGGAACGTGAGACTACTACGCCCCCTGGGTATTAGCGGTATGCTCTAAACACTGTGTCGGGCCCAAAACGTTGTGGCGACTCACTCGTAGAGACCATCCAAAATATTCCTTTTGAAAGCTCGGTCTTTGTGAGTTGGGTCGGGTCGTATTGCCATTGAATGGTTCCAAAGTAAGACGGCCCAAGTGTTGTCTGGATAGGGGATGGATCTACATAAAAGGCAGTGGGCCTGTAAAGATTAAGTCCAACAAAAGCAGAGCGTGATTAATTGTGCTTAGAGGGCTCAGCGCTTCTTGATGGCCAACTGGCAGAAAAGATTGAAACCCATCCTACATAAACAGGGTAAGCGTTTATGGGGCTATGCATGCAAGAAGTGGATCCAGAAGGAGATCACTTTTTTCTTTTTTTTTTTGGATCTAGTGGCCAAAAGAAGCTCACGGACAGCTGGTTTGTATCCACATCCAAGGGACCGTTCAACTTCCGAGAGTGCGATTGTTAGTTGAAATCATGATCTTATAGGCCTTGCTGAACAAGGAACAAAAGTGAGGATCAGCCCATGAAATACTTCGAGTGGACGGTCCAGTGACTGTGTTTCTGGACCACACGGTTGGTCTTTGATGGCATTTGCAGGCCTTTTTTGGGCTGTTAATTGGTTAAACTTATAATATGGCCCAGACCCAACTTATAAGCTGGCAAAAGAAGGAAAAAACCAGAAGCAAAAGCCCCTGCTCTTTCATGCCATTTATACATGAATTGAATCTATATATATATTGGCTGTGAATGTGATTTCTATGGTTAGTAGCATGTTCTATGCTTGTTCCTTTTCCTGATAAGCGACTATTTTCGACTAATCTTAATAAGGATTTGCTGTTTATTGCCAATTTCATTGTCTCCCCACTACGAGTTTTAAATAGCCATGGTTACCAAACCCACTCTTAGAATTTAATTTCTTGATTGTACATAACCACAAGATTAACATCTCTATATAGTTTCCATGATATAGAGAAAGCTTGCATATTATGGTCATATCTGAGTTTAATCAAGAGATGAGAGATTAATGGAAGTTGCATTTTAATTGGTTAATTCCAGCTCAGATGTTATTCTTGATTATTGACTAAAGGTGTTAAATGTTACTAATTTTGACTAAAGCCTTCTTCATTTCCCATTGTAATAAATGTTTTCCACGGAACTCCAACAATGTTTCTTGAAATTTTTTGATGTAATAAAAGTATCTGAAACAATTTAAATATGATTACAATTTAGTGTACCATTAAAGCTTTCTTCTCATATTGGCTATGTGCCAATAAAATTCAAGGCAATGGATTGCTATATGTTTAGGGACAATTGTCGAGTAAAAACAATTTGTAATTACTTCACGATGTTAAATTTGTTAGCCATATTTACAAGATGTCTTGGAAAGAGTAGCGCTGTTTCCATATGTCGTTTTTCCCTAAAAATACAGCCTTTTGAGGTAACTGACAATATATCCTCGAAACATTATATTTTATATAACATTAAGGCCCATACTATTTTCATCTCTTTATTGGTTCTTAACACTTCCAATCACATTGAATTGGCTACATTATCTCTTATAAGTCCCATTCTTAATTTAAGATGGTTTATTACTCTTTTTTTTTTTCTTTTGTTTCAATATTACCATAGATGAAACTGTCCATATTTCTCTCAAACAACATTTGCTAAGGTTAAATGTGGGGCCCTTTCTTGATTTAAGATTATTTCTTACATTCTTTTCTTCTTTTTTAGTTTTTCTCCTTTGCCCTCTCCGTTTGGAACAAAATTGGTGTCCCTCTTTTAAAAAAAAAATAGTTTATTTAGTAGATAGCTAACTAATTATTATGATACTGAGTTGTATATTCTCTTTTGTACCAGGAAACTTTTACTTAGAAATTAAACTAAGCATGGGCAAGACTAAATAAAACCATCTACTAGTTTTAGTATGCATTTTGTTTTGATAATTACTTTAATATGTGCAATGACATTGTGGTTTGTGTATTTTAACTTCTCTACTTCATTTTCTTAAGTGAATCTAACAGTTCGGTTTTTAATTATTTTTCATGCCATCATTGCATGTTGTTAAAATTATGACAGTTAAGTACATACAAAATTCTAAACATCCAATGTTATCATGCAAACGTGAAAGAAAATGCTCCCTAAAACATTATTATATATAATACTATCTTTGCCATGATTACGTGGTATAATTAGCTGTTGACTAAACAATTGTAATGACATTGTAAGACAACTCAATCAAACCATTTGCAAAAGTTATTTGAGAGGAATGCTGGTAGTTTTGTCTAAATTGAGACAAAAGAAAATGAAAAAGAAATGTAAGAAATCATCTTAAATTAAGAGTGGAACTCACAAAGGATAATGTAATCAATTCAATATGATAAGAGAGTGCTAGGAGCTAATAAGAGGGTGGAAATAGTGCAAGTTAACATTATTGATGAGATTTCTCGTCCTATTATTTTCCAACCTTTCATCCATTTTATCATGTTTCCTTTTTTTTTTGTTCCATCGTATAAACTTGTCTTTTCCCTCCAACATGGGCAAATGTTAAACATGCTTATCTTCAGATCATACGTGAACATCAACGAAAGATGAACACATAAAGGAAAAGGAAAAGGAAACTTCTACCATGAAGAAAATAATTAATATCAATAGTAGATTTAATCTCACAGCAAGGGTATCGAACTTTATGGAATGTTCGAAATTTTCTTATGAAATAATGTGATGTGATTTTTAAGTGAAGAAGTTATAACTATAGTTTCAAGTTTCAACCCACATTTTGAAGTTCCAAAAAAGAAAAAGAAAACAGTGAAAAGCTCAAAGGAAAGTACAAATGAGCGATCTTTAAATATTAGAAACCTACAGATTTATTCCGGTAAACGACCCACAAGGTCTATATTTGTTAGATTGAAATTTAATCAACTTTGAAAAATAGTCGCTCAAACCTCCATAACTAATTTTTTTTTCAACTTCAATATAGGTTTTGTGATTCAAAAGAGGAGGCAATGAGTAAAACTTAACTATCTTCTCCGGGAAAAGTGACGAAAGTATGAAGGATAAGATGTATCTCGTTGGAAATCATGGTGACATTTACATTGTCAAACTGATAAATTCAAGAGACGGTAGAAATAAGATTAGGACTCTTGGTTAACATGATTAAAAAAAAAAAAAATTCAAGAGAGAGTGGCTTAACCAAAATTGGGTAGAAATCACCCCAACCTTTAAAAACTCATTGTTTTTCATTCAAAAGTCTCTACTTACATTCACCCGCAAACTGATGACCAAGTTGAAATTGTCAATCGTTTTGGGTGATCTTCTTTAGGAGTTTTACAGTTGATAAGTCAGGATATAAGGATACATGTCTATCTACAACTAATTTTGCACATGATAGTGCAACTGCGTAGATCTTTTCGAGAGTCCATTTCAGTGTGTTTATGGTCACAATCCATATCAACTCATAAGCTGGGCTTTATTGTCTCTAGATGCACGTTGATACAAGTTCGTCGAGTCTTTTGCATGATACTTTCTCGAACTTCTTGCTAAGATTTAGACAAAGATCACAAGTAATGGGGAGATAATTGTTGGGGTATGGTTTATACTCCCATTTAACTATGTAGGTGCAATGCCTCCATGAAGTTAAATGACTTTTATAGTTTGAGTTCATATTTTATTGGTAGTTTGAGGTTGGGCTTGTGAATATTTATTGAAATATATATATATATATATTATTCTATTTGAATATATATATCCTCTTTTTCTTTTGTAATTGAGGGATGTCATATAGAGGTAGGAGGTAATAATTATAATGGAATCCTCAACTAACTGTAGCCTTAGTTTAAGGGTGAATGGGATAAAACCTTACATCTCAAATTCTCTTTTACTCTTTATTTTCTTTGTGATTGTGCCACAAATCCTAACATCTAGTATCAGAGCTTAGTTTGGGGTTAAGGTTTCTTGGTAAAGAGAGATTTGAAAAAAAATCAAATCTTAGGAAGATGTTGTGTCTAGTCAATCACAGATTGAAGTAAAGAAATTTAGAGGAAAGCATTTCAAGTTATGGAAATTGAAGATGAAGGCTTTGCTCTTGGATAGAGATATGTGGCCCGTGATCAAAGAAGGTAAACTTGAGGGAAAAAATCCAAGGAGAAGTTGAAGGAGGACAAGGCAAAGGAATCCATGTCTATTGAATTGAAGGAGTGAAATATTAGCGATTGGAGAGCGTGAGGCTTGATCTGGCTATGTCTTGTTGATAATGTCTCGGTAAACGTGACTTCTGGGAAGATGCGAAGGATCTCTGGACGAAACTGGAAAATCTTTATCATAGCAAGTGGCTCATGAATAGGTCATTTCTATGAAAGCGACTATATAACCTTTAGATGAGTGAATGGAATCCCAAGCTATTCTATGGGTTGCGGATTTTGTGAACATTGTCTACATTGAAAACAAAATTGGGTATCTTTTGAATATAGGAGGGAAAGCTAAAGGAATTCTATATCTAATCCGCAATAATGTCTTTGGTTATACACTTGTAGCATCGTGTGGAAAATTAATATATTTTGTTTCTTTTATTGATGATTATTGTAGATATATGTGGACAAATTTCTTGTAGAGGAAAGATGACGTGTTTAATAAATTTAATGAATTCAAAGCTTTGGTGGAAAATTAGTTCGATAGAAAAATCAAAGTTTTATGGATTGAAATGGAGGAGAGTTTTGTTAAGCGAAATTTGATCAATTATGCGCGACTAGTGACATTACGAGGTAGAAAACGATGCCATATTCACCTCAGTAGAATGAGGTAGGAGAGAGACTTAATTGGTTTTTCATGAAGAAAGCAAGGAATATGTTAAGTGGTGCAGGCTTAGTATTCGAATTTTGGCAGAAGTAGTAGCTATTGCATGTGCCAAAGGAAAAGAGGAACAAGCTTGAGAGCAAGTCAAAGAAGTGCATATTCATTGGCTATGTGACATATTGATTTTTTAGATCCATCCCACTAGTGAGCTGAGTAATTATAGTCAAGTTATTTTGAATGATATTTATAGGGGATAATCAATTATAGATTTTCAAAGTAACAGTACTTAACCACTAGGATTCACCCTAGTGGCCACCCTTCCAATATGGAAGGGGGAGGTGAGGGGTTCAAATCCCCACCTTCTCAGGGGAGGATGGGGTGGGGACGCGTAAGTTTCAAGAGTGGGTTTCAACTCCCACGCCCTGTCAGAGGCAGGGCAAAAGTTTGAGAGTGAGTATATAATAGGAATAGAGTAGGACTGACAAAAAAAAAAAAAAAAGTAACAGTACTTGGCTTGTATATTAGCTGAGAAATTTTGTGTGCTAACTTGGTGAACTGTGGTTATAATTCTCGGTTCGTAGTGTCCATTGAAAGTATAAAATTAGACACAAGTAGTGTTGTTTGCCCCTAATGATGGACCTCTCCCTCTCTCTTCTCCCCTTTGGCTGATCTCTCTCTCTCTCTCTTCCTCGCCATTTGGCGAAATGGCCTTGCCATCACCCCGCCACTAGGCCTTGCGGCCAAGACACTTGTCATTTCCACCCCATGCAACCAATTGCATTTCATGCGAGAAAATCAATTGGGAATAAAAGACCCAAATTTTCTCTATTCCCTTCATTTCTCTCCTAATCTCTCTCTCTCTCTCTCTCTCTCTCTCTCTCTCTCTCTCTCTCTCTCTCTCTCTCACCCATTTGCTCTCTTGCTCTCTCTCACCGATCACCCAGCCCTTATTCCTCTTGTTTTCTCGATTCCATTCAAGAGATCCACAGGAATCAAGCTTCGTGGGGTCGTATCTAGCCAAGGCAAGGGATTAGAGCTCAGTGTTGCGGTAAAACTAGGTTTGGATAGCTCGTTAAGGCAATTGAAATTCGATTCTATATGCTATGTTGATTTGCTCATCATACGGGTTGATGAATTTGTCTTTGATGTGCTATAATGCTAGTTTTGAGTTATTGTTTGTTGTCGTTCCGTTTTCTTGATTTGCATGTTTTGTTTCGGGCTGGTAATTGGATGTGAAGTCATGCTTTAAAGAACTAGAGCCTTTGCATGTTGGACTTTGGAGTTTGTGTGGTGTTGCATGTGGGAATAGCTTCTAGTTTTGGTGTGTTTTTAAGTAATGAGTTCATGTGGTTCAAGTCTTGCATCCATTGTAGTACTTTAGCTTGGATTTCCAAAATTAGAATCGCTGGACCTTCATTGTTTTTCGATTTTATAGAGTTTTTTGTGGTTTAAATATGGTGAAATTTTCTTCATGAAAATTATTCAAAACATTTTGATCTACGACATAATGTACTTTCACTTTTTTCTAAGGTGAAATGGTTAGTACGAAAGCCTTGTCATTTACAATATTGAATTTGTCCAGTGTGGGAAAAATAGTAATCCGATTGTCTTCTCAAATTTTTATAAATTTTTTCCTTTTGAATTTGACCATACTTCCTTCACAAAACTTGTATAGAATATCCTTATTTTCAACATATAAAAATTTTAATTTTTTTTTTGTGAATATTTGGATTTCGAAATGGGTTTTCCTTTATGGTCGTTGAATCTATTCAACGGATGAATTTTCAGGTTGTCTTCAGCAATTTATTGCTCTTTCCACAGAATGATTTAGACTTGGCTTCCTTCATGAAAATGCTATTAAGGTCTTATTTATAACATATTAAATTTTTATAATTTTTCGAGCTCATTTAGTAATGTATTGACACTGATTTTAAAAAATTGCTTGAAACTGTTAAGTTCTGTCCATTTTTGGAAATTCATGAATTTCTATTCAAGCCTTGGTGAGGTTTAGTTTGTGATGGGTCTCGGTGGTCGCAGGTTCGATTAGTGTTAGTAAAGATCGGTTGTCGACTTTAGGAACACCGGTATTAGATGGTGTCAAGTCTTTGACTGCATGATCATTCCATTAGTGTTAAGTCTTTGATTGCACGATCGGTTCTACTGAGGCTAGTTTGGTGTTAAGTCTTTGAGGTACAGTGTTTTGACTTGTGTAGCAGAGGTCAAGTTCTTAAGTACATGATGGTATAGGTCCTTGCATATGTGTGATATGGTCATTGTTTGCATGCTTAAGCCAAGACAAATGGTGCATTGATTGTGTATTTAAGATATTGTTTAATCAATATAGTGGAGACGTAGACCCTTGGAGTGCCATAACTTAGTAGAAAGGAATACTTAAGTGTCATAACTTACAAAAGTGACACTTAAGTATCAAAATCGGAGCAAAATGGATTACTTGAGTGTCAATCCGGCCAAAACATCGACGTGTCAATTTTCTGGCGAAGCAAGTGCAAAATAGCATAATTTTAGTGTTGACGTGCTAAAAAATTAATTAAATTAATTTAAAAATTAAAAAAATATAAATATTAAAAAAAATTTTAAAAATTTTAAATTTTTTTATTTTTTATTTTATTAGAAAAAGGGGAAGCGGTTGAGGGCTAAGCCCTGAGCCACCGCCGCCTCCCCGTCGTTGGCCCTTGAGGGACGGCCGGGTCGCCGGGCCCTGACAAGGGGTCGGTGATCCTGACTGACCGGTGGCGAGGGCTTGCGAGCCCTCACCCCAAATCGGGGTGAGGGCTCGCGGCCCTCGCCCGGATCGGCAAGGGGGAAGGAGGAGAAAGGGGAGGTAGCCGGCGGCTAAGGAGGAGGAAGGAGGAGGAAAAAAAGGGGGGTGGGGGAAGGAGGAGGAGGGAGGTAGGCGGCGGCCTCGATCGACCCTCCCCACCTTCCGGACGGCGGGGGAGGTGGCGACGGTGAGGGCTCAACCCTCGGCCGCCAACCGCCTTACCCCTCCTCCTCCGTTTTTTTTTTTTTTAATTAATAAATATAAATTATATTATTATTTTTTAAATTTAATTTAATTAATTTTTATATTATATTAAAATTCAAATTTTGCTAAAACAACGTCGTTTTGGGTTAATTAAAGCTAAGTCAGCTCTCCGGCGAGTCACCTCGACGAGAAATATTAATATTTAATTGCCACATATGATTTCTGGTCGGTTTTGCCGGAGGTGGCACTCAATTGTCCCACTTTTCTTATAATGTGGCACTTAAGTGTCACTTTTATAAGTTATGGCACTTAAGTGTCCCTTTGTGCCAAGTTATGACACTTGAAGCGATCTTTTGCCAAATATAGTGGAAGAGCATACCGACAATGCCTCGTGGAGTTAGAGTGAAATTTGGGATGCCTAGGGAGAGTGTACCCTGGAAGCCTAGGGAGAGCGTAACCTTGATGCCTCGGAAGGGTAACCATGGTCAATAGACTATGAAGCTTACGTGGCCTGGAGAGCATACTGGCATACACCATGACGGACCGGAATGTGCATTGGAATTCTACCAGACGGGAGTGTTCCTCCTTATGTGGTTCATTGAGCGCACCGACCACGTGTCTTGAAGTGGAAACAAAAATTAAAAACTAAAATCGTGTGAATCGTGTATGTGTGCCTGATTGCATTGTTCATCGAGGTTGATAGGTTTTTATGACGTGAGTTTGGTCGTGAGTCTAGATTAGAGTTTTGGTCTTGTCAGTCTAGTTCCTTGGTCCTTAGCATAATGTCCTATAGTCCTATTTTGGGGTAAGTGTGCCACGTATCTTAGGCTGATTTTTCATTCGTGTGAGGGGTGGATAGTATGGTGTAGTGTTTTTGATATTTCATTGCTAGGTATTAGCTTACTCTTGTTATTATTCATATTTTTCATATCCTTAGATATGGATGGGATTCCTACCACCCTCATTGCAAGTTACAGCACCCTAGTTTAGCTTGAGGGGCAGCCGTACAAGTTTACTAATCTGCGCTTTCCCTTTATCTTTTTTGTACACTCTATGACTACACTCTGAATAGATGTAGGTCCATCAACTAGCCCTGTCACTTATCGCTTCGTGGCACTCTACGCCAACATTAGAGGATATCTGAGTGGTCCTCTGCCTTTCCTTGAGGATAGTATCAGTAGTGAGGATGACAACGATGCCAATGGGGAGCTGTAGGAGAGGATGATGATGAGAGGTGGTAGGGATCCATTTTTGAGACACGGTTTTGGCATTTTTGGTGTGACATCCTGAATTTTCGACCCTGTCTCGATAATACGAACTGGGCTTTTTGTCGACTTGCCTACGGTCCTTTTTCTCTGAGTTGGCCACTCACGAGTTAACTAACCTATCATGTGAAGCTGTTAAGGGATATAAATATGGCAGACTTGAGAATTCGATCAGTAATCGATTGCTCGACCGTGCTAATTGGCAAGGGTTAATACGGCACCATTATAATCGATTATAGACCGGGGATAGGTTGATTCAATGGAATGGCGTAATTCAATGGTGGGTGATTCCACTTGATTGCAAAATTTGCGTCGAACAACACTAACCTAATTTTCTGTCGATTCTGTACCCAGTGCCCGTAATTGAAACCCTGAGATTTTTACGATAACCAAGAGTCATCGACGAGGCAAAGATGCACAAACGTGGATTGAAAATTATCAACCACGGGTCAAACGCAATAAAATCTCTAAAAGTTACTCGGTAGGTTAAGTCGCGCTAAAATCGCGTCCGGTCGATTTTAACCACAAAATTGAACTCGGTTTCTGGAATCGAATGTTTGAGTGTGTCACGATTTATTTATAGGAGGTCGTCTCATCTTTTGGAGAAATTCCATTGAGTCCAGAATTTTGCGGAAAAATCAAGTTTCGGACAATTCGGAAAAGGAGTGGAAATTCGGATGGGGATAGGGGTGTGTTATTTGGCTACCCTATTTGGTTTAATTTTGGGAAATTGAAGTTAAGAAAGTATTTGGGAGACAAGGGATGAGCATAAGAGGACTTCTGTGACAAGGTGATGAGTGTTTAGGATATTTCCCCTTGACTTTCATCCCCCCCCCCTCTCTCCAATTTCCTTTCCTCTTGCGCATGTTCAGCCGCCCATCTCCCCTTCTACTTCTTCTTCTCACCTTCTTCTTTCATTTGCTTCATCCCCTTTTTTCCCTGCTGCCAATCCACCATTTCCCCTCCTCATGCCTTCGTCAATCACCGCACCATCTCACTAACTTATTCCCTTGGCTACCACACCACTCTAGTATCATCTTCACGCTTGCCAGTCATCACCGCCTGCTATTCCATCTTCCTGCATGCCACTACCAGCAGCATCTCACGCCTTCATCCTTCATCATCCCACCTCACAGCCGCGCCTGGCACCACCATCAACAACACTCACTCAGCCCGCCAACTCCATAGCCTAGCAGTCACCTCCACCGAAACCAATCCACCAAGCCGAGCCGAACAATGGCCAGCAACTTAGCTCCAGAACTAGAACTGAAGCTAGCTTGGCCGTGAGACTTGTGGACCGTTTTTTAGCCTCGGTCGAGCCCCTGTTGGAGTTGCCGTGGACACGAGATCTCACCGCTGTCGTGCTACCATCGCCGTGAACCTGTTTGCTTGTTAATCTGGTGAGTTAACTCCCTAATCATTGATTAGGTTGTTAATTGCACTCATGGGATTAGATTAGTGTTAATTAACTTGATTAAATTAATATTAAAGCTAGATTATCCTTAAGATGGATTAGTATTGATCCAATTGGTTGGATTAGAACTAATGATGGTGGTTTAGTCTAATTTAGTGGATTTTGCTCGGATATGGTTACTGGACCCTCGCCATTTGCCAATTTTGTGGATCAAAATGTGTTATGATTTTGAGGTTGCTTCTCTCATGAAAAATGTTATAGACATATTTATATATGACATATATTTTACTCAAGATTTTTAGGGATTTAAAAGAATGAGATTTCAGCCTTGTCATTTCAAAACAGAATCTCGGATTGTGTTGGAACTGGTGACCTTTTGGTGTTGCAAGGATTTTTATCAATTCTTAGAGTTCGATTTTCAAAATATTTTCTTCACATAAGTTTTTCCTCACATCTTTTAGTTTAACATAGTCAAATTTCAAATCAAACGGACATGATTTGGACCTCGAACCCAACTGATTTCAGAAAATAGACTTTCTGGAAACAGACACAGTTTTTGTAATGGTTTGGGTGATTTATTGATCTTAATCTAGAAGGATCTTGGTTAGGGTGTCCTCATGAAAAATTTTCTTTTAGGTGTCCTTTAGAACATATTCAAATTTGGGAATTTTGGAGCTCATTTGATTAGGTTTCTGGATTTAAACTTGGAGACGCGTGAGTGGCCCGGTTTCTGCCGATAAGGGTCTGTAGTGATTTTGTGGTTGTTCTTGGCATCTTGCTTACTGGATAATGTTGATTTGGTGCTTTGGTTGACTTTCGGCACACTGAGAACGTATGGGTGATAATATGTGAGCGGTTGTTCCATGGTGATGGTTTATTGTTATTGCAAAATGTGACCTTTTGGACTATTAAATAGAAAATAAATGAGGTGTCGGGTGGACACCAAAAATTATTTGCCTAATGAAACAATGAGGTTTTAAACTAGATGCGTGCAAAGTTTGACGGATTAATTTTGAATACGTGAGCACCTATGAATTTATTTCTAAACGTTTTGAACAAAAAAAAAGGGGAATTACTAAGGTTTGTTTTCAAAAGAGGGTGGTTGGAAAAGAAATTAGAAAAGAAATATGGTGTCGGGTTTGGACGCCGAGTTTTATGTGCTCAATAAAACGAGGAGATTTTATACGAGGTGCGTGCAAAGTTTGGTGGGTTAATTTCAAATACGGGACCCCATACGAATTTATTTCGGAAGGTTTGAAAAGAAGAAGAAGAGTTACTAAGTTTATTTTTAAAAGGGGATTTTGGTGTTTTGGCTATATGATGGAAGGTAAAAGGTTGACCTGATTGATGAGGTGCCTGTATGGTTAGGTTACTTAGGTAGTTCAGTTTAATTAATCACAACTTATTTAATTACTCGCGATTTATTTAATTAATTTTAATTAGCGTAAATTGTACCGGGATGGCTGGTTAATGGAATTTATCAGCGTGGTTGAATTAATTTGTGCAATTGAGTGCTCAATTGTTGATCTGGACTATTATTGCAAAAAGTTATTTTTTGGGTATTTAATCAGAAAAAAACTGGATGTCGGTTTTTGACGCAAAAAAATAAAATGTTTATATAGTATATGAAATCGTGGAATTTTGAAATGAGAGGGCACCATGTTTACTGGTTCGATTTAAATGCGTGACCACGCATGATTATTTTACTGGGATGATTTTTAATACAAAGAAAATTGGCTAAAGGGCCGTTTGGTTCGGCTTTGGGGAAATGCCCTTGGGAGAATGCAAATACCTTTGAGATAAATGAGTTTTCCGAAATGCTAGACTGTTTGGTAAACTATAACTGAAAAGTGCTTTAGGGAAATGCTAGACTGTTTGGTAAACATATATTTGAAAAGCCCTTTAGTGTAACCAAATTAAGTTTTTTAGTTTTAGTATTTTTAAAATTGTAAAAAAAATAATAATTATATAACATTTTACATTTTCATGTTGAGAGTAATATAAAAGATATATTAGTAAATTTATTTAAAAATTATATTAAAAGAATTTGATTATAGATTAGATACAAAGCTCAACTTTTGGCCTAGGGTTATTTTAGGTTTGTTTTCAACTTTGAATAATTTTTTTTTTAATTATTGTAGTATTAATCATCTTCGTTAATTAATGATCATTCTAGTGTATTTATAAAAAGTTGGCTATTGATTGTCAAAAGATAAAAATGACAACAAAAAAAGGTGAACCCAACATTTGCAAAGGATTTTTATTATTTTTTAAGAAAATAAAAATAAAATACGATGAAATTCCGTTGCCGATCAACGGCGGTTGGGGGTGTGGAGAAGATGATCGGTTTAAAAAAAAAAAGAAAAAAGGTTAACGGATGAATAGTAATGGTGGACTTGCATTTCCGAAATGCTGAAAGCCCAAAGCAGGTCCAGACTTGCTTTGGGCTTTCAGCATTCCAGAGCATTCCAAATGCTAGCATTTGGCCAAGGATGACTCAGAATGCTGAACCAAACAGGTAAAATTTTCCCCAAGGAGCTTTCGGGGTTGAAAGCCCCTTGGGAATGCTGAACCAAACGGGGCCTAAGTCTATTAGTTGAAATTAAAGTGTTTGAGTGCAAAGCACGATGTTCTTGACCAAGTGTAAATGTGCGTGTGGTCACTATCAGAACTCGTTACCCAACGGGAGTTTGGGGACGATGCTTGATTTTATCGGATGCCTAACGGGAGTTTAGAAGCTTGTTGCGGTAGAGGCTAGACCACTTCCCCTTTTTGGGATGTACTCTAGACGGGAGTTCTAGATGTTGCCGTGCTCGACGGGGCGGGACGGTGCCCGATTTTTATTGGATGCTTGGCAGGAGTCCGGATGACCGCCGATTGGGGAGTTGGCCATGGCTGATGGGCCGTAATAACTAGAACATGCATGAGTGGATGAGATAGCCGCGCCTGATTGTGGGGCTAAATTATGTGGCATGGTATGGGACGTGTCATAACGGTTTTACCTTATAATCGGGACCCATGTGAATATTTGATGGATTAAATGAGGTTTTCCAGTTATTAAGCATGCTTGTGATATCTATAATGCATAAATGGTGCACTAATGTGCAGGGATGCGCCCAAGTGAGGTAAGTTCTGGATGGTGCATGTTTAGGACGCCTCTGAGTGAATTCTCGTCCTAATCGGGGTTTAGGGTGTTGACTCGCTAAGATTTTATCTCACCCCGTCGTGGTTTAAACATTTTCATGTCCTTAGTATGGAGATACCAGAGGGTGTCATGGAGGATCCCGAGCCAGAGTCGAAGGGATCCGAAGTATAGGTTGTCCGGTAGTTCTTTTTGGGATAGAACTTGGTGTACAGACCTATAGGATTGACTTGGCTTGTATAGAAATATTAGTTTGTGAAAATTGGTTGTCCTGTTTTTCTATCCCATGTTTGATTGTTGTCTGGGTATATGTTTATGAGTTTGCTTCCGCATGTGCATAAAATGAAAATGGTCGGCGACGCGTCCTAGGAATGTCGCAAATTTTAGTCGACCGCCGAGGGATGTGTGCATGCCCAGGGTTCGGGGCATGACATTTGGAGATTGAGCCGTGTGTAGATGGGTGATAGGTTATGGATAGTACGAGGGTATAGATGATGGCTGAGTGGATAGCCTGTGGGAGTAGTATATCCTTTTGACCTCCCAGTATAGCCCCGTGATCACCTATGTTCATAAATAATACAAGAAATGAAAAGCTGTTGCTTGTTTCTCTCTAGTGTTCATCCTTTATAATTCTTATTTACTTGATGTTTAAATTCGTCTTTGGCATGTGCTAAAAAGTGAATGATATATATATATATATATATATATATATATATTGCGTTAGAAAAGTGGCGGATTGGGATGTGCCGGCTCGTCATAGGGTATAAGGATGGTGTCATAGGGTATAAATTGTGAAATCCTAATACTAAAAGTATCATCTACAACATAAATATGGTGTTCAGAGAATCTACAACAAATTAGATTGTTTCACAAGATCTTTAAAAACCACAGACAATTGACTTCGATGTTGGTTTGAAGGAAAAAATAGAGGTTACACAAGCTAGAATAGATCATATTCTGAAACTGATGAGCCTGATGGGATGGATAATATAGTAGATTCTGAAACTAAATTTGAAGATGAAACACTACCTGAATCGGTCTTGAGAAGGTCCACACGGTTGAGAATGTGACATCCAAACTTTTGCCCACCTATGTAAAGATTAAGGTTAGGCCCAAAAAAAAAGAAAAAAAAGATTAAGGTTGGCAATGGTCGAGGTGTAAACATAAATCTCTTGAGATGTCTTTGGAAATTCACTTGGTATATTTGGGTCCAAGAACATTGCAAAAATTCATTCGGACAAATTGGAGAATATAGTTTTGACTATATTCTCGTGATAAATAGAAATATTATGGCCAACTAAATTAATATGGCCATTATACCCTAAAGAATGCCTTTATATTATATTATGTATGATTAAATTAGGATAAGATAAGCCACCATTAAGCCTTAATTACACCATAGCTGGCCACCACCACCACCTAATTTTAGCCCCAAAATCTCATTTTTGCCCCTAAAAGATCAGATGCATGTAATCATGCATGAATAATGGTTTAAGAGTCGTTGGGTTCTCTACCAATATCATGATTTCTCCTGTAGTCCTTTCACTAACACACATAGGTTTCCCATAAGGCTATCGCTATAGCTATCTAGTCTTAAAAAGCTGTTAACTACTATTCTGATATCTAACCCAGTTTTTTAACTATGGAATCCAAAGCTTCAACGACCCTTTTTTGATCCATCAATGGTCTTCTTCTAGTGCGTATTGAATTATCATCAAAGATGATACATCACTAACTCAATGTAGCACACACTATCATTGGTGTAGATATTAAGTCACCATGCTAACAATCTTCAATGATGATACTGACTGAATGACTCGTGATGTTAAGACCAATTATCTTTCCATCTTCATCAATACCAAAGACTTCCAAGAATACTAGCTCGACTGGTCCTTCCAAGCTACCATGAGATACTACTCACATCGGTACTTGTTCTCCTAAAAGTCAAAGCCTACTTTCTCATCTTTGGTGATATATAGGATTTTTTTTTATAATGATTAACCAATTTCACCATCCACACTCATCATGGTAAACATTAGTAGCAAAGATAGTTTGGTAATCATCAAAATATCATAAAGATGTTTTTCAACATCATGAGCATCCACTGTCCAAGTTACAATCATTGGTACTTGTTCTCCTAAAAGTCAAAGACTAGTATCTCATCTTCATTGATGTGAAGGATAATTGGTAATGATGATTTATTTTACTATCTGCGTTCATCATTGTACCTATTAGTGATACGGATAATTTGGTGATCATCAAAATTTCATAGGGATGTTTTCCAACACAAGGTACATAATATTTGATCTTTCCCAAAATTATCTTCCTTTTTCTTTTTAACCTTTCGAAGGTTATGATTCTTGTGGAGAAGCTAGAAGGCTCTCTTTTTCAATATTGAGATATGAAGGACAAGGTTTCAGGATTCGTGTCTCCAAAATCCCAAAGGACACCAACACATCCCAAAGAACTAGCAAAGACTAGTGCAATTCACATGATTCAATTCATTTTAATTCATTTACATTTCATTTCCTAACACTTTAAGTGCTCTTCTAGCTTAATCTAATTTGCTTTCATTTTTTCTTGTTTTTCAAGTCATGAATTTTTTGCAACGTTTGGTAGATTGGAAGCAGCTAAATTTGCATAGGCAACACAAGGTGGATTAAGGAGGGGAAAATATTTGATAATTTGTACTGTCATGTTGTTTCTTGTTCATGATATCAGGAAAAGAAAATTGAAATCGAACATGATAGTCTAGGTAATTTGGGAAATTTTCAAAAAAAGTTATAATATAGGGTTGATTTTCCAAAAGAGAGTTTAAAGTAGACATTATTTCAAATGAGACCCTAAAGTAGCCAATTTAATTTCAAGTAAGGTCTTAAGCTCATCAGTCAGCCAATATTTGCCCACCAACAAGCACATACATCTCAAGAAAATGGCACGTGCATCTCACGCACCTCTCAAGGTCGTGGAGCCTCCATCAGGCCAGCGATGGTGCCATGTAATTGGGCGATACAAATTATTTGGTAACCACTCAGCAAGGATGTTATTAGACTGGTATAAAGGAATTCAATGAGAACTTTAATATAATGATAGAAAGAGACAAATATTTGAATAGACCTTATGACATCCTCAGTTCTGACCCATTTTTTCAAAATGGAATTGTTTTAGCAAGCAATCATTGGACGAGATTGTCCTGAGGATCAATAGGCCATGAAGACATCGGAAAAGGGCATTTAGGGGCAAAAACTCGGTTTTTCATCGGCAAAGATATATGAGTACAAAAAAGTGGAAAAAAGGGCCACGGACGGGGATCTAACGGACCCTAGCCCAAGTGGGTGGCCCAAGGGCCACATGCCCAACGGGTGGGCGGCCAAGGGAGGCCCATAGGCCCCTCAAGCCCACCAAGCCCTCTTTTGGCACAATTTTAGCATTAAATGCATGAAAAGACATGAATAGTGCATGAATAGTGTGAGATCTTGGTGAAAGGACCGAAATGTTCTTCCGTTGGATGAAAGACGAAAGGGCAAAGATGGAAATTAGGTTTGGAAGGGGCAGCCATGCATTTGGGCGGCAAGAGGAGAGGATTCGAAGGCTATTCTAGACTAACCTAACCTAGACTAGTCCCATCCTAGTCACTCGAGTGCCTAAATCCTCTCATTAATGGTAGATCTTGCTTCTTTCTTAAGCTACTTTGACGGACATGTGCCAAAGGGAAGTGATGGGGGCATAATGGAGACAAGACTTCTCTCCCTCCTCCCTTTTCGCCCCAAGACCATTAGCCACCCCTCTTCATCCCCTCACTCTCACCTTTTTCCTCTTCAAGGTGTCACATTCTCATTCAATGGAACCCTAGGTTTGAGAGATTTGGAAGATTTGGAGGGCAATGCATTAAATAAGAACAAGACCTCTCTTCTCTCTCCTATCTCTTCGCCTCACCGCTGGTTCACCCTCCTTCTCTCACTTTCACTTTCATTGTTGCTTAATTGAACTCTCAAACTCACCCTCTCTCTCCTATTGACACCACTGAATCCACCACCTCCCTTTTCATCTTCAACACAACTTGTTCTTCACTTGTTTTCCTCACTAGTTACCGTTTGTTAAACCTTGACGTTGGACCACCCTTTTGCTCTGCTGAACTGCCGTCCAAGCCGATTGACCGACCTACTTAAGGGAATGTTTAGTGCTATGCAATCCTCACTAGAGCTCCCTCTCACCCATTTCTTCTTCGATCTAGTCCCCGTGAAGCCTGGAGGCCGTGCCAACGTCGAATCGCCGCCGGATTGCTGTAGAGCCTCCACCGAAGCCATGACCAGCCATTGTCTAGCTCCCTCATGTATGGAGGACGCGTGACTAGCAACCCCCAGCCGTTGTCCAGCCTTGTTGTTCCCTTCCCAACGCATTTTGAAGCCTGAGTCGTTAGTGAGTGGTTATCTAGCCTTTGATTAGTGCTTTCATTGCATTTAGGGAGTAGTTTAGGACTTATGAGTGGTTATATGATGATTTGTTGACGTGATAAGCTATTGTTGAACTTATATAGGCTATCGAGTGTCAAACAATAGGTTATCTCGTTTAGGGTGATATGTTAACAGGTTATTGTGAGTAAAGTTGATATATGATTCTATTATGCCATAATATGATGACATGCTATTATGTGCCATTATGATTAGTAGTTGAATATGATATTTGGGTTATGTGCCATGTGGATTAGTGGTTAAATATGATATTTGGGTTATGTGTCATGTGGGTTAATGGTTAAATATAATATTTGGGTTATGTGCCATGTGGGTCAGTGGCTAAATATGATATTTGGGTTATGTGCCATGTGGATTAGTGGTTACATGTGATATTTGGATTATGTGCCATGAGGATTAGTGGTTAAATGTGATATTGGGATTATGTGCCATGAGGATTAATGGTTAGATGTGACCTTTGGATTATGTTTTACATGATATGATGACATACGGTAAATGAAGTTGTATATCGCATGAATATCACAAGAGTTAAATGAGAAAGATAAGAATGGATTGTGTGATGGTATGCCTGTGTGATCACCTAAGACCCTAATGCGTTTTACATGGGGTGTGAACCCGTCCTAAGGCATTTTACATGAGATGATACTTGATTAAGTTCGGATGCCCCGAAGTTAACAAGATGCTATTCACGGATGGATTTTGAAATGAAGCTCCTTACAGGAATGCCCCCAAGTCAACGGGATGTCGTGCTTGATGGGGTGAGACGATGCCCGATTACGTCATATGATTGCAAACTTTTGGGTTGGCCTTGAGTCCTGAGTGGTCGTAATAATCTGGACAAATGTGTATGGGAAGTGCATGAGATTCACGTGTTTAGGTCTGGATTATTGCATGACATGATGTGACATCCTGAATTTCAGGTTTTGCTTTCGATTGAATAAGTTGGGCTTTTCATCGATGCGCCTATAGTTCTTTTCTCTAAGTTGGCCACTCACGAGATAACTAGTCTATTAGGTGAAACTGTTAAGGGATTTTAACATAATAGACTTGAGAATTCGCTTAGGAATTGACTGCTCGACTGTGTTAGTCTGCAAGGGTCATTACGGCACTGTTAAAATCAATCAGAGATCGAAGATAGGTCAATTCGACTGAGATAGGTGATCAAAGTGTGGGTGATTCCACCAGATTGCAAAATTCTCGTCGATCGGCACTAGACCGATTTTTTTGTCATTTTGGTACCTTATGTCCATATTTGAAATCTCGAGATTTTCATGAGAACCGAGAGTCGCCAATGTGTCGAAGATGTATGTGTGGCTCGAAAATAATTGATCACTGGTTAATTGCACAAAAAGTTCTTAAAAGCTTTCGGTAGGTTAGGTCACGCTGAAATCGCATCAGATTGAGATTAATCGCGAATTTGAACCCAATTTCAGAAATTGAAAGTTCTGTCATGTCACGATTTATTTTAGGAATGTCAACTCATCCTTTAAAGAATTTTCGGCGAGTTCGGGATTTTTATGGAAAATTGTTTCGGACGATTCAGAAAAGAACGGAAATTCAGATGGGTCAAATTGAAGGGATTTTTGACTTCTAAACCGAGCTACTTGGCGAAAGGAAATTGTAGAAATTGTGTGGGCTTCTTCTTCATTAAAATTTGACACCAAATTGGAGAGAATTGCGAAGACATTGAAGTCCAAAAATAAGGAAATTCGGAGGTTTGTTTGTTGGCTAGAATTTTGGCTTCAAATTGGTTTATTTGTGGAATTAATATACAAGAAAGTAATTGGGGACATGAGAGATAAGATTGCAGACTAGGGGGGACCAAGCATTGATTATTTGAGATAATGCTTTGACTTTTTGCCCCTCTCTCTCATCCAGCTTCTCAGGCACACCTCTACCGGTCTTCATCTTCTTCAAAATTTTCTACCTTAGCTGAAGACTTCATCCATTCTGCCTTGCTTCTGTTTTGTCTGATTTTCTTTCATTCTGTCGAAGCCCCCTCACCTGCTACGATTTCCTCTCCTCGGTCTTCCCTACTCCCCACCGAATCGACTCCAGCGAAGCAGCCCAATCTAGTCAACTCCAGCTCCATCAAAGGCCCAAGTGTTGACCCTACAACTTCATTCCTTCATTTTCCTCCACTAAAGCAGCTCACGCCAGCCCACGGCTTCCACCGATTTTTTGCAGCAGCCCACTAACCGAATCCATTTTTCTTGCTCCTCTCACGCTACCACGATGATTTTGCCAGTTCTCTTGCAGCCCCACTGAGTCAACCTAGCAAATTTCCTCCACCGAAGCTAACTTCTCCACTTCATTTTTGCTAGCCCCTCCTCCATCAAAGTCCATCTCCATGAAGCCAACCCACGCCAGTGAATTTCACGAGCCCAGCACACCCGTGCTTTAGTCCACTCATGGTCTAGCCTGTCTTCAGCTCGCTTCTCAGCCCATCATAGCTCAGCCCAACCTGCAGCTGCAGCCTTGAAACCAGCAGCTTCAAAGCCAGTTTTTTCAGCTTGAGCAACGAGTTTGTTGGCTGTTTTTCGGCCCGGTCTGAGCTTCCATTGGTGTCGCCAAAAGTTCAGGTTTCGGCCGTCATCGCACCGCCGTTGCAGTGAATCGATTTTCGTGCTAAACCGGTGAGTTTATGCACTAAACTCTACTTAGGATGTTAATGAAGTTTAATGGGTGTTTAGTTTAGGTTAATTAGGGATTAGGTGATTAATTAGATTATATTAGCGATTTAATTAATTAATTATGCATATTAGGTGGTTAGAATAGCATAATTAGAGACTAGAAAAGTTGTATTATTTATCTAGATAGGTTCAGAAACTTTTTGGGCCCATTTTGGTATTGAATTGTGCGTTTCCGGCCTAAGTTAGTATTTTCAGAATGTAAATTGAATTATTTAATTAATTTTGGTATTTATTTAATTAATTATTATTTTCCGAAAATTAGACTGGGATAGTCGGTGATTGGAATTTCGTGCTGATTGCAATGGTGTGCTTAGTTTATTTAATCGGATGCTATTATGTGCAAATTGAGTGGTAGTTGTAATTTTGGGTAATTATCCCAAAATTGAATAATTTCAGTATTTAGTCAGAAAATATCGGGGCGTCGGTTTTTAACGCGAAAAATGTTTTTAGGCATTATAATAAATAGTGGGATTTTTGAAAAGAAAGTTATTGCACTTTTCGCTCAGGCCAACCGTGTACTCACACACGATTATTTTTATTAGGTATTTTAATACGAAGAAAATAAGCCAAGAGGAATTTAAGTGCGAAGCACAATATCCTTGGCCATGAGCGAATGATCGTGTGATGGTTTATAGCCATGGGAAGATGACTATTGAAAGTTAAGGTGACGTGTGTTGTGTTGAGGGAACTCAATGGGCTGTGAGCCGCTAAAGAACTAAGTGCTACACGATAATGAGGATTTGTGTGAGCCACTTCTAGTACCTTGTACCGTGGTCTATTTGTAGTAAAGGTCTAAGTGCTACATGGTGACTTGAGTCACATGGGAGCCACCTCTAGAAGCCTTGTAGTACTGTTTTGCATAGTTAAGAACTAAGTGCTATACGATAGCGAGACTTCATGTAAGTTAACTCTAGAACCTTGTACTAATGCTTTTTATAGTCAAGAACTAAGTGCTACACGACAGCGTGACTTCGTGGGAGCCACCTCTAGTACCTTGAGCTATTGTTTAGTATAGTTGAGAACTAAGTGCTACACGACAGTGTGAATCCGTGGGAGCCACCTCTAGTACCTCGTACTATGACTGTTTGTGGTCAGGGACTAAGTGCCACGTGATGTCAGAACTTCATAGGGAGAGGGCACCTCTAGAACCTTAAGCCTAGTATTGAGTATTGAGTCGGAATATTGAGTGGGGATGTCGAGTTGAATTAGGAATTTAATTATTGAAAGTGAATATCGGGTGTGGATTGAACCACCGATATGAGTTAGCCGCGCCTGATTATGGAACAAAATTATGTGGCACGGTATGAAATGTATCATGATGATTTAGCCTTATAATCGGGACTCCGGTGTTTGGTTGGTTTGAAAGTGAGTTGCTTCAATTGATGCGTGAAATTTCTATATGCATATGGTTGTGATATGAACTGTGCTGATGTGCAGGAAGAAACTAAGGCAAGGTAAGTCATCTGTTCTAATTGTGTGGCTGTGTGGTTAGGACGCTTCTAGGCGTATTACCCCCTAATCGGGGTTTATAGCATGAACTCGCTGAGATTTATACCTCACCCCGTCGTGGGCTAACATTTTCAAGTCCCTAGTGTGACATCCCAGATTTTTAACCCTGTTTTCTATTGAATAAATCCGGTATTTCATTGATGCGTCTATAGGGCTATCTCAGAGCTGATCACTCTCGAGATAACTAGACTATCTGGGGAAGCCATTAAGGATTTTAAGGCAAATAGACTTGAAAATTCAACCAGAAATCGTCTTCTCGATCGTGCTCATCTTTAGAGGTCATTACGGCACAATATAAAATCGATTTGAAATCAGAGATAGGTTAGTTCGATTGAGGAATGTGGCTAATCGTGGGTGACACCACTAAATTGGAAAATTCTCGTCGGCCAATACTAGACTGATTTTCTTATTGTTTTGGTACCCTGTGTCCGTATTTGGATCCTCGAGATTTTCACGACAACTGAGAGTCACCAATGAGTCGAGTGGGTTTATAGTGGCTTGAAGAAAATCGACCACAGGTCATTTGCATTAAAAATGTCTGAAAGTTACCCGGTAGTCTAGGTCACGCTAAAAACGCGCCAAATGGAAATTAACCTCCAATTTAAGTTCGATTTCAAAAATTGGAGATTTTGTCATGTCACAATAAATTATAGGAGTATTGATTCAGTCTCATAAGATTTTTCTGAAACCTGAGACTTTTTAGGAAAAAGTCGTCATGGGATCGTTTTTATGCAGAAAAAGCCGAGGATTGTTTTTTATGGCAAAATTGAGAAGCATGATGGATGTATGGATGAGGAAAAATGCTAAAATGACCAATGATAGGTGGATTGAATTTATGAGAGCCAATTGAGAGTAAGTCAAGAGAGAATTGATGTCCAATTGAAGCCAATTGCTTGCAAATTCGTGTGCCCCCATTCCCTATGGTCTTTGGACCATTTCAAGAGGTTATGGAGAGTGTTTTGGTGGCTCAATGACAGCCATAGGACCTTGGCTTGATGGACAAGCTTAAGGGGGACAAAAATGTGGAAATTAAGGATGGTAGGCCCCCATCTTTACTTCTCTCTCTTGCTCTCCTCCAAGGCTGCCGTCCACCCCACTTCTCTCTCCCTCCATTTGTCTTGTGCGACACCCACAAGCCAGAGAAGAAGCCGGAGCAGCCTTCACGCCGTTGCATGCCTCGTTGCCTCATGCCACCATGCCGTCGTTGTCCGTGCGCACCACCGCCCGCACGCACAGCTGGCCGCACTATCCGTCCTTCTTGCCATCTAGCAGTTGCGAGGGGCTGTGGAAGTCCGCTGGAGGCCGTTCGACCGCCATAGACCGCCCTTTCAAGCTACCGAAGTCTCCACTAGTCATTGCTGCCCGTTTTAGCTTGTTTTCTTATGTTTTTGTAGCCAAAACAGAGAGGGTTTTTGTGGGTATCACAACAACTTCCAAGCTTGTTTTGAGGTGTTTACGGGCCCCGAATCTTAGGTCCGCTTTGGAGAAAAACGTCCCCTACGATGTTCCTGACGTTTCAATCTGAACGTATTGTTAAACTGGTGAGTTTAGCTCACTAATCCCTACTTAGTTTGCTAATGATGCTTAGGGGTTGATTAGATTTAATTAAGTGCAATTAGGTTGTTAGATTATATTAGAATAATTAAATTAAGGATTTATCTATGCATGTTAGGAGAACGATTAGTACAATTAGCTAGTAGATATGTGCTAGTATTTATTGAACGGGTCTTAGAAATTTTTTGGGTTCGTCTCGGCTTCCAATTAGGCATTACAGGCCTAAATTGGATTTATTGTTATTTATTTATTAATTTTAATAATTAATTAATTATTTATTTTCCAAAAATAAGGCTGGGATAGTCAATGACTGCGATTTTATGTTGATTGTCGTGGTGTAGCCCGTTTATTTAATTGAGCTTTATTTTGTGTTGAAATAAATTATTTGTGAATTTAGGATTTATTTCCTAAATTAAATAATTTTGGTTATTAATTGAAAAATAATCAGGCATCGGTTGATAATGCCAAAAATATTTTGGTGGACTATAGAAAATGGTGGGAGTTATGAAAAAGAAAATATTATAATTTGGCTAAGGCCAATCGTGTGCCCACGCATGATATTTTATTAGGTATGATAAAAGATGAGAAAGAATGCTGTATGACGTGGCTCGGTGACCTGATAAGTCATCTTGGCATATAAGTCACCTTAGAGAATGCACGTGAATAAATGCTATATGATGTGGCTCGGTGATCGGATAAGTCGCCTTGGTGTATAAGTCGCCTCAGAGAATGCATGTGAATCGTTGACTATATACATCACTTGGAAAGTGCATGTGGCTCGGCGATTAGTACGTCATCTTGGCGAATTGTCGCCTTAGAGAATGCACGTGGCTCGGTGATTTGACATATCGCCTTAGAGAATGCACATGACTCGGTGATTAGTATGTTGCCTTGGCATATAAGACGCCTTAGAGAATGCAAGTGGCTCGGTGACTAAGTATGTTGCCTTGGCGAATAGGTCGCCTTAGAGAATGCACGTGGCTCGGTGACTAAATATATTATACTGGGAATTGTATAGTATGGATGGAAATGACCGAGGGATGGTTCGATTGACATGTAATTGACTAGGTCGATTGATCGAGATATCGATCCGTTATAATATGATTGGGTGCCTATTTGAACTGCGCTAATATGTAGGTGGAATTTGAGGCCAAGATAAGTCCTCTGACTCGTGCATGCATAGGCAGCCCATAGTGTATCGGTTTACTAATCGGTCTCAGGGGGTAGAACTCGTTGAGACGTTGTCTCACTGGTTATTAAATAACCATTTCAGGCCCCTGGATGGCAACATCTCCACCTCCTTGTCCTCCCATGTATTTTGGTATTCCTGAAGAGATCACTGAAGTAGGATGCCACTTCCCGATACACCACCACCCAAAAGGGCTAAAGTATGTGTTGATAGAATCCAAGGTCTAGGTTGAGGTGAATATAATTGACCTGGTACCTCACAAGTATCGATCATGGTATCGTCACTACCATGATGGGCGAAGAGAAGGTCTTATCCCATAAGGTGATGTGCCTCTGTACATTCTGGAGGCAGCATTCGGGCTGAGGACGGTAGACCCTAAGGATGGGTCGGTAGTGGATGCCAAGGATCACAAACTTGAGGGCGATCCTAAGTCACTAGTATACTCAGCCGAGGGTGTTGACTAGAGTGAAGAGGAAGGAGAAATCGTTGAGCAGAATGAGCCATGGGAGGAAGAAGACGAGGAACCTGAGGTGGAATTTGATGAGGAGGAGCTCGAGGAAGACCTTGAAGAAGAAGAGGAAGAAGAAGAAGAAGAACCTGAAGAGGAACCGGAGGATCTAGAGTATGACCTGGATGAGCACTGAGATCCCATCCTGTTTGGCAAACCCTGAGTTGGGATCTAATGTGTGATAAATCTAACTTGTTAATAGTATTGTATTATATACTATAAGGTTTGCTTGTGTAAAAGTGTGGTCATGGTTTTTCAGTTGCGAAAAATATGGCCTTACTTTTCTATCCCATTGTTTTATTGTCTGGGAATTTTATTATATACTTCCGCATGCGTATATGTGGCATCCTAGAATTCCTTGCCAATCTCTAGGGGTGCTCTAATTCATGTCTTGCATTAAGTATTTGGCCAAGCTTTAGGTGAATTATAGATTCCAATTAGGTGTTTATAAAAAATTAGGAATAGGTAAATAAATAGGATGAGGATGGGTTGGACAATTGAAAGCCCAAACCATTCCATTGCCTCACCCCTTTCTCGACCGGCCCATGAAGCCCAAGAAGAGGAGCTGCCGTTGGCCCATGGCTGGCCTCAAGCCCAGCCGAAGAGGGAGGCCCATCTTGCATGAAGAAGGCCATTTGTCCCTCCTAGCTGCCAAGTGTCCCTTTGCATGCTTAGGAATGATTACAAGCTAATCATGGTAGGGGGGAAAGAAAATTAAAGAAAGAAAAGGGGGGAGGGCTGTCGTCCGTGATGGTGAGAGAGAGAGATTTTGTGAGCGAGAGAGAGAGAGAGAGAGAGAGAGAGAGAGATTTCGAGAGAGGGAGAAGGGAGGAGAACAGCCCGCGCACGAGGAGGAAGAAAGAGGAGGAGTTCGTCGCCGCCGTGTCCTGCTGTGTGCTCGTGCTTGCTCGGTTTGGAGGCAAGTTAGATCTTTGAAGCTGCTCTTGCATGTTGTGTCTAGAATATGTTATTGAATGGTGATGAATTTCGAATGTCTAGGTGGAAAAACCGAAGTTTTAAGGGTGTTGTTTTGGAAAGTATAAACTGTTCTCGAGTAAACAGCCTAACCCAGATTGTTGTAGCTGCTTGCATGCGATGTTTGAGTCTGATTTTGGCTTCAACTTCTTCATGAAAGTTGTAGATAACGTCTTAAAGTATAACATACTAAAATTTGAGACAAAATGGCCGAGTTTGGAGTGGTAAAAACCTCCTTCTACGAAAATGTTAGATCTGAAGCTGTTTTGCTGACCTCTTGGTGATTTTGTGTGTTGCATGTAACTTTTTACTGAGAATTTCACTTAGACTTCTTCATGAAAATTGTAGAGAACATCTTTAATACTAACATACTCAAATTTGAGGTAAAATGAATAAGTATAGCCTAGTGAAACTATTTTTCTTTTGAAGACGTTAGATCTGGAAATGTTGTACCGAGCTCCAGTGACTTCGTGGACTATAAAGTTGTTAAGGACTCCTTGAAATATAACATACTCAAATTTGGGACAAAACAAACAAGTACAAGTGGGTGAAATTCTTATTTTTCAGAGAGACTGAATCTGGAGATTTCGGTAACTACCTTTGATGAAATGCATGGCCTATACTATTCTGTACGAACGTCTTTTGGAAAAATTTTCTTCATGAGATATCTTTATCTATGTCTTGACTATAACATAGTTAAATTTCGTGATTTTTTAAGGTCATTTGCATATTTAATCGAATGTGTTTTGAAAACTGTGCAATCTGTATATTTCGGACTTGATGATGTTGGAATGCATGGCCTATACTATTCTTTACGAACTTCTTTTGGAAAAATTTTCTTCATGAGATATCTTTATCTATGTCTTGACTACAACATAGTTAAATTTCGTGATTTTTAAAGGTCATTTGCATATTTAATCGAATGTGTTTTGAAAACTGTGCAATCTGTATATTTCGGACTTGATGATGTTGCAATGTGTGGTCTATACCATTCTGTACTAATTTCTTATGGAAACGTATTCTACATGAGATATCTTTATTTATGTCTTGTCTACAACATGGTTAAAAATTCATAATTTTTGAAGGTCATTTGGGAATTTAATCGAAAATGTCTAAAAAACTGTGCAAGATGAACGGACAGAATTAATAATACCGTGATGCGTGATTTGTATAAAATCATTGTGTGAATCATGATACTTTGGATTATTATTCATGCAATGATGTGATGACATTCATGCATTTCATATGACATTAAAGAAATGATGAATTTTTATGAACTCAAAGAAAGATTTCAATTAAACCATTGCATCAAATGACATTTTCCCAATGTATATTACATGATTTCAAAAGAGTGACTTAAATCAATTGTATTGAAATTTCAAATGTGAAATTGGAAAAGAGATGTATGAAAATATGGATACCGTCGGAGGTGTGAGCCGACGATGCTTCGGGAGTTTCGAGATGCCCGGAGGTGTGTGCCGGATGCCCGGAGGCGTGTGCCGGAGGTTCCTTGCGATGCTAGGTTGGGTGCGAGCGATAGAAATGTGGGATGCAATTACTAGTCCTGGGAAAGAGAAATGTGGCGATTCAATTGGAAAACATGAGTTGAAATTGAATCATGCATAATGTGGTGACATGTATGCATGACTGCATGATGTAACATATATAAGTGCATGGTGATGTGTGCACATGGTACGATGACATGTATGCATGACTACATGATGTAACATGTATAAGTGCATGGTGATGTGTACACATGGTATGATGACATGAATGCATGACTACATGATCTTTGTACTAATGCATTGGTGATTTATGCACATGATATGGTGACTTATACATGGCTGCTTTAATGTATCATGCATGACCAAAATGTGAGATATGATTGATATATATGAACTATATATGTTCTATGATGCCATGATTTCTCTGTTTGATGCATTGAGTAGTGTAATGGATCTTTTATCTGCTGAGTGGTTGTACTCACCCCTTTGGTGACTAACATTTCAGATTAGAAAGATGCCTCTCCCTCCAGTCTTGCGTGGTACTTTTTACGGCCTTCCCTCGGATGTGGAGGTCGAGTGCATGGAGCACGTTTGCGTCACCATCCCTGGGTTGGTGTTCTTGCGAGTGCGGGTGCGGGTGATGTATGATGTGGGCCTGGCTGGGGGTCCCGTCATCTAGGAGTTCATGTCCGTTCACATCCGTCGGGACGGGGTGATGATGGGGATGTTGCTGCCGCCACCGCCCAACGCACCACGATGGGTGTGACGGCCCGTGAGAGGAGAGGGAGTTGCAACTTTTTGGAGATAGCTAACACTTTTTGGAGAGGGGGCCGACACTTATAGATGGAAGGTTTACACGTTCGATATAGGGGGTCGATGATCTCTTTTGAGATGTAGCCAAGCGTAGTGAAAAGTCTTGGTTTCCTTTTGTTTATACCGACCCAAGATGTCCATCTTGAAAATGTAAATAAAAGTGGTTCGGCTTTATGTTTTCCTTTTATATGTAGTTGGTGTGCATTGTATCTTCAAGAGAGTGGAGGGATAGTGAGACTCGCCTCTAATTTTCGCTATGAGCTGCGCTAAACTCCTTTAAAAAAAAAAATGCCTTTGAACCTCGGCCCTTCTTTATAACTCCCCTTCTTCAAAGACAAGTAACCAGTATTGCAATAGGTAGAGCGTTTGGTATCTGTGGCGACCTTACTGGGTTTAGGGGTGCCACAGTATATTAAATGAAAGGATCGGCGATGCATCCTGGGACGTCGCTATAAATCGACCAGGTGAGAGATGGGCACGCATTCGAGGATCGGGGCGTGACACCTAGGGTGAAGAACTCGGAGCTTGAGGCGGAAGGGTCAGGAGCATGGGTAGCTCGGAAGTTCTGTTTGGAGATAGACCTCCTGTACTTAGACACTAGAGTTGGCCTCTATTTGTAAACCTGATTGTTTATAAAAACTGGGTTGATTGATTTGAATTTGTTATCCTACTTTTTTATCCCATGTATGTTATTATCAGGGGATTAGTATTTTGCTTTCGCATGCGGATTAAAATGAATGGGTTGGTGACGCGTCTTAGGACATTGCAAATTTTAATCGACCACTGAGAGATGGGCACGTGCTCGAGGATCGGGGCGTGACACATGAGCGTGTGACTTAGATCATAATGCGCATTTGTATGTTTGGCTCGAAAGCATGATATATATATATATATATATATATATATATATTATGGAATTGCCTATGCATCTATATTGATGGCCTTGAATAATAGATTTGTTGTTATGAGAATAGTGAGAGAAAAACAAGAAGAGTGTTGTCATGTTTTGCCATTGATAGACAATTGCTTGTTTAGGGCGCTAGTGAGGTGAACGACTTCCCCATGTGAGGTCTAAGAAGTTTACTCATTGAGTGTTTCTCATATTTGTTTGTTAAAAAGTTTATAGACCCTAATAATGGCTGAACTGTTCCAACAGATTCGTTTTGGCCTCCTCGTCGAGCATAGTCAGGAGGTGATGGAGTACCCGGTAACGAGAGGGGCCAATGTGCACTATACGCGTTACGTCACTACCATTTGGGTCAATGAGGACCTACCTAACCTTGTGCCATACCGATTCATGACCTTGTACTTTTGGATAGGTAGTGAGAGCCACGGTCCCATCCGTGGCTTCAACGGTCTGCCGAGTGTTGGAGGCTTTGGGGGCACGGCATCAGCTAGGATGCCAAGGATGGGGACGTTCCCAATGGGGAGGTGTCCAACTGTGAGATTGACCCTGCACTAATCGCCGAGTTGGAGGCATGGATCCTAGAGTCCTTTGGGGCTTAGGTAGTAGTGAGGTTGATAGCACTTTTTGGACCACCCCCGTAGTATTAGAGGTGTAAGTATACCTCAAGCCCTTTTTGTAGGAGGTCTTGGCGAAGCGGTTAGGTGTGTCGGAAGTGATGAAGCTAGTTGTTTAACCCTTGGACTCGCGGTGTATGACATGGCACATACTCGCGGTGTATATATATATGTATGTATGTATGATTATGTTTTTAACTATCTCTATTATTTGATGGTTGAAGATTTGTTTACGTTTTCGCTTGTGCATTTTAATATTATTGCAAATTGGGTTGGCAATACCTCTTGGGACATCGCAATCGAGTAACCAAAGAATAAGTAAAGGTTCAATGAGTTCGGGTTGTCGCGCGGCCGTAAAGGTTCAGGGCGTGACATCCCTACCCGGTTTAGCATCATAGCATGATTATTACTTGGAGTGATAATGCGCGTTGAGACCTTGGGATAGTTAGATAGAATGCTTACGAAATGCATGTGATTGTTGATTGTCTCATTGATTTGTGATTATGAATTCCTAACTATATTGTTGGGGATTGTGGAATCAGCTGTGAGTGGAGCTTAGCCTGGAATGGAGGATGCAATGAGGAAGGGCAACTCTTGGGCCAGCTAATGGTCAAGGCAAGGCACGCGAGGACCCCCGGTTTGATAAGATTCTACAGACTCTGATACCAACCAAGTGAGGATGTCATGCGCCGTACCTCTATGGCCGCGCGACAACTTGCACTCATCAAACCTTTACTTATTCTTTGGTTACTCGATTGCAACATTTCAGGAGGCATCGCCAACCCAATTAGTGACAACATTAAAATGCACAAGTGGAAACGCAAACAAATCTCTAACTATTGAACAACATGGATAGTTAAAAACACACACACACACACACACACACACACACACAAGCGTTATGAGTTAATATCTCATACACCGCCAGTCCAAGGGTTAAACAACTAGCTTCATCACTTCTGACATGCCTAACCGCTTCGCCACGACCTCCTACAAATAGGGCTCAGAGTACACCTATGCCTCTAATACTAGGAGGGTGGTCCAAAAAGTGCTATCAACCCCACTACTACCTAAGCTTTAATGGCCTTTGAGATCCATATCTTTGACTCGGTGGTTAGCATGGGTTGATTTCGGCGTCGGACACCTTCCTATCGGGAACATCCCCATCATTGGCATCTCAGCTGATGCCACCTCCAGAGCCTACGACACTCGGTAGACCGTTGAAGTTGTAGATGGGACCATGGCTCTTGCTGCCCACCTAAAAGTACCAGGCCACGAATCGGTATGGCACAAGGTTAGATAGGCCCTCGTTGACCCAAATGGTTGTGATGTGACGTGTATAGTACGCGTCAGCCCCTCCTACTATCGAGTATTGCGTTACCTTCTGACTATGCTTGATGGGGAGGCTAAAACGAATCTGTCGGAACGGCTCAACCATTCTTAGGGCTTGTAAACATTTCAACAAATAAATATGAGATAAACTCAATGAGTGAACTTCTTAGACCTCGCATAAGGAAGTCTCACCTCAGAAGTGCCCTAAACAAGCAATTATGTATCGATAGCAAAACATGGCAATGCTCTTCTTGCTTTTCTCTCACTATCCTCATAACAACAAATCTATTATTCAAGGCCATCAACATAGACACATAGGCAATTCCATAATATATATATATATATATATATATATTATATCATGCTCTCGAGTCAAACATACAAATGCGCATTATGGTATAAGTCATGTGTTCATGCCATGCAATAATCCAAATCTAAACACATATGAATGTCTTGCACTTCCCATACACATTTGTCCAGATTATTACGGCCACTTAGGACCTAAGGTTGACCTGAAGGTTCACAATCATCCGACGTAACCGAGCATCGTCTCGCCCTATCGAGCATGACATCCTATTAACTTGGGGGCATTCCTATAAGGAGTTTTGTTTCAAAATCCATTTGCAAACGGCATCCCGTTGACTTGGGAGCATTTGAACTTAATCCGGCATTGTCCCGATTAAAACGCCTCAAGACAGGTTCACACCCCGTGTAAAATGCATTAGGGTCTTAGGTGATCACATGAGCATACCATCACACGATCCATTTCTTATCTTTCTCATTAACCCATGTGATATTCATGCGATATGCAACTTCATTTACCATATGTCATCATATCATGTAAAACATAACCCGAAGGTCGTATCTAACCACTAATCTTCATGGCACATAATTCTAATATCACATTTAACCACTAATCCTCATGGCACATAATCCAAATATCACATGTAACCACTAATTGACATGGCACATAACCCAAATATCATATTTAACCATCAATCCATATGGCACATAATCTACATATCATATTCAATTTGCGCGTCCTCCATGCGTGAAGGAGCTAGATGATGGTTGGTCGCGGCTCCGGTGGTGACTTGGAGGTGGTTCAACAATGGTTCAGCGACAACACAGCCTCTAGGCTTCGCAAGGGACTGGATTGAAGAAGAAATGAGGGAGAGAGAGCTCTGGTGAGGGTTGCACAGCATCGAACAACACTTGAGGATGTCGGTCGATCAGCTTGGACAACGATTTGGAGGAGCAAAAGGGCAGTCCGGCGTCAAGGTTCAATGGATGGTCGCTGACGAGGAAAACAAGTGAAGAACAAATTGAGATGAAGATGAAAATGAGGTAGTGGATTCGATGGTGTCAAGAGGAGAGAGAGGGTGAGTTTGAGAGTTCAAGTGAGCAAAAATAAAAGTGAAAGTGAGAGAGAAGTCTTGTCCATTAATGCCCCATCACTTCCCTTTGACTCATATCCATCAAAGTAGCCTAAGAAATAAGCAAGATCTAGCATTAATGAGAGGATTTAGGCACTCAAGTGACTAAGATGGGACTAGAGTAGGTTAGGTTAGTCTAGAATGGCCTTCAAATCCTCTCCTCTTGCCGCCCAAATGCATGGCAGCCCCCCCAAGCCCAAATTCCATTTTTGCCCTTTCGTCTTTAGTCCAATGGAAAGGTATTTCGGTCATTTCACCAAGATCTTGCACTATTCATGTCATTTCATGCATTTAATGCCAAGATTATGTCCAAAGAGGGCTTGATGGGCTTGAGGGGCCCATGGGCCTCACTTGGCTGCCCACCCCTTGGGCTTGTGGCCCTTGGGCTCAGGCCCATTGGGTCCCCATCCGTGACCTGTTTCCATTTTTTTGTACTCATATGTTCTTGCCGATGAAAAACCGAGCTTTTGCCCCTAAATGCCCTTTCCCAATGTCCTCGTGGCCTATTGATCCTCAAGACAATCTCGTCCGACAATCCTTTGTCAAAATAATTCTTATGACATCCTGAATTTCAAGCTCTGTTTTCGATTGAATAAGTTGGGCTTTTCGTTGACGCGCCTATAGTGCTTTTCTCTGAGTTGGCTACTCACGGGATAACTAGCCTATTAGGTGAAACCGTTAAGGAATTCAAACACAATAGACTTGAAAATTCGACTCGAAATCAACTACTCGACCGTGCTAATCTGCAAGGGTCATTACGACACCGTCAAAATCGATCAAAGACTAGAGATAGGTTGATTTAATAGAGGTATGTGATTAGTGTGTGGGTGATTCCACCTAATTGCAAAATTTCTGTCAAACGACACTAGACCGATTTTTCTGTCATTTTTGTACCTTGTGTCCGTATTTGAAATCTCGATATTTTCACGATAACCAAGAGTTGTCAATGTATCGAAGATGTACATGTGGCTCGAAAATAATCGACCACGGGTTAATTTCACTAAAAGTTCCTAAAAGCTATCTGGTAGGTTAGGTCACGCTAAAATCGCGTCACATTAAAATTAATTGCAAATTTGAACCCGATTTCAGAAATTGAAAGTTCTATCGTGTCATGATGTATATTAGGAACATCAACTCATCTTTCGAAGAATTTTCGGCGAGTTCAGGATTTTTACGGAAAATCAATTCGGACGATTCAGAAAATAACGGAAATTCGGACGGGCCAAATTGAAGGGATTTTTGGCTTCCAAATCGAGCTATTTGGTGAAGGGGACTTGCAAAAATTTTGTGGACTTCTTCTTCATCAAAATTGGACCTCAAATTTGAGAGATTGGGGTTGAAATGGAAGTCCAAATTGAAGGAAATTCGGAGCCTTGAAGGGGGCTGCAACATTTGGCTTCAATTTGATTAATTGTGGAATTTTATTTCAAGAAAGTATTAGGGGGAACAAGCAATTAATTGAAGGGATAATGTTGTTGACTCCCCCCTTCGGTAGCTTCTCCAGCACGTCAACACCGCCGTCCCTTCTTCTTCGTGCTTCTCTTTCCCTCGACCCCTCTTGCTCCTATTTTCACTTTCATTTTCCTCGCATCTCTTTCCCTCACGCCTGCAACTCCAGTTCGTCCACCATCTTTTGTCCTTTGTCGGTTTGTTGACTGCCATCTTCAATGCTAGCAACCTCCACCGAAGCTACCCACGCGGCCGCTCGTCCAGCAGCAAACCGAGTCAATGCCAGCTTCATCGACTTCGTTGATTTCATTTTCTCTCCTACCAGCGTCCGATTCCCCACCTGCTATCATTTTTCTTTCTGTTTTCCCCCTGCAGCTACCACGTCTGAATCCACCATCTTTGGTCCATCATCACGCCATCTTCTCCATCGCCATCCATCAAAGCAACCCCATTCGACAGCCTATCGTTATCTTCATCCATAGCTGCTCCATCCCACTAAAGCCAGCTCATCGATCAGCCCAACAGTCGAGCCTATTTGAAGCTCGCAAATTCAGCCGAGCTCAGCAGCCTGAAAGCCCAGCCCACGATTCAGCCTAGAACCAAGCCCAACAGTTTGCTGTGGGCTTTGTGGCCGTTTTCGGCCCGGTCCAAGCCTCTGTTGGTGTTGCCGAAAGTTCAAGTTTCGGCCGCCGTCACGCCGCCATCGCGGTGAACTGGTTTTTGCGCTAAACCGATGAGTTTATGCACTAAACTGTACTTAGGATGCTAATGATGTTTAATGGGTGTTTAGTTTAAGTTAATTAGGGATTTGGTGGTAAGTTAGATTAGATTAGTGATTTAATTATTCAATTATGCATGTTAGGTGGTTAAATTAGATTAATTAAGGCCTAGATTGGATGTACTATTTATCTAGATAGGTTCGGGGATTTTCCCGGCCCGTTTAGGCAGTTAATTTAACAATTACAGCCTCAGTTAGTATTTTTAGTATTTAAATTGAATTATTTAATTAATTTTGGTAATTATTTAATTATTTAATATTTTCCGGAAATTAGACTGGGATAGCCAGTGACCGGAATTTTGTGTTGATTGTAATGGTGTGTTCAATTTATGCAATTGGATGTTAATTTGTGCAAATTGAGTGCTGATTGGAAATTTGGTTAATTATTCCAAAATTTGTGAATTTCTATGACATTACAGATTTTCAATCCCGTATTTTATTGAATAAATCGGGCATTTCATTGACATGCCTATAGGGCTGTTCTCAGAGCTGATCACTCTCGAGATGACTAGACTATCTGGGAAAGTCATTAAGGAATTTTAAGGCAATAGACTTTGAGAATTCGACCAGGAATCGGCTATTCGATTGTGCTCATCTTTAGAGGTCATTACGGCATAGATATAAATTTATTTAAGATCAAAGATAGGTAGGCTCGACTAAGATGTGTGGCTAATCGTGGGTGACACGACTAAATTGAAAAATTCTCGTCGGCCGGCACTACACTGATTTTTTCTATCGTTTTGGTACCCTATGTCCGTGTTTGAATCCTCGAGATTTTCACGACAATTGAGAGTCGCCAATGTGTCAAGTGGGTTCATTGTGGCTCAAAGAAAATCGATCACGGGTCATTTGCACTAAAAATTTCTAAAAGTTACCCAGTGGCCTAGGTTACGCTAAAAACGCGCCGAATGGAAATTAACCATGAATTTGAGTCCGATTTCAGAATTTGAAAGTCCTGTCATGTTACAGGTCATTTTAGGAATGTCGACTCATCTTTCAAGGAATTTTCATAGAGTTCGGGAATTTTACAGAAAATCATTTCGAATGATTCGGAAAACGAATGGAAATTCGGTTAAGCCAAATTAAAGGAAATTTGGACTTCCAAGCCGAGCCTTTGAGTGTCAGGGACTTACAAAAAATTGTTCGGGATTTTCCTTTAGTGAAATTGGACCTCGATTTGGAGAATTGAGTGACGGAATTGAAGCTTATATAGTGAAATTTGAAATTAGGTTTGAGGTCAAAAAATTGGGACTTCGATTTGGTTAATTATGGAAAATTCTATTCAAGAAAGAATTGGGGACATAAGAGGATAATATTGTGGGATTTAAAGTGTGGAAAGTATTAGGGGACATGAAGTTATTGGAAGGGATGAGCTTGTGGAATTTTTGTTCCTCTCTCTCTCAATTTTCTCGAGCGAGTTGCTGCCGTCTCTATCTTCTTTGCACTTTTGCTTCACCGAAGACTTGAGCTGTTCGGCCTCTTCTTCTTTCATTCGCTTCTTTGAAAATCACCGAAACCAACTGGCAAGCAAACCGCCTTCACTCGTCTTCAACCCCAACCAACAACGATGCCTGTTGACTCTGCCCTCCCCTCTCACGCTACCAGCCCGCGCATGCCCACACCTCCATCCTCCGGTTGCTAGCGAAGTCTCTTCCCGTGTCTTCTCTTCCTCGGCGCAAACCCAAGTTTTAGCCCAGCGAAGCTTCTCCAACAAGAGGCCTTCTTTGGTGCCGCGCACGAGTCAATAAACTGGCCGAAGACTCCTTGAACCTTAACTTCGAAGTAGCTCCTCTCTGCCACGTTCGTCTCCACTAGCAAGCATCCCTAGCAGCTCTGTGGCCCGCGTCTTCTTTGAACGCGACACCATCCATGAAGTAGCTCCACACCAACATTTCCACAGAAATTCCAGCAGCAGCAGCCCACGGATCCAGCGGATTTCATGGCCGAACTTCTTCAGTCTTATGAGCCCAGCATCTCCATCAAGCTCAGCCCATTTCCAGTTGGATCTAAGCCTATAGCAAGCCCGCTCTATTCAACTTAGTAGCCCATAGCCCCAGTTCAGTTTCAGCCTAACCTTGGTTTAGTTCACTTGGGCTCGCGAAGCAAGCCCAACCCAACTGCAGCCCAAGCCCAAGATCAAGCCCGTCATTTACTGTGGGCTTGCAAGGCCTTTAGGCTCGACCTGAGTGTTCGTTGACGCCGCCGAAAATTCGGATTTCAGCCGCCGTCACGGTGATCTAGTCTTCGCAAAACAAGTGAGTTTTAATCACTAAACCTCGCTTAGTGGATTAATGATGCTTAGGGGTTGATTATATTTAATTAAGTGTGATTAGGTGAATAGATTAGATTAGAGTAATTAAATTAGAGACTTACCGATGCATGTTAGGTGGTTAGTTGTAGTAATTAGCAAGTAGATAGGTTCCATTATTTATTGAACGAACCTCGGAATTTTTCCAAGTTCGTTCCGGCTTCTAATTAGGCGTTACGGGCCTAAGTTGAATTTTTCCAAGGGTAGTCGGCGATCGAAATTTCGTGTTGATTGTAGTGGTGCTCTCTGTTTATTTATCTGAGTACCTGATTGTGTAAATTGAGTGAAATTGTGTGGATAGGTATTTTATTCCAAAAAATTTGATAATTTGGTAATTAATTGGAGAATTACCAGGCGTCGGTCTACAGCGCCAAAAAAATCTATTTTGGGACTACTGAAAATAGTGGGAGGTTCAAAAGTGAAAACCTTGTATTTTGGCTATAAGACCGGCCGTGTACTCACACATGTGTATTTTTTTTTTATCGGAAATGATAAAAATGGCAAATTGATTGTATGATTGGAATATTATATTATACCGGCTCGGTGACTCTACATGTCTTCTTGGAGAAAGGAAGGTATATTGATAAAAATGGTAAATTGATGTACAATCTGAATGTTATATTATACTGGCTCGACGACTCTATAGGTTGTCTTAGAAAAAGGACGGTATGCAATGTCGACTCGGTGACTCTATAGGTCATCTTAGAGAAAGGACGACATGTCATAACAGCTTAGTGACTCAACATGTCATCTTGGAGAATGGACGTTATGATGAATATACTCGGTGACTCTATATGTCATCTTGGAGAATGAATATTATAATATACTAGCTCGGTAACTTGATAGATTATCTTAGAGAATGAATAGTATGTTATAGTGGCTCAGTGACTTAGTGTGTCATCTCGGTGAATGAATTGTATTTAATATACTGGCTCGGTAACTCGATAAGTTATCTTTGAGAATGGACAGTATTGAATGGAATGACTGGGAATGGTCTGATTGACATGTAATCGACTAGGTCGATTGATCGATATTTCGATATGTGGTGATTGATTGGGTGCCTATTCGAATTGTGTTGAATTGCAGGTGGAATCTAAGGCCAAGGGAAGTCCTCTTACCCGTGTTGCGCATAGGCAGCCCTTATGGCATATTGGCTTCCCAATTGAGTCTTAGGGAGTAGAACTCGCTGAGACATTATCTCCCTGGTTATTGTATAACCATTTTCAAGTTCTTAGATGGTATTGGTGGAGGACTGGAAGCCCCGAAGTTTGGGAAGGTGGAGATCGAAGAATCGGCAAACATGTTTGACTAGAGTATCATAGGACAGTTCCTTTTTGTTAAGCCGATATTTTTGTAAACAATCTGGCAGTGTATATATACCTGTTTTTTTTATAAAAAGGATTGTGTTGGTGTCGAAATTTGCGACCCTACTTTCATATCCTATTGTTTTATTATCTAGGGATTTTATATCTACTTCCGCATGCGTATTATAAATGAAAGGGATTGGCGATGCGTCCTGAGACGTCGCTATTAATTGACCAGGTGAGGGATAGGCGTGCGTTCGAGGATCGAGGCATAACAATTTCGATATTTATTTAGAAAATCTCGAGTGTCGGATTTTAACACCGAAAATGGTTTTCATACTATATAAAACAGTGAGATTTTAAAAAGGAGGATATCAATTTTTCGAGTTCGATTTGATCATGTACCTACACATGACTATTTTCATCAGGTGTTTTTAATATGAAGAAAATGGGCCAAGTGCACATCTTAATTGAAACATTTGAGTGCAATGCACGGTGTCCTTAGCCGTATTTGAGTGGTCGTGTGTTGGTTAAGAGAATCCGTCTTGGGCTGTTAAGTTGGACGGTACCCCTATATGGAATGCCCCTGGACAACGGAAGTCGGTCATAGTAGATTATGGACCTTTGCTCATTTGGGAAAGTTGTCTAAGAAAGACGTAGCTGTGCTCAATAGGGTGAGACGACACTTGGCTATGCCAGAAGACTGCTGAATAGAGAGTAGGCCGTGCTATATGCCGAGATCGAAAACTAGGAACGTATGATTAATTGAGTTGAACGCACCCGATTATGGGACAAAATTGTATGGCACGGTATGGGACGTGTCATAACGATTTGGTCATATAATTAGGACCCCTGTACTTGGTTGTAATTGAGTGTGGCGTTCCAGTTGATGAGCTTAATTGCTCTCATGTTTTTTTGGTTATCTGTGATATGAATTGTACTGACTTGCAGGGTGGATCTGAGATCAGGTAAGTCTCTGTGGTTGTGTGGTTAGGACACTTGTAAGCGTATTACCCTCCTAATTGAGGTTTAGAGCATGAACTCGCTGAGATTTATATCTTACCTCATTGTGGGCTCATCTCTTTTCAGGGCCGTAGGGTGGAAGATTTGGAGCCGAGCTGAGGGGATCTAAGGTGTAGGTCAGATAGGACCGCTTCTTTTAAGAGTCGATCTTTTGAAGTCTTTTGGTTGTTGACTTTTGTACATAACTCAGTATGTATATAAAAACATGTTTTGTTTTGTGAATCTGTTGTCCTGTTTTTCTATTCCGAGATGGTTACTGTCAGGGGATTTGTTATTTGCTTCTGCATGTACAATAAAATGAAAGAGTCGGCGACTCGTTCTGGGAAGTCGCAAATTTTATCAATTACCGAGGGATGGGCATGCACTCGAAAATCGAGACGTGACAATTCTGTTTTGAAAAATCAGGTTGGAATGATGATGTTACATCTTGTGAATTTGATAAATCACAATTATTGATCATAGGAGTTCCCTTTGCAAGCACACGTGATTAATAGAATCAGTCCACAAAAGAATTTTCCGACAAAAAAGTTGGGCGCCAAAGGCTTTGAGTAGTCTTTGTACAGGATAGGGCATAGCAATCACATTCAATGCCCAATCTTCGAATCATATGTCAAATCTAAATGAGAAGTTAGGCTGAATCTCTCCGGGTAGGCCGGCGCTCAAGTGCAATGTCTTTATTATCCGGCATTCAATTTAGGAAGTTGGACGGTTCTTGAGTTCTCATTGCTTGCAGGAACATCTTAATTGCTTTCTGTCCAATCGAAGTTGCAGATCTAAATGACCGTGACCCTTTGGAAAGGAATTGCAAGTCCCGTAATTTTGTCGTGGCCAACAAAAGTCCCACGAAATCTAGAGACTCTAGCTTCAGGTAATCCACGAAGTACGAATGCGTCGAATGGTCAACTCATTATGGATAGAAAAATCCTTCCATGAACTGTGCATTGGAGAGCAAGACAACAGGATCATATTCGTCGAAGAAAAAACACGATTCAATGTACTCACGTACAGTCAGGAAAGAGAATTGGCGTCACCATCAGTAACATAAAAGGCGTGCAAGAAAGAAACAAACATATATGAATTTGTCAAGTAAAAGGACAACTAGCGATTGTAGCAGAACAACCCTTTTTAACAGATGGCGATTGCTCCGAAGGGTGTTTTGATGTGAAACCAACTAAGCATATCTACTGTATTTCACCCGCTTTTTTGAATTCTCAACCCTAATCACAGAAGTAGGCCATCTTATTCTGTACAGGGACAGTAAGTACAGACCATAGTAGCTTATGGCTAAGTTGAGCCCCGAGCCTAGAGTATTCATGATATAACCATTTCCACAATACATAAATTCCTCATTTATCGGTCTATAAACTGCTGATGATAGATCTTGTTACAATGGATCACAGGGGTTTTGCCAGCATTAATATAGAACAAATATAAAAGCTGCCGATTAAATAACATATTTTATTTAAAAGAAGAGCTAACAAACCAGTGGCCATCATCTTAAATAGATGAGATTATGATTTTGATTGCATACATTCCCTAATAGTGCAATAAGAACTAGTTCTATATAAAATTGTTATAATTCGACGCACAATCACAAGAAAATAAAGAGTAAAAGTGAGAAATAGAATTTGAGATATAAAATTTTATCTTGATTCACCTTTAAGCTAAGGCTATGTCTAGTAGAAGATTCTACTATAATTAGCGTATTGCCTCTCTCTTATTTTCCTTAATTATTAAAAAAAAAAAGGAGATTATATATACCTAGTAGTTATTCATGGACCCAAGCCAAAACTTGGCCTTTTTGGATGGCCTCTTGGATCCCCCTTCGCTCAGGAGGGAGCGAGACTCTCATGTCTTCCTATTGATGGGGAATTGAATTACACTCCCAAAAAAACACTATGGCACCGTCAAAACCCCAATTATTTACATATTGTGGCAGCAAAAGGAAGAAAGCTTTTTTCCTCTTACACCGTTCACAGCCAAAAATCCTATTTTGGAGAATTAAGTGATAGTCATGGGACCAGTTATAATTGGGCCAGTGGAGATGCAGGTAACATTGAAGGTCCCTTTGAGTGGATCAATGATACTCCCCTCATAAATTGCATCTCATGTGCCAGGTCAAAAGAACATGTTATGAGATAGATATCCCATATTTTGCAAAGATGGCGTCCTTTATGGCATTGGTCTTCACTCACCACTTAAATTACACAGTCCATGCACAAAGGATCCAATGGGTGTTTTGCCTTGATTCTTTTCCTTGGAGCATGAAATAATTCATGAAGGGTTAACAATGGAAACAATACTGGTGTAGGTATATGACAGATGTGATAACATTGGCCACGTTCAAGTACATTTTCTAGTATTAGCCTACCATTCCTGCCAGTGTGCTTTATATGTTTAGAACAACAATTGAGGAATGATAATGTCACGCCCCGATCTCCCGAGCGCGTGCCCATCCCGGCTTGGTCGATTAAACAGCGACGTCCCAAGACGCATTGCCGAACCATTTATTTTAATGCACATGCAGAAGCAAATAGTTAATCTCCAGACAACAACGAAATGGGATAGAAAAGCAGGGTCATAATTTTTCAAACTGGAAACCACAACACACTTATATATATATATATATATATATATATATATTATTTGTATGTATGTATGTATGTATGTATGTATGTATGTATGTATGTATGTATGTATGTATGTATGTATGTATGTATGTATGTATTATAACAAACCAAGTCATAATATACAATACTAGCCGTTCTATTTACAAGTCTACCAAAACCCGGGGGGTGGGTTTCGTAAGACTATGGATCCTCATCCTCATCTTCATCCTCATCCACATCCCAATAGAAGCCTTCAGCTGAATACACCGGGGACTTTGGGAAAGGCATGGCAGATCCTCCAGGAGGTTCAGTGGTAGACGTAGACCCACATTCAGGACATAAAAAGGAACCTCGGACTCCGATATGGGCCCTTCTCTCTCGCCATTCCGCTCCTGGCGATACCATGATCTGAATTGATGGGGCACATTTTTGGGTAGACCCGCATCAACCCAAACTATGGATTTCACCAACTCATATACCCATCCCCTTGAGTCTCCATGAAGCGGGATGAAGTACTCCTGCTCTTTTGGCTGACCAAAATGCTCAGGAGGAGTTGCCATCTAGGGATCTGAAATGTTATCTCACAATAGGGTGAGACGACGTCTCAGCGAGTTCACTCCCCAAGACTCGACTAGGAAGGAAATACGCCCCAACGGTTGCCTAAGCACAAACACGAGTCAGAGGACTTACCTTGGCCTCAGTCCATTCCTGCAAGTCAATACAATATGCAATTCATCGAATCACATTAACAAATCAAATCATCACATCGGATCGAGTCATTGATCAATCGACTCAATCGATTTCATGTTAACAAGATCATCACACGGTCAATCTAATTGATACCATCTATAAGTCTGATCTCATCAAGGACTGCTCACCCTAAGCTGAAGATAAATAGTATCGCTTGCCCAAAGGCTAATAAATAGTATACTGCTCTCGCTAACCCGACATATCAAGCCATCAGGCTGATATAGTATACTCATAATGCTCACCGAAGCTGTGCGATCCTTAAGGCTCACCAAAGTTGTGCGAAACTTAATTGCTCACCAAAGCTGTGCGATACTTAATGCTCATCAAAGCTGTGCGATACTTAAGGTATACTGCTCACTCTAAGCTGATGTATCGAGCCCGCAGGCTGATACAATATACCATTCTACTCAACCAATCATTGTACCACTTTTATCATACCCGATAAAAATAATCGTGTGTGGGTACATGGTCGGCATCAGCAAAAAATATAATATCTTTACTTTTAGAACTCCCAGCATTTATATAGTCGATAAAAATTTTTTTGGCGCTGTAAACCGACGTCCAGGAATTTTCTAATTAAATACTGAAATTATAAAATTTTGGGATAAAATCTCAAAATCACAAACAACAACCAATTTGCATAAAATAACAATCAATTAAATAAACATATCACACTACTGCAATCGGCATAAAACTCCGGTCACCTGCTATTCCGGTCTAATTTCCAAAAAAAAAAAAATAATTAAATAATTACGGAAATTAATTATTAAATACCAAAAATAGCAACTTAGGCCGGAAATATCTAATTAAAAGCCAAGACAGGCCTGGAAAAATTCTGAGAGTCGTTAGATAAATACTAAAGTTTATCTACTTACTAATTACACAACTCTAACCACCTAACATGCAATATCGGTTAATTAAATTGCTAATCCAATCTAACTAACCACCTAAACCATAATTAGTCTAAACTAATCAACCCTTAAGTGTCATTAACTTACTAAGCATGGATTAGTGAGTTAAACTCACTTGATTAACGATATGCTTAGACCACAATGACGGGGACGCAGAGAGGATTGACAAACTCCAAAGTGGGACCGCCAAGTGGGGTCGAGAAAGGCTAAAAAACGGGCCAAACAGTGGACTGGAAACCCACTAGCTTCGGCTCTGCTCTTGGGCCGAACAAGGCTGCTTCGGGCTCGGCTCGAGCTGGAAATGGGCGGAGATGGGCAAAGGGGCTGCTACGCGTTCAGGCGGGGCCTCACGACAGCAGGCAGTGGCTGAACGACGGTGTGCAGGCTTTGACGGTGGCTTGAGTTGACTTGGCGAGCTGTTGGAAGTGCGAATGGGTAGGGATGACGCAGTTGGGCTCACGGAACTCAAGCGGCAGCGACGGGCGAGCGACGGCAACGTGATGGCTCCAGGCGATCGAACAGGGCTGCTCGACGAAGGAGGGAGGCTAAGCTGCGGTTTTCTGGGTCTTTGAAGCTTCGAACATCAAAAGGGGAAGGAGGGGATTGATGGGTAAGGAGGAAGGAAGGAGAAGGAGGGGACAAAGGCCAAATCGGAGGGTCCCTCATGCCTCCTTCCTATCCCTTTATCTCCTTGGAATGGTCCCACCACCCAATTGTCTTCCTTAGCAAATTCCAACAGCCAAACCTTCTTCTAGAAGCCTTGAAGTGGTCCAAAAGTCATGGACCAAGGGAGCATACGAATTTGCACAACATTTTCCCTCAATTTCCATTCAATTCCTTCTTGAATTAACCCAATACGGCTCTAAAAAATTCAATCGAGGTACTCATGATCAATTTGATATTTTTCCTCGCCCATAGAACCTACTTGCATCCCAATTTCGCGATAAAAAATGGTCCTCTGAATTTTTCGGTTGAAAATGGCTCAATGTCGACATTTTCCGCCAAAATCTTGGTTTGCAGAAAAATCTTCTGAGACTGAGTCGACATTCCTAAAATGACTCATGACATGTCATAACTTTCAATTTCTGAAATCGGATTCAAATTTGCGGTTAATTTCAATCTGGCACGATTTTAGCGTGACCTAGGCTATTTGGTAGCTTTCAGAAATTTTTAGTGCAAATGACCCGTGGTTGATTTTTATCGAGCCACAATGAACCTCTTCAACACATTGGCGACTCTCGGTTGTCGTGAAAATCTCGAGGTTTCAAATATGGACACAAGGTACCAAAACGACAGAAAAATCAGTCTAGTGCCGATTGACAAGAATTTTTTAATTTGGTGGAATCATCCACGTTTAACCACACATCTTAGTCGAACCAACCTATCTTTGATTTCTAATCGATCTTTACTGTGCCGTAATGATATCTGCAGATGAGCATAGTCGAGTAGTCAATTCCTGGTCAAATTCTCAAGTCTAATGCATTAAAATTCCTTAATGACTTCCCCAGCTAGTTTAGTTATCTCCGAAGTGATCAGATCTGAGAATAGCACTATAGGTGCGTCGATAAAAGACCCGATTTATTTAATTGAAAACAGAATTGAAATTTTCAGGATGTCATAAATAATCTCAATAGTCGGAAATATTAATAGAGATGATACCCTCCTTATACCTGCGTTTCACTTAATTTCTTTGCTTGATTTATTTTTTTAAAAATCTTGCGACTTACCCAATTTATCTTTTTTCAACTTGAAACCTTCGAGACTTTCAATATATATATATATATATATATATATATATTCATAGATAAGTTTGCATTTGATTCTTTTTATAAGTTTTGAAAATTTTGAATAGTATTTTAAATTTTTGTGGGAAGCGAAAGAAAGACTTCGCTTTGCTTCTAAAAGTCCTAAACTCACAAGCATACATCATTCAGTGTGTTTTGGATACACTACATTACCATGTTCATGAAACATGAAACTTTCAATCAAACATCAAATGTGGACTCGCCGTTCTGGAGATGAGACATTGAGATAGACTTTAGCCACCTCGAAATGAGCATGCGTAGTGGCTGAGCTAGAAGTGCAGAAGCAAAGCCCAATCGGAGTGTCCGTAAAAGCCCACATTTGGTCCCCCTAACTTAAGGTCAGTCGGAGGAGGGGCCTATCCGTTTATGTTTTTAAAAACAAAAGACAGTTTCTTGTTTTCACATCAAAATTTAAACATACTATACATATTTCAATAAATTACTAAATGAATATATGCGAATATGCATCTCAACATCTGTATATATCGACAGTTCCATGTGCTTAAAGTTAAGAAAATGTCAAGACTGTATGCACTCCCCGATTTGGATTAAGCGAAATGTAAAAAGTTATGTAGTCACTTGTTTCGGCTTTTTTCTCATCACTAATTCTCATGATAGAAATGTCATTGATTGACAAAATTAACGCTTGAAAAAGAAATTATTTATCCACTGGTTTTAGCAACAAAAATTCGGGGCTCCTAAGACAAACTCTGTCCACGGAAAAACTCCACCTTTGTTTTCCTTTTGTTTTTTCAACATCCAGTGTCATTGGAAATTCAGACGTACATCATGACATGTCTGAGTTCAAACTCGTCTTGTATACTCTGGTGTCATAAAATAAATTCCATATATTTTAGGTGCTCGGATAATGCCATCTAAACTTTCTCCAATGTCATGATTAAAGCTAATAACGAAAACGAAAGAATGGACACACGATTCGTCCATGTGAGAATTTATCTGCAAAGGGGATTATCCGCCTGGTACAAAAGAGAGGGCTAAAATCCTCCAGTCACCACTCTTATTTGCCCTTAAGTGGTCTAGAGATCAAGTCACCAAACTGTTCTACACATTAAATTTACCTGCTGTTCTCTTTTTAGGTTGGAATTCGCTAATGATGTTAACATACAACAAATGTGGCACGATGTGATTGTCACATGGTCCTAAGTTTGGCATTTCCTGAGATTATTGGGCATATTTCACTGAAAATCCGTAGGATGCCAAAAAAAAATGGAGGAGTTATGTATTTCGGAAGATTGATATCAAAATCTTTTATAAAAGCGTTTTGCTTCTAAAGAGACCTAAACTCGCAAGCACTCATTATTAAGTGTGTTTTGAGTACACTCACCTACCATGTTCATGAAACTTGAACCTTTCAATCAAACCTCAAGTGTGTGTGTCATGCCGTTATCATGCCAGTCTTGATAAATATTACTGCATATAGCATGGTTGGAAAAGAGAAACCAAACACATGCCGACCTCTTTGTTTTTATCTAAGACATGAAAAAGTGATAATGATGGGTTTGTGAAAAAGAGTCTCTCTAAAAAGCATTTTTCTCCATTCATGCACTTTAGCACATCTATCAATAATGTATAAATGTAGCACATGATATGATTCCATTCCTAACGTTGTGCGAACTAGAAGAATTTCTCTACTTATCATTACCAAGAGAGAGATGATTATAAAATGACTCCAGCAATTGCTGTAGCAGTACTTTTTTCCGTAGGCACGATGATTTGTTGGTTCATTCCAGGGCAAACCCTAGTTTATGACAGCCCAAAATGCACCCATTCGCAAATCATTATCAGTCAAACATCTGTCATTAAAAAAAAAAAAATGTACTCGAAAGCTGTTTTGACTGATTACCGGGCAGGGTCACATCCTCGTTTCCGAATTCTCACTGATTAGTTATAGGCCGTGCAATGAACTCGAAAGTGAGTTTAGGTGGCGAGTTACCTTTTGACAAATACCAATAACGCCAAACGTCTTGACTTTTGGTCCTCAGTTTCATTTTTTATCTATATTTTCCCCACAAATAGCCCATTTTGTCATCTTATACACACCGAGAAATTAGTCGCGCATGCCCTTTCTTTTTTGCAACTTTATGAGATTGGTTACGTGTGAGTGTAAGTAAGATGTCTTTCTTTTGAAGTTCGGATGTTTTTAGAGGATTAGATGATTTTTCTCCTGGTTAAGTCCTAGGACTTATTAACCCTTTTCCCCTTCTCCTTTTTATTCTCTCAGGTTACAATCCACTTCAAAGTATGATCATGTAAAGAGTGACGACCTATACAAACATGGTTATAGTATAGCCTTCTAGAGAGGTCAATGAAGTGAAATTTGTTAGTGAAAGCTACAATATCCAAACTATTATCACTTGAGTCAAAACCCTATCTTTCGCGTAAACTCATCTTTCCATTTGTTCGAGACATATTTGTTACCCTATCATTAGGGAACATAGTTCGACTAGAGAAGTTGGTAATTGCATTATTCATAAACTGAGAACACTTTATGAAGTGACTAGTGAAACTTTGAAAAGCTTATTGTTGAGATATATGTTAGACATACTCCATTCAGTCCATTTTCTATTAGTTTAGATTGGGGAAAAAAAAACTATTTAACTAATATGGTATCGGAAGATAGGTCAAGGGTTCAAATTCTAACGATTCTTCTCAATTTTCTCATACTTGGTGCGATTCCATCCACATCTTATCTTGTGTGTGTAAGGGATTGGCTTATTCGAGAGAGGGGAGAATGATATTTATTAATCATACCTAATAAATAAATGGTTTCATTTTCAATGCACTAATTTGCTTTATGTGACATGGATAATTTTTTGAAAATGACAAACTCTCTTTTCTATTATTTAACATATGTCCTTGGACTGCTTCTTAGTAAATCCATATACCATGCATACATTGTTTGGTTATCAATATAAAATTCGTAAGCATCTGTTTTTCCTAACGTTGACAATGCAACCTCCATGGCATTGTTCAATGTTTATACACACACCCATGACCCAACGTAACGCACAGGCACACATTATTGATCTGCTTGTCATCAATACCTTTCATCCAATTGTCAGAGGAACTTCAAGAAGGGTCCAGCCAATGACTCAACTACACATAGGCACTATTCATCTGTTCCCCATAACCAGGGCATCTTGGGGGTCACATGGGAATCCATGTGATTTCGTAGTTAGGCCACATCCAACCAATGATCGGTCCCATTTACAAACATTAAATTACCAGAAAAAAAGAATATTCAATCAACAATAAAATAATATACTCATCAATTGATTTCTCTCGTTCTTTTCCCTTGTTCTTCCCAAGACAGACCACCACCTTCAGTGTGGCTCGACCCTCCATGCGGGGACCGATTCTCAAAGGCCTAAAGAGCACACCTGTTAGAAAGAAAATCTCTCAGTCTCCTGACACGTGCCTCAGGACCATCCCTTTGATAACATGGATCTGACAGGCCATTGCAGGATTGGCGCAAGGTTCAAATTTTTATTCAGATGACCAGCTAACCACAGATTTGAGTCACGATTTATGGGTTGATAGGTATATTCTAAAGCATGCACGCCATTTATTTAGTGTTCGCTAACAGGGCCTGGGTTGGTGGAAACAAGAGGGTTCGGCTGAGACAAGTTCCTCGATAGTGCTTTGAAGCACGAATGTAACATATAAAACAACCAAATGATTGTACCTACGAGATCTGAAATATGTTTATATATGTCGCATCTCTCGGAAGGAAAGAGAGAAGTGTTCATGAAAACTGTAGAAGAAAGGGGGGGTCCTTGGGTTGCATATTCGCCTCTTCTCTTCAATAATTGAAGCTCGCAGAAGACTTTGTTTATTTCGGTTAAGGCACCAATGATGGGCATGTAACCTAGTGGACTCCATCTTTCCACGTCCAAAAAAGTCGAGGTTGTCAAAGGCTTTTGGATCCATGTTATTGTAACTACTCAACCCCAAGAAAAAGGAAGAAAAAGTGGGAGAATTAATTCATGTGGTTTTTTTTTTCCTTTTTATTCATCTTTTTCCACATCAAAACACTCTTTTAAGTGGATTCCAACTCCTCATCCATCCAAACTAGATTCTCCACCCCTTACCCCAAAACAACTGGTGGGTTTCCCTATCAATAACCTAACCAAAAGTTAATTACCATGAAAAATCAAAGTAATGTATTGAAAAAAGACAAACTAAAATACCATAAAGAAAATTTATTGCATTGAACCCACTTGTCTATGAGGTGGGGCAGCTTCAAATCTATGTAACCAATGGGGGTAGGCTTGCTCTTCTGTTTACAAGCAATGGCTATAGATCTACCAAATTAGGGTCTAGTACAATATGTTTGTGTGTGTAGACCTTCTTTTGTGGGGCTTGAAGGGATCAAAGAAACTATTATTGCTCTCTTCCAATTGGACTTCTCCTACATGTTTCTTATCTGAACAACATACCCCGCAGCTTTCTTGGGAGTGCATAATATCTGGTCAATTCATGTAATTCGTGCCTATCTTGAATATTATTCTCTGAAATTATATTATTCCACACTCATGTACGTCCTATTAAGGTGCCAACTCATTTTGTGCATATAAAAGAGAGCTTCAACTATAGCAATAAATAATAGCACTCTCAATGGCCTTTAGATCCCTTGTCTCCAAAAAGGGTGTATGAGGACCGGTGGTACTTGTGAAAGGAGGCAGGCATAAGATCCGACGTTAATCAACTTAATTATGAACACGGTACATAGTAATATATCTGTGTCTTACTTTTCTTGGAAAAATTGTTATATGGCAAGCTGCATTGTTCATTAGTGATTTATACGGGAAAGATGAATAGCAGTAGAAAAAAAAAGTTAATCAGAAATAATCTTTGTAATCGTATTAGAGTTGTTGTATTAGTTAAATGCAAGCAGAAAAGGGTATCATCTCCATAAATACTTCCAACTTTTGAGATCATCAGACCCCAATTATTGATCTAAACATGTAAGACACTTTAAACAGAGGGTAGGCTAACCTTTTATTAGAATATAATGAACATGGCCAATGTTGCCACATCTGTCATATACCCACACAAGTCTTATTTTCGGTGACTAATGATGGCTCCATTATTAACCTTCATGAATAAGTTTATGCTCCAAGGAAAGGAATCATAAGAAAATACTCATTGGATCCTTTTTATGCATGGGAGATATAATTGAAGGGATGAGCGAAGATCATTGCCGTAAAGGACACCATCTTTTCAAAACATGGGAGATCTATATCATAGCATGTTCTTTTGACTCAGCACATGAGATGCAATTTATGAGGGGAGTATCACTGATCCACTCAAAGGGACCCTCAAAATTACCTGAATCGCCGATGGCCCAATAATAATTGGTCCCATGGCAATCTCCTATTTCTTAAAGATAGGGTTTTTGGCTGTGAACAGTGATAGATGAAAAAAAGCTTTCTTTTTTCCTTTTTTCTTTATGCTGCCAAAACGTGTAAATAATTGGTGTTTTGACAGTGTCACTGTGTTTTATGTGGGATTAGATCTAATCCGACGATTAGAAATGTAGGCCATCAAAATCATGATTGCATTTGCTTAAAACGATACCCATTGGATTGTTCGCACTACATTCAAATAAGATATGATATTTAACAATCAAATTTTTTTTTATTTTATTTTGTGGTATTTAATGCTAGACAATCTTGTGAGAAAATATATGATCGGTTCATACACTGATAAAAGAATTTGTTGTTTCATGAATATTGATTTAAGTCACTATGTTCTGCACGTACTGTTCTTGCACGGGATAACATGAACTGCCTTGATAATTAGGGCTGAGATGAAGAAAATAAGAGGATTCAAGAAAACAACGATTCAAAGATAAATTTCCCAGGAGAAGAATGTTCTTCACTGAAAGCCATAATCCACTATATTATTCTACAATACATAATGCTATTTATATTAAGAAGACAACATGATTTCCTATTCTATATTCCGAATATCTAATCTGATAGATTGACTGAAATCAAATCATATCTACCACTCTAATATAATATTTCGATAGTAGAATCAAATCATACTCTAATCTAATCTTCCGATGGCAGAATCAAATCATAATCAAACCATATTCTAATATAATCTTCCGATGATTTACCAATAATATTATCAATCTTATCATGAGACACTAAGGAAGCGGGTGAATGTAGTACATGGCACTAATCTGGTTTCACATTAGAACAACTTATGGACCAATTACCATCCTTTAAAAGGGTGGTTCTGCTACAATTACTAGTTGTCCTTTCACTTGACATATTCATGTTTGTTTGCTTCTTTTTTTTTGCACGGTTTTGATGTTACTGATGGTGGCACCGATTGTCTCGTGACTATATGCGAGGACATTGAATCATGTGTTGCTCATCAACGATTCCTCTCCAATGCATCCCTTAGAAGGACCTTTCTGCCCCATATCAAGTTGAACATTCGTATTTTATTGACTCCATGGGTATGCTCCCCAGATAGAGCCTCCCGCTACTAGCTGGAGCTTCGCAGGGGAGAGCGATCTTTGCACAGAGGAGATAATTTTGTCAATCTCTTTTTTGGACTGTGAGGCAATGAACAAATTTGAAGTGGCTCAATTCCTCTAAGGTTGTCTTTGTAAGTTGCTTCTGACTTGGTTTATAGTGATTGTATCTTTTTCTAATGGAGTAGTTGGTGAATATTTCGGTTAATCAACACCCATACTAGTGCTCTTCCTTATGACAATATAAGGGTTTGTTTTCCTTGGATAATGATGGACATAAAAAATTTTGGTTTGGCATTCACATATATCGAATAAGAGTTTACTTACAAAATATCCGGCTTAACAATGAAAATATTAGAAATCACCTTGATAGTATCAAACTTCGAAGAGTAGGTAAAGGTGACTCGATGTGATACTTTGGACATGTTGCTAGTCTCTCAATATATAATGGGACTTTAAATTGCCAGTAGAAATTATGGGACTTGCAAATCGTTTTAGAAGGATCACCGTCGACAGGTTTTATTAACTTCCATGGTTAAGAAAACAGTGAAGTTGCTCCTGCAAGCAACGAGAAAACTCGAGAACTTTCGACATCCAAAATTGAATGCAGGACAAAAGGGATAGAGCACCTAAGTGCTTGCCTACCTACGAAGATTCAGCCTAATCTCTCGTTTAGATTTACCACATGCTATATGCTATACAATGATAATTTAAAACTTTGGCGCTTAAATCGTTGTAGGAATTCTTTTCGGGCTGAGCCTAGCAATCACATATACTAGGAAATGGGAACTCGCATGATCGATCCGATCCACAATTACTCCGGTCCAGCCAAATATTTGCCTCTTACCTATGTTGTAAGGAACTTCTAAACTGATTTGAAAAAGAGATGATACGGTTGAGGAAAAGTAAAAAGAAAGTGAGGAGAGAGAGAGAGAGAGAGAGAGAGAGAGAGAGAGAGAGAGAGAGAGAGAGAGAGTGGCGTAAACATAGCAACCTATGTGGGAGGTGAAATATAATTAATTATAATAAAAGACAAGTCACTAAGGTGAATAGGTTAAAACAAATGCTCCATGGTGAGTGTTTAATAAATGCTTAGAAGGCGTCCAGGTGCAGCTACTTTTATGGAGAAAGCAACAAAATACTTCTCTTGCAATGAGAGGAGGCCATTTCTATCCATCTACTGGCAAGCTTAGAGGCAACACTTCAACATATTTATACATATTGGACATAATTAGTTGTTTGCATGGATTATAAAAAAATGGCATATTAACATTTAAGTACCAAAAAAAAAAAAAAAACGCATTGATGTATTTATAAGACTATTCTAATGTTAACATAACACTATCATTTTAAGCAACTTATATAAAAACAGCAATTAATATGATTTTTTGCATAGCATATTTTGTTTGTCATTTACTTTGTCTCAAGTACACGTAATTTATGTATTTCTATTTTAGTAAAATTATTTGCATTCCAATATAAATATTATGTCAATATTAAGGTAGGGAATTTCTTTAGTACAAATGAGTTATAATTAATTTTTTTTGAAAAAAAAAAAGTAAAGAAGAAGGATGGGAAGGAGAGGGACAAGGGTAATAAATAGGTGGCAAAATGAGTGGAGAGTGCAAGAAACATGTTTATTACAAGGGACATGATTGGCCTCCTTCAAAGGCTACATTTGGTTGTCTAGATTTTAATTAGGTAAGAACTAGATAGGATAAGATATGACATGAAATTCAGAGATTTTGCTATATCATATCCACTATTTAATAAATTGTAGTAATAAAGTCGGACATATTTACATATATCGTGTACATTATTTAGTATAAATGGCATATCAATATAAATAAATGTAAAAATTCACAAATGGAGATGATAAAAATCTCTCGCGACACTTTTACCTACTTTATTTTTATTTTTATTTTTCCTCTCTTTTTAAATTATTTTCCCTTTTTTCCCTTCCATCATTCTCTAATAAATTTCTATTAAATAGTAAACTATGCTAAAATGCCTAAAATACTAAAATACCTAAAATATGTAATACCTATAAATATATAGTATAATATAGAATTAAATTCAATTATATAAATAAAAATGAGATCAAATAAAAAAATAAATCGTTATTTTTTGTAATTTTGAATTTCTTATACTAGAATTCAAATATTATTTATATTTAACTATAATTTTGATTTTATTGATTTAAGATGCTTGTTATTTTAAAAAGAATGACTTTTCTATTAAGGATAGTAGAAATCCTATTCATCTTTATTTAACCTCCCCCATGAGATAATTTTATCCAGGCTATATCCATCTTACATTTGATTTTATCTTATCTTAAGTAAACACTAAATACATAATATAATAAATTTTATTATATTCTAAATTTTATTATAACTGTCAAATGCAGCTAATAACTTTTCCATTATACAACGAGTTACAAAATGTACAAGGCCTTAAGGCCATGACAAAAGCTATTGAAAACATGGAAAATTTTCAAACAAGTATCTCTTTTTTTTTTTGGTTGAAAAATAAGAATATGAATTGTTTTGTTCCCCTTAAAAGAGCACCTATAATGAATCTTATTTCAAATAAGACTTAAATGACCAACTTCCAATCAAAGATGACCCTAGATCTTCATTGGCTAGCGAAATCGTTTATCTCATGTGCATTTCATATGGAGATGCACAAAAGTGGAATGTGAAAGGCACATGCTCGCCGGTTGGCAATATTTGGCCGGCCAATGACTCTGGTATCTTATTCAAGACTAAATTGGCCACTTTTTTTTTTTGTCAGGACAAAAAAAAAAGTGGCCGTTAAAAAAAAAAAAAAAAAGTGGCCAATTTAGTCTTGAATAAGATACCAGAGTCATCGGCCGGCCAAATCTTGCCAACCGGCGAGCATGTGCCTTTCACATTCCACTTTTGTGCATCTCCATATGAAATGCACATGAGATAAACGATTTCGCTTATTTGAGATAAAGTCAACTTTGAACTCTTTTGGAGACAACAGCCCCACTTTAAGTTTTTATTTGAAATTTTCTATGAAAGAAAACATTTATTTAAAGATTTTCTTGTTCAATTTTTTTTTCGACATCGTGAACAAGATACACATGCCTGTACAAGTTCCTAAGGTTGAGGGGGAGATCTCTATAATATTCACCCCTCCTTAATCTACTCCTCTTGTCGCCTACATAAATTGAGTCGCTTCCACTCAATCAAACGTTGTAAAATAATTCACGACCTGATAATAATAAAGAAGAGAAAATCAGATCAGATTAGATTAAGCCTGAAGGGCAATCAAATTGTAGGTAGTGAAATCTGTATTAATTAAGGTGAACTGAACCATGTGATTTGTACTTTCCTCCGCTGATTTTTGTGAAAAATAAGATGCATTGGTCTCCTCTGGGAAATTTAAGACAAGAATCCCAAAACCTTGTCATCTATCTCTCAATACCTATCCAAAGGAAGAAAAAAAAGCCTTTTAGCTTCCTGCAAGAATCGTAACCATTAAAAGGAAAAAAGAGAGAGAGAGAGAACTATGGGAAGGGTTGAATGTTATGTACCTTGAACGCATTCTCGTCTGTCCAATTATCGCCGATGTAAATCGGTGATACATACCGACCAAAAAAAAAAAAAAAAAAAAATCGGTGATACATTCGTGTGATTTTTTCGAATCCTTTTCCTGGAAATTTGGTAAAATTAGTTAGTAAGAATAATAATCTCAAGGTCAATCTGGATTAGAAAGCTATCAAAATCTACCAAATGACACTGTAAAAAAATGGAGTCATATATATATACATATGTATGTATGTATGTATATATCTGGACTTATCAAGTTACTCCATTAAGAATTCAAGGGCCTTCCCTTTGTTCCATTTGATGGCAGTTTCGATTTCTAATTCCTGGTATTATTAAAAGAAGCACCGCACTTTTTTTTAGTTAGACCCATATAATGAAACAAATGAAAAAGACCCAAAATAAGTGATCAACTACAAGAGGGCAAATTTGAGAATCTCTCTACGATTATACAATTTTTTGTGCTATAGTATTCCTTTTACTTTTTTTTTTTTTTTAAATAACTTTCAAGTAGCTTCATAGAGAATGAAGCAGTCACTTACCGTCAAGTGTAAGTTGTCTTATGCTCGTGCATCGTGGTTCCTTGATACGTGTTGATTTAAGTGATAAATAGTTAATAAAAAAAGGATTTCAATACCTTCGAACGGGAACATGTATTCGTCGTTCTTGTACTCTTGACCATAAATCTTTCTAAACAACACAAATTGATGAGTATAAATCATTCTATTATGGAAAATTGGAAGTGGGTTTTTCATGGTTAAAAAAATAGTTTAGGGTAAATTTGTCACAGGTATACCCGTTTGGAGTTTTTCAGGGTATTAACCCTAAAGAAAAAGAAGGATAATAAAGATTGTAATGGCCAAATTTTTATACAGAGAGAATAAATTATTTGCACGAGACATGATTTATAGATGGGTTCTCTAACTAAGCAAACACTATTATTTAAGAAATTATGCCTCCAATAAGAACCTATTGGGCACGAACAATTTTTTTTTTCCTCTAACCCACGTTGTTGCTAAGGAACTTTTAAACTGATTTGGAAAAGTGAGAAGGTACAGCTGAAGAAAAGACAACAGAAAGTAATAAAAAAAAGAGAGGAAGTGGCATAAACATAGCAACTTATGTTAGACTACTCATAACCCCCCGCTTTGCTCAGATCGTATCCAAAAATTATAATTAAATATGTTATATAAGCATAAAGAAAGCATCGCATTGGCATATTCATACAATAAGATTCTAATGTTAACATAACAATATCATACTGAGCAATTTATATTGTAAAAATATCTAATGTGATATTTTGACGTATTATATTATAATTATTTATTTATTTATTTATTACTATGTCTCTAGTACACGTAATTTATGTATTTTTATGCTAGTAAAGACAAATCTATGTTCGTATAATATATTGTGTCAATATTAAGGTAGGAAACTTATGTAGTAAAAAGGAGTTACAATTACATTAAAGAATAATGAAGCGAGAGGGGAGGGAGAGGGACAAGGGTAATATATAGTGGAGAAGAGTGGAGAATATAAGAAAAATATTCCTTGCAAGGCAAATGATCGATCCCTAAAAAATTAGACTGCTATGCGTCGATTTTAGAGACAACTTATAAGGAAGGTGCTTATATATATATATATATACCTTCTTTTTAGACCATAATCGTATCCAGTAAATTTAGGTTCAATTTAAGATAATGCCCATATAGAGAGAGAGAGAGAGAGAGAGAGAGAGAGAGAGAGAGAGAGAGAGAGAGAGAGATTGAATTGGCAACTTTTCCCTTGTACAGCAGGTTGTTACAAGATTTACAAGACCTTAAAGCCAAGACAAAGACAGCTAAAAAAACATTTACTTAGAGATATTCTTGTTCAATTTCTTTTGTCCGATATCATGAAGAACAAGACACCACAGGCCTATACAAATTCTTGAGGCTGTGGGGGCGATCTCTCAAATATTCCCGCTCCTGAATTTACACCTTTTTGTTGCCCTCATACATTTAGCCGCTTCCACTCAACCAAACGTTGCAAAAAATTCATGACCTGAAAATAATAAGCAAGAGAAAAATCAGATCAGATTAAATCAAGCCAAAAAAAAAAAAAAAAACTCAAAGTGTATGTAATGAACTGTAACTAAATTAAGGTGAATTGAATCATGTGACTTGTACTTGCCTCTTCTGGTTCTTGTAAAGAATAAGATGCATTGGTCTCCTTTGGGAATTTGGAGACAAGAATCCCAAAACCTTGTCCTCTATCTCTCAGTATCTGTCCAAAAGAAAGGAGAAAGGGCCTTTTAGCCTCTTGGCAAGAATCATAACCATTAAAAGAAAAATAAAGAGAATTTGGGAAGGATTAAATGTTATTTACCTTGAACGCATCCTCGTCGGTCCGATCATCGCCAATGTAAACAGGAAATACGTTGGTGCAATTCGCAAACCCTTTTCATGAAAATTTGGTAAAATCGTCAGTAAAACTAATAATGTCAATCAAGACGACAAAACTTTTCAAAGTCTATCAAAGGACACTTCAAAAATTTAAAAAATAGTCTTGGATGTATGTGAACTTACCAAGTGACTCCAATAAGAATTCAAGGGCCTTCCCTTTGTCCCACTTGATGGTTGGTCGGATTTCTAATACCTAGTATTATTGGAAAAATAACAAAGTGTTTTCCTTTTTAGTAAAAAAGCCAAAAAAAAAAAAAAGTGATTAGCTACAACAGGTCTGAGTTATACTAACCTTTCTTCCTTGAGTCAGTCTAAGCTTTGGGTACTCCTTGATCACAGATCTAACCTGCTGTGCCAATTCAGTCCATTCCTGCATATATTGAGAGGGGTCTTCTTATTTATACTTCATTCGGGTTGTGCACATTTTTATATTACAAAATAAAGGGAAAGAAAAGAAGAGAAATAGTTACTATTTGCCGCATACCTTTTCGTCAACGCAGCGGAAATGCACGGATACACAGAACTTATTGTTCTCCACCTTAGCTCCCGGTGTTGATTTAGTTTTCTCCACAAGTTCTTTGTATACCTGAGGATGAGAAAGTTCACCAGAACGCGAATTTTACTAATTGCTCGTATGATCAGATACCTATACTTAGTGTAAACGACGAGATGTGCGGGAAATAGGACCAACCTCATCGATCATCGGAAGAAATTCGCTCGCCGGTTGAAAGAGAACGGCTTGATCACCCTGAGGAAAAATATGGAGGTCAATTTCCAAATTTCCCCCAATGGAGAATTGATTCAAGAACAAAGAAAAGGAGAGGAGGGAAAAATTGTTTCCATAGGGAAGCATATGAATAAGCGGTTCACCTTCTTGTATTTAGAGCCTTTTGCTGGGCCTTTGATGTCCATGCCATGGCTTCCTGCGTAGTACAACTCGCCCAGCCGCACAAAACTGTACACCTGATAAACAATCCATCCGACAATATCATAATCTGGAAATTTTGGAACAATCGAGGTGACACTTGCGATTGGGCGTCGACAAGTCGATAGTGCACGTGCATGCAACGTGCATTGCAAATTCACACATCCATATCTCGCAGTTTGCCACAACCCGAATATTTAATTTTTCAGGCCAATTAGAAAAGTGGAAAAGGAAAAGCTTGGAAATGTACCTTGTCTCTGCATCTTCCGCTCACAATAGCAGTAGGGAAGCACCTAGCAAGTTTTTTAACCGTGGCCCTCATCTGTGTGTTACAAGCAAACGCAAAAGTTGATGAGCTTGTCAGCGGAAAATCGGATCGAATGGCTCGATTTGGTTAAAAAAAGAGAGCGATGGGGAACCTTTTTGGACATGAAAGCTTGATCGGGGTCGTCGACTATCGGGGAAAGAGTCCCATCATAGTCCAGGAACATCACTATCTGTTTCCCTTGGGAGGCATCGATTATCCGCTCGAACATGTCCAGAGCCGAAGGATGGTGGAGCTGCTCTCGCGAAAGTCGACAAAAGAAGCTATAGTCAGATCGAGCCGAAGACCGGTCGTGTAGAATCATAGTAGGAAAAAGGAAATTTCAGCGGCCGATCGCGCAACAGAGCACAATCTGGAGAAGAACATCACTTCCAAAAACGGATGCAGATCTTGATTGATAGCTTATTTTCTCAGGAAGAAAAGCTAATTTGTCTCGAAAACAGTTGCTGAACAAAGGGAAAGAGAAAAAGAGAAGTACTGGTCTACATGTTATAAAGCGATGAGGTCCACATGTTCTAGCTTGTGTTAGTGAGATTTTTTTTCTAAAGAAACGAATGCTCTCGAAATTTCAATCCTGCTTTTGTTTTTTAAGGTACCAGAGAACGAGAAAGAAAACATGAAGTTGTGTTCTTGTCTCTCTAATGATTGAGAGCAAAACAAAAGTTGTGTTCTTGAGGCTCCACCACCACTTCTGCCGACCGAGGCCATGACCGATGTGATATTAACTACGCGGCCGGCAGGCGTCGGTGTTTTTTCGGGATCCTTGGAGAATAACAGCAAATAAACGAGGAAAAAAATAGAGGCTTCGCGTCTCGACCCTTTTTCGGTTCGAAAGGGATCATTCGAAACCCGAGAACAACTCACCATCCAAGAACTGCTGTGGTCCTCGGTAGAAGAATGCGGGGCCTTCACATGGGTCGGGGAAGAAGCTCTCATGGAGTCGACCCAGGAGCTGATCCTCTCGGCGCTATTGACCTCGAGGTTCTTGAGCAGCTTCCGCCTCGAGATCTTGATGAACCCGCCGGCGGGCGCGACGGGGGGCTTCTGCAGAGAGGCGGTGTACATTGACAAGGAAGCGGAATACAAATCCGGCATCACCTCGATGCCGGAGCTGTTCCCGCCGCTGCCGGCCACATTCTGCTTGGTAATTCCCATAATGCCTCTTCTTTTTCTACCATACACAAAAAGAAAAAAGACCCCACCAAGCAAGTTCAGTTGGGATAGCCTTAAAAATCGATGGAGAGACCCAAAAGAGCTTTGCTTTTGATTCTACCTTTGTTGAAAGGACTTATAAAGAGTGGATGGTTTTGGACCCTTTGGAGAGCAAAGATTGCTCGATCAAGAGGGCCGGAAAGAGCAGCAGGAGCAAGCAGAACACACAAAGACTGAGCGAGAGAGAGAGAGCAGCGCAGAGCAGAGCAGAGCAGCGCAGAGAGAGTTGTGGGGGGTGAGAGAGACAGAGGAAGTTGTGGTGGATTTATAGGTGGAAGGCGACGCTAACCGACGAGGCCAAAGCCACCTTAGACACCACCCGGCCCCACCCCACCCCAACTCCTCAAAAAAGTGGTGGGGCCCAGTGAAAGTAAGGCGGGCCCACAACTGGGGATAAAAAAAAGGGGAATAAAAAAGGAGGAAGAAGAAGAAGAAAAATCCTCATTGATGGGTAATGCCCACTATTTCCCGTGGGGAAGGGAACTTGTGACCTTCTTCTTCTTCTCCATTGACCATGTCCCGCCCTCCCTCCCCTCCGGACAAACCTTTTTGCAAAATTGCCTAATGATGGTGTGATCGATTATAAGAGATAATGTGTGGTGAATTTTGAGGGTTGATTAAGTTAGGCTAAATCATTTACTTAGTAAATCAATCTTATATAGTAGTCTCAATATCCATAGATGTCATGATAACTTATGCAAGAGATATACTATTATTAGTTATATCGTAATTCGTTTGTGTAGAAACCGCATGGCGGCCACCGGAGAGAATTCATTTTGTCTTGTTCTCTACAAAAATAAACCATTAGATTCGTTTTAAGAAAATATGAGCCATCAAATTTAAATGCTTGCGGAAGAAGTAGCCATTTTATAGTTTGCGATGTTTATCGAAGGCCTATAACATCTTGCTGTAAAGCGGTCCAAAACATCATATATATTTAAATTATATGATTTTTAAGGCTTATGGCGTTTCATGGGAATGATAAATATTATAAACGATGTAATTGTTGTTGTTTTACTATGATGTTTCGCCACAAACCATTACGAAGGATCATAGATACTCTAATAGTGTTTTTTTTTTTTTTTTAAAATAATGTATGACATCTAATAAAGGTTTATAATGTTTAAAACATCGTAAACATGTAAGTAATTTTTTTCGTAAATATTTCTCGACAATTTACAAAGGGTTTCGTCATAACCCAATGGAAACATCGTAAGCAAATGAATTGTGCTAGTTTCAATATTTTACAGTGTTTTACAAAGACTAACGACGTTTTTTGGTAACGCATTTCAAAACATCGTAAATAATATACTGACTTTAACAATTTACGACCAATTTATAAAGGCTTAAGATGTTTTGCTGTAACTCATTCCAAACATCTTAGATGTTGTGCTGTAGGCCGATTGAAGTTAATTATATAGACTGATTTAAATGTATAAACTAGTTCAAAATAAAGTTTTTAATTGTAATTATTGTCCAGCTAAAAAATTGGCAAATATTACTTTGGCTGTGTCGGTCTATATAAAGGAGATATATTACTTCAAAACCCTGTAAAAGACACAAAATGGTCATCCAAATTTAATCAAAGTACTAATCTAAATCTATCTAGAAGATTAGAACCACTGCCATTCATGAAGACAATTATGATTACTATGAATTAACAAAAGTGTCCTCTTGTCAGCCCCAAAAAAACATGATACTTCCCCATTAAAATTTGGCATGTTGAAACGCTAATGACTTTCGTAAAAAACAATTCCATATGTAAGGAACTAATCTATTAGGATTTTCAAGTATTTTAACTCTACCACCACTCACTAGCCACCACTACCACCAAGTGGCCATGGTCTTAAGAGATTACCACCCCCCTAGCCACTTCAGCTGAAACCGGTCGCCACCTAACCAGAATAACCATTACCACCACCTTTGCTTGTGTCCATTCCATATGGACCTAACTCTCACTCGTTTCATATATTTCAAAAGGGATACATACTCTCTCTCAAGAGAGAGATGAGGTGGTGTGCAATAGTTGCAACCTCTTGATAATAGAGATTGCAGTTATTGCTGTTGACAACTATGTTAACCGATCTCAAATATCAAGGTCATATGAGGTTGGCGATGTTGGATTTGGGCTAGCAATGTCAGGTTTGAGGTTGTGCCGTGGAAGAAGGCTGGGGGAGGGTGGGGGTTTAAGATGGCGCATGCTGTGACATATCGATACAACATCCTTAAAGTAGTCATAGTGATTTCTTTCTCAGAAAAGGACAAATGAAGAAAAGGAAAATGGAAAGAAAAAGAGCGAGCGAAATAGATTTCGACCGTCTAAAATACCCATAGAGTAAAATGTCAATTTTTCCTGGGGATGACTGCACACAAAAGATCCTCAACCCTTTTAGGGAAAAAAAAAAGGTAGTTGTGTTGGTGGACAATTCAATCCATAAATATTTTTTTAAAGATTCTTCCTGTATAAAATGTCCCAAATATAAATGAACAACTATCATATTTTCTTCTCGAATCTAATAAAAAGTACAATCCTAGAGACTTTGTTATTATAGAAGAGGCAAAGGCAACAATGGGGAAACTGTGAAGCTTTCTAAAACAGAGGACACTCAGAGGTTTTGGGATTGCTCTTCCTTAAAACGGATGTCAATTGGATTTATGGACTCCAAAACCCACCCTCGCAAGTGGTTTTGAGCGCCAAAGCTAACATGAGGTTCCTATTTATAGTAAATGGTCCCCTTAATCTTGCAGGCCTCTAAAAACGCCCCCTGTAAGATCAAGTAAAACAGCAGCAATCCAACCAAACCCCGGACATAACAGGCAAAACCAGCTGCGGTTTTATATACTCTTTCCCATTGTTAATTAGTTAAATTTACCAACTTTAAAAATTTAATAATCAACACCATCCTTTTGCGCCTAATTCAATATGCATGTCCCTCAATTAAGTTCTGATATATGCGAGTGTTCAAAAAGGATCTCGGGATGTGCCTTAAGCACACTATCCTCAATGGCCAAGTGTCCAACGTCCTTGTAAAAAATTGCAACTAGCCAGGAAATTTATGACTTTTTTTCATGGGTCAAATCCCACCATATATGAGGAATATGGAATTGTTGTTCCCGGGGTACTGTTTCAACGTGCGGCTAAAGAAAAAAAGATGAAAAACTGTTCCTCTCCCTCTCCCTCTCAAAACCTTTCTTCATCTCTTCCACTTCCGGAGGGGAGGGATTTGACCTAAATCTCTCCCTCCCCTCCTAGTTCCTTTTCCTTCTGTTTCTTTCCTTACCCTCTCATTCTAGTTTTGAATTTGCGAGTTTTGCTTTTCCGATGTTACATCTGGGAGCTTTATTTTCGATTTAATTCTAGATTTTGGAGTTTTAATAAATAAACACTCCACCTCCAGTTTCAATAATGTTCACAACAACTTTGACATCAAATCTCAATTTGTTTTAATTCAAAATTTTGGCACTTCACATTGACTTCAAGGTTTGCTCCCACATGTGTTAGATATGAATTTTTTTTCAACATGGTTATGTTGTCTCCATACGGTGATGGTATTGGAGACACCGATTATAGGCGTGCATTGCCAAAAGACAAAAGTATAATTATGGATAGTGATCTTGGTATGTGCTTATCATTGATGTGCTTTGCGATTTACTTATTGGCCGCCGATCCTTTCACTTAGATTTAGTCCCAAATCTATTCTTGAAGGACAAGCTTGTTATTATCTCTAATGATCAAGCTCTAATGAAACGCCTTGATTTTTGGTTTTTTGTTTGTTTTGGAGTTCTATGAGCTTGCTTTGTTGTCATAATTTTTGAGATTCCCTTTCATGTATCATTTTAGTAATGAATGGAAAATTATTTTTGACCAAAAAAAAAAATCATTCACCACATGAAATCAACACCACTCATGGTCAAATAAGGGTAACTTATGAGCGATATAGACATAAAAAATTGCTCAATACTTTTGAATAGCCGCAAGATAGCTCCTGCCCAAATTTGAGTCGAAAAAGAGGATACATTTTGTGGATGGTGTAAATGGATGATCTTCATAAATATTAACCTAATGAGAGATGAACGTACGTCTTAAAAACAATCTTGTCCATTTATCTAGGGCTCATACATGGTCAACTGCGTTACGTGGACGAGCAAGTCACGTTCACGTGCAGCAATTTTTCCCTCCAGGACTTTCGAAGACTCCAAGCTAGTACCACACACTGTCTGAAGTAACGTCTTTCTGCAGAACTGGTACAAAACTCAGGAGCTTCACACGTGTAATTTACCTAGAATTTTCTACACCGGGACAATTTGTTCTTTCTCTTTCCAATCGAGCGTGAAGCAGCCACTTGTCCCCTAGTATATAGGGCTTGATGTGCATCTCACATGAGTCAACACGAGAAGAGTTTTCATTGGGTGAGAAATCAGTCCAAGACAGCCTTTGGCATGTTTGTGGTCAGAATCAGCAGTTTTCCTTTGTCATGAGTATTTTGGTACAAAACTGGAATGCAGGGTCCTATCACCTATGACTATGAAGCACCATGTAAATTCACTAAATCCAATAGGTTCAAAACTCTGAGCTAGATACGTGTCTATACCAAAATGGACATAAGCAATGCTTTCAGTTCCTGTGATGCCCATATTAATTAGGCCAGCTCTGGCTATCTTTTGTCGCCACCAGTAAAAAGTGGGAAGAGAACGACAGAGAGAGCCTGAGGCTCAGACCTAGACATGGAGCCGGTGAACGGTGAAATAATTGAAGACCTTGGGTTGAGAAAGGAAGGACAAATTCATGTTTTCGTCCTTTGTTCCATTCTCTGTATCTGGCCATGAACTTAGAATAATTGATGGAATCATAACAGACATTGGGATGAATAAAACTTCCATAATTGTTCCTTTTCTTTTTCCGTATTATATTCCTTTTGTTCTAAGGTGGAAACCACATTCCAAGTCTTGCGTGTGAAGGAGAACCAGAAAGGACGGTCATAATCGTTGTCATTTTGCATTCTAGTGCAGCTTTTAATGCTATAGAAACCCTAAAAACTAAAGCTAGACATGCAATGACTTGCACATCAAGAATGCTAATGAGAAAGATTCCTTGGAGGGGAGGGAGCGGTGGGGAGAGAGGGGGAGAGGATTGTTCTTCAGTACGTTGTTCTCATTCACTCTGAATCAGTCATTCTTGTCTTTGAAGTGCGATCGTTCCTCGAAAGAAAATAAACAATGTTACAAATAGTTAGTCGGGTCTCTGCGCCCATTTCTCTAAATTAAGCAAAAAATATTATCAGCACTTGATATTTGGTGATCGCTTTTGATTGGACGAGGATGTCTTGCTCGGCAAGCACTCTGAGATTTATTGAAACAAGGACCTGCAAAGAATTTGAGTCTGTTATGACTCATGGGATTCTTCTTATTTTATTGCTTTAGCGTTGGAAATTGTGGATTCCGACATTGTATAGTTCTCATGTTCTTGGGAATTTTTCACATGCAGAGGTGTACTTTTTGAAACTCCTTGTCAGCCGGGTGTCTTTCGGTACTTGCTGATTAGTTTTTGAGTTTTAAGAGTCTCTGAGATCTTTCGTTTCATACTACAAGAGTCAAAACACAAAGTCTTGGCGTGCGCAGAGGGTAGGCGACTCCTGGGTTTCGCAACGAGGCAAGGACCAAACATATGTGAAAAGCGAACAAAAAGTACTGAAGAAACCCTAATTTCTTAAGTATTGAAAAGTAATCATCCCGTGTTCTTCGGCTGAAACCACGCCTCTGATTTTGCTTTTTCAGGTTCTGTCTGTTTTGTGTCTTCGAATGTGACATATACGACCAAAAAGCAATTGCCAATTTCATAGAATGTAGATCTGTTTTTCTATTTCTGTGTTCAGCTATATGTTCAGCCACATGATTTTGCCTTTACTTGGAATCACTCTAGCCCTCAAGGAAGCTTTCGGGGGTTTAAATAGAGCATGATCTCATAGCATAAGCAAATGTTGAGACAGGTAATATTAATATTTCACAACAAAAAGCATCACCTTGACAAATTGTAAATGCTAATGCTAGTATTGACTCAGTATGACTCTAGAAACCACTAAGATGAGTATGTTTCGTGGAAGATGAATAATTTGGAAAATATTTTCTTGTAAAAGATTGCTTGTATCACTTGTGAATGAACGCAAACTATTTTTATTGTCTATGAATTGTTATCGATAATTTCATCAACAAATTAACGATGCAAGTGACAATTTTTTAAAATAACATTTTTCAAAAATTTACTTTTCATGAAATAAATTGGGCCATTTGAAGCAGAAGCCTAGTATTATAGTAATGATATTTTAGTATTCAAGATATATGATTGGAAATTAGACACTTGAACGTCTTGAAGAAAATAACCCTTAAAAATTTGTATCTAGGAGAACAAAGTAGCATGTAATTCTATCATTAATTGTTTGACAAAGACTAGTCCTCTAGAAATGATCTTTATCAGTTTCCACCAGTAGGCAAAGACTTTTTGGTCAAGTCAAATCCAATCTCGTCGTTTTGCCCTCTTTGCCTCTCCGCCTTTATGGCTTATTTGAAAGCATAGTAAGTCTAGCATAGTTGGAGTTCGACCATGTCGAGAACTTAAAATCAATGGCCTGATATTATAGGGTGCATTTACTTTACTGAAAAGTTCATGATAAAAAAAAATTTCACAAAAATTATTTTCGAGAAAAATGATCGGTTTTAATTTGTTCAGTGGTTTAGGGTAAATGGTTTTATTTTTAATAGAAAAGGAAAGTCGTTTTCCTTTAATTTAAGTTCATTATTTTCAGTTTGCTGAAAATGTTTTCCATAGATCAATTGGTTTTTGTCATCTAAATGCTAGAGAATTAGAAAATAATTTCATAAAAACAATTTCCCTTCAAACAAATACACCCTTAGTTTTCTCTTTTGGCTCACCAAGTACCATAGAAACATAAGATGCTAAATTTGGTCGTACTCTTCCATGGGCAACTTCTCCTGTTTGATGTTAGGTGACTCGTGAAATGAGTGGCATATAATTTTCAAGCAGAAGCTTATTTTCAAGTTGCTTCTATCATACTATTCCACCATTTGATCCATGCTTCGATTTGGACGTCTGTACTATCCTAGTAATGGATGATTCTTTTGATGTGAAGCCAATCGAGTAACTCTTCTACATGCATCTAGCCTTTGATATCCATCGTCTCAACCTTTGTGTTTCAAAATTAAGTGATTGAACAAATAATAATAATAATAATAATAATAATAATAATAATAATAATAATAATAATAATAATAATAATAATAATAATAATAATAGTAATAATAATAATTCGGATACCAAATTTACGTGATTTAGTTGGTAGGACCTACTTGATGGGAAAAGCAATACTAGATTCCACTATAAATCTAGTGATAAATTAGAGCAACCACATTCAAGTCATTTCAATGCTCTCATTATTTTCCAACTCCAGTTACACCCAATAATCTCATATAATGTTTAACCTTTAAAATTTCTTGCGAAGCAATATCTCAATCTCACAAAAGAATTCACAATTTTTATCCGAAAGAATTTATTAGTTCCAGCACTCGAATTGCTTTATGGTGTAGTTCACAAAGGAGCATCCCTTTTTGAATGCTCTTCACAAAGAAGTCTCACTTCTCATGTAGAAAAGAATTGAATACAAAATAACTAATCTACTCAAACCAAAAAACCTACTTAGATTGGGTTTCTTTATGGACTCAAACTCAAAATATATTTACGACAATCTTCACGTTGCCTAGATTTTTTTAGTCAAGTTGCAGTTGCTTTTTTGGAGTTCAAGCTTCGTTGCTACTCTTTCTCAACCTTTCATGGGCTCTGTATTTGTAAACATCTTCCAAATCTAAGACATGTTTGAACATTGTCATAGTTGTATACCTCATCAAGATACAACTCCACTTATACCTTTAGCTTCTCCATAAGAATTAACAGACACAACCTCCTCTATCGTAGATAAAGAAAAATATTCGTTGCATCCATTCTATGAGGAGATTGAACATACACCTTGTCTTCAGTGGCTACAATAACCATTGTCTCTATAGGTTCCACTTGACTGCTAGTACTGTTATTGTGGTAACACCCACTACCTCAAGAGTTTTTGGTTGCAACTCCACTTTGAGATCCATGTAAACATTGCCATAAACACTCCTACTGAAATAAAATAAAATAAAATAAAATAAAATAAAATAAAATACAATGGAGACTTGCCAAATGTAACATCTTTGTCGATAACAGGTGAACTTAGTTCTAGGCACCATAATTGATAACCTCGCTCACACTAGTGCATAGCCTAGGAATATGGACTTTTTTCCCCTCCCATTAAGTTTAACGTCACTCACTGAATAATAACATGGACAACCAAATACTCTAAGAACAAGATAATCAATAACGTTTCCATAGCCCATTTATTTGGGAGTCCAGCTTCCATTTTTAATTAATGGGGATCTATTCACTAGGTTGCTTGCTGTCCTAAACACATCTACAAAGAATTTCCTAATCATACCAACATTAAAGAGAATTTTATTGAATATCTCTAATAATGTCCTACTCATCAACTCTACAACTTATTGTGGTTTACTAGCACTAGCGTAGTATCTTATCATGCTATCCTTCATTTCAGAATTTTTTAAATAGTTTTGAATTGAACTCCATCTCACTATCAGTCTGTACATGCTCTATTGTTTCACCAGTCTCGTTTTTTTGTCAAAGCACTTAGCTTTTTGATATTGACAAAATCATCAAACTTGTGTCTTAGCACAAATTTTTAAGTCCTCCTCGAGTAATCATGTGTTATTGTTAGTACAAATCTAGCACTCTTTCTCAAAGGAAATCACAACTTCTCTACAAACATCTGAGTGAGTCAACTCAACAATCTCCATGGTTTCTCTAACATTCATACTAAATTGCACTTTCCACCGTTTACGTAAGTCAAAACACATGCACACATTTAGTTCCTTAGCCACGTAACCACATAATAGATTCCTTTTAATCAAAACCTCCAAGCTTCTTTTTTTAGTGTGTCCTAAGTGCATATACCACAATTTAGACTCTCAAATAGTTGCGTCTAACGTCTCCATGACAAAATCCATCACTCTGTCCCATTGAAGGTCATAAAAGCCACTATATATATATATATTGGTAGAACTTGATTTCTCTTATTATCACAAAGGCACTTCGAATAACATTTATAATTCCACCTTCTGAAGAATGCCACATTTTGAAGAATACCGACACCTAGTTGAATCCTAGGTACTTAAAGAAACCGAGTTTTTCTTCAATTCTGGAAAGGCCTCTCACACCAGTTAATGAATTCACAATGGCATCATGCATTCCACTCTTGACATCACATCCACAACATCGCACTCAGCATTGTTCCCTAGCTATGCAGTACCACTATTCGTGAGTTGATAAATAGTAAACTAGTTTCTATTTGGCGTAGCATGAAATAAACAATCGGAATCTATAATCCATCCATCAAATAATGAATCATTAGTGACAGACAGACACAATCATAGTAATCTAAGACACCATTAGTAATTGTAGTAATATTAGTAAGAGACTCAACTCTAATTCCCTTACGTTTCTCATACTTCAGCTTAAGGCACTCCCTTTTAAGATGCCCTCTATTGCCACAACTTCAATTGATCACACCGCTAGTTTGATACTAATTTCGTCTATTCAAGTTTGCACTACTCTTGTTAATACTAGTACTAGTTCTTCATCTTCCCTCACCTACTGAAATTGTAGATAGTTGTTCACCAAATTCTCTTCTATGGATGTATGTACTTAGAATTAGATTGCAACCTCATAAAACGTCAAGTTTCTTGACCTAGAGGAATTAGTAACAACAATAATGGTAGTATTCTACTGATTAGATAATAAGGATAATAGGATCAAAACACACACCCTCATCATTAAAGTCAATCTTAACTAAAGTCAATTGGAACCACATTAAATTTATTGATATGCTCAACAGTAGACAAGCCTTTACCCATCTTTAAGTGAAACTGACAACCTATCAAGTAGACCTTTTTTATTGTAGAGGGCTTCTTGTATATATTTGAGATAACATTCATTAGTCCTATAGTAGTCTTCTTTTTTACAAGGTTAAAACATGACATTATGAGCCAACATCAATTGAATAACACCCAAGGCCTATCCCTCCAACAATTCTTAATTAGATTGCTTCATCAACTCTGGCTTCTTCCTAGATTGCGGTATATATAGATTCCTATGGTTGAGATAATTCTCAATTCACATCATCGAGAAGCCAAAATCCTTCCTGTCAAATTCATTGATCTTCACTTTTCCTACTACTGTTGCCATTGACTCACTCACACTTGGTCAAGCCTAGTTTTGATAATTATCGTGAAAAAAGCGATTGAATTATAAAATTGACAGACAAAGAAAATAAATCAGATACTAGATTTATATGGTTCAGTTGGTGGGACCTACGAGGAGAACAACATAGGGTTCCAATAGATTAAGCAATAATGTAGAGATTACAACCACATTTGAATTACTCTAATACTCTTCATAAACCCCATTTCCACCCAATAATCTCACACGCTATTTAGCTCTCACTGTTCATCACGAAACAATCTCTTAGTCTCATAAAAGGAATTGACAAATCTTGCCCACAAGATTTAACTGGGTTTCAACATTCTCGATTTCTTTATGGCATAAATCATGAAGAAGTAGCCTCTTTTGGATGCTCTTCACAATCAAGTCTCAGTCGTTATATAAAAATGAATTAGCTACAAAATAGGAAACCTACTCAAATTAGGTAACTTACTTAGATTGGGTTTCCTTCATGGGCTCAAACTTGAGAAATATTTTTACAATTCAAATTAAATTCATTCCTTTGTTGATGACGATGTAGAGTCTCTCCATTAGATGTGTTGAATGGTCATCATGGAAAGAAATGTCAACTAAATTATGATAATTGTGCTTACGCTATGAGTGCATCAACATTTGGTCCATGCATGTTGATGATCATTGTAGCATAGGCCATAATGTTGGAGAGATTGAAGTTTTTAGAGGGGCTATAGACAAGATAAAGGGAATGTTTATACCAAAACAATCCAACTTATCATATATGGAACATATTGTTATTGATTCTTGCTATCCACGAATCTACCATAGTATACACAATATCTAACTCACCACTCAATAAAATTCTCTAAAGAGATACAAGGATATGAAAAAAAAGAAAAAAAGAAAAAGAAATTCTATCAAGACTTTACAAGAAATTCGTATGCAATAGTTTTGTTGCCTTAGTTGAGCTAAGGTGATGAAACCTAGTTTCGTTGCTTTAAAAGACAAATGCAACAAAATTGAATTTCCTAAGATTTACCCTCTAATCAAGCACTTTTGAAAGGCTTGACCTCGCGACAATCTTGTGAATTTGTTGGCAAAACATTCCCATGGAATTTGGATGATTTCAAGGCTATCCTTGGTACTAATATCTACTATGACAAATGTAGATGGTGAATTAATTTTGTAGATGTCAATGGTTCCTTTGTATCAGCAAAGATGAGAAATTAGGTTGTGATCGCTAGGTGATCAAGCATTAATATGAGTGGTATCTCTTAGTGACTTGGAAGGACTAGAGTCAAACTAGTGTTATTGAAAGTCTTTGGGTATTGCATCTTATCATCACATGTCATTTCATTAATATCGTCAACCAACTAGGCAACAATATGCATGTGTTGATAATTAGTTTCAAAGGGAGAATGATACTAAAAGTGCCAAAAGTTGTGTATGATGCTCACTTTAGTACCAAAAGTTTTCATTGACTTATTTAAGTGTCAAATCAGAGAAAAAACGATCACTTAAGTGCTTTCGATGAGAAATTCAGACCAGAGAATGGCTTTTATAATTAAAAATTTTATCTAAGGTGACATCTTTTTGGCACCAACGTGATCACTTTCATTAAGATTGGCATTGAAGTGATCATTTTTTTTTTAATGACTGGCATTGAAGTAATCATTTTTAACAACAACTAGTATTTTTTTTTTTTTGGTCAGTCCTACTCTATTCATATTCTACACTCTCTTTCAGACTTTTGCCCTGCCTCTAGGGGTTATATGCTGATTGAGCATGCTAATGAGCCATGTAAGATTGAGAAATTAATAAAATATGACAATGTTGAATTTTCGATGACCTAGATCGGAGTGGGCACTTAAGTGATTTATTTTTTTTTTAAATGACACTTAAATGATTCGAAAAAAAAAAAAACTTTTGACATTAAAGTGAGCATTGTACACAATTTTGACACTTCTAATGTCCTTCTCCCTTATTTCGGATCTATTGATGATGAGTTACCACTGATGATGGTAAGGTACATGTACGAAGATAACCATTAATAGTATAGAAAATAGCCATTACAAGACTGGGTGCCATAGTTGAAAAACCAAAAAAGTTATTAGAAAAGCAGTTAATAGGTTTTTGCCTCAGTGAAGCAATAGTTGTAGTTGACTCCATGTTAGGAAACTTGTGAAAGTTAGAAGAAACAATTTTATGGGTAATACTGACTCTAGCATATGTCTCCACCCACTCTCAAACGGCCAACTGAGTCTTCTTGGAGGTCTCCAATGACTAAATTGAAGACTTCTATAAATAAGGATCGGCAAAACTTAGAAGAGGTTGGACACGAGACATACTGCAATTGTGCTTTGAGCTAGAAATCCTCTTTGTTCTTCATTCGATATTTATCTATAAAGGTTTAGCATTGTAATAATAGATAATCAAGTGTATAGGTATAAGTACAATCATTATGCTCTGATAGTGTAATCTATCTTGTGAAAGGAACAACACTTGCTAGTTGTAATTTGCAATGATGATTACTAGTGGAATCTTGCCGTTGTTAAGATTGTTAGCTGAAGAGTGGACATAGTTTTTAAGATAAAACTGAACCACTATAAATCATTGTGTGATCTATCCTCCTTGTTCATCATTTGTTATATTTGTTTACTATCATCAAATACGTTGATCAACATCTCACATAATTTGGCTTGCTGATTATTGTGTCATTCCACAAAGGATTTTTAGTATCTTCATTCAACCTATTCAACCATCTCTTCTAGGTTGTACTGTTAACCTCAACAGAATGTATTTAAACTTGTACTCATAAAGAAATCCACTATAAATTTGGAGAGTATATTGTGTACAATCATTTAAGTGTTTCTCAACCCAAATTATACCCAAAGCAAACACACAAGTACATCTGACTCTTTCACAGAGAGCTCACTTAGACAACTCATATGGAGAAAATCTTATACTCCTCTTGTTTGCACTGTTGTGTCTAATATCATAGTAGAATATATATATATATATATATATATATATATCTCCAAAATAGGAAGCCTGTTTTAGAAATCTTACTTAAACTAGGAAATCTACTCAAACTCGAGAAATATCATCAATAATCTCACCCTGGCTCAACGTTTGAGTCAAGTTATAGTGCTTATTATCCATATTGCCTCTCCCCATGCCCCGATGGACACTCAACTATCGCAAATATCTACCTAGGCTTGTTTAAAGGAATGAACTCAGGCCACATGTCCATAGAATTCTCATCACAATAAGCTTCTTCAAGATTACATCCTCTCTTGACATTCCAAATCTGATGTAGTATATGCAATCATAAATGAATTCAATTCTCGAGTAATACCTCTAACTTTAACTGCACATTGCATTGACCTGATGTACCATGTCAACATCACTAACCAAGCCATTAGACCACCCCACTTCTTTAGCTACTTCCGTTGTTACCATTTTAATCTCTACTTCTGTTGTAGACATAATTGCAATAATAAAAATTCCAAACAATGATCAGATAAACAAAAACTTCTAATCAATTGTAGAAACCCTAATCTTATCTCTGATACTAATTGTTATAAACATAATGCGGAAGACAACGAATCTTGCTATTCAAGTCAAACTTGAAAAGAACAAATTACCATAGAAATCAACGATGAATGATAAAGAATACTAGAGATTTACATGGCTCGGTTCAAAATGTCAGTACCTACTCCATCAAGAGAACTAGCCATCAAGAAATCCACTATAAGTCTGGAGAGTATAGAGTTTAGAATCGTTCAGGTGTTTCCTAACCCCCAATTATATATAAAGCAAAGTCACAAATGAAATATCACTATCTCTCATAAAAAAATTCACTTAGATTACTCACAAAGAAAATCTGATGCTCCTCATTTTATCCTAGTGGTTCTAAAATTAGAGTATCATTTTATCTTATATATAATATACATATAAAAAATAGAAAATCCCTTTTAGGACATCCACTCAAATTAGAAAGTTCACTCAAACTTGAGACATATTTTGAACACATAGTAATGCTAAATCCTTACCCTATTTTTTTTTTTTTTTTTTTATTGAATGATATCTCATCTCGCAAAACAATATAAAGGATATGATTTCAAGGAAAAAAATGGATGCTTTGATTTGATTAACAAATGATTAGGGCACATCATTTAGCAAATAAGGTTTCATAGACTTTCCTAGTACATGAGAATCCATCAAAGCAACAATATGTATAATTGGCATTTTACTAAAATTTGTAAGTCATATAATAGATATGCCTAATGGCATGGAATGCCGAATCTATACTCTCTTTCTCATGTTCTAACTTCAGTGCCTATCTTCGGTCTTAAAGTAGGTGTATGCCTATTAAAGAGTAGCTATTTAATGTTGCTGTCCTGGATAAAGAAACTAAGGGGAAAAAAAAAACATTAACTATTGTTATGTAATGGTGCTGACGTGTCATTAACCCTAGTTAGGTTAAACTCTCGCAATCGAATTATTTTACACCAATATTGAAGTCGACAGTCCGTGTAAAAAGAATTCCCCTGTCATCGGATTTTGAAACATTGGTTCCACATGACACGAAAACTATAAGGCTGTCGGAAACTATAAAATTTCCTAAATTTGGTGTTTTAACAAGCCCCTTTGAGGCATTAGGTAACACAATCCTTTCAATTAATTGAGGTTATCGAAGCAAGGAGCCTGTGGAGCTGCACCATTAATTGATGCCATACCCAAGAACTAAATGTGTAGGTGGAGACCTCACCGCCGGGCCTTGACATTCCCTTCATTAATGTTTAGCTCGGGGACCACCCTAGTAAGACCGCCCCAGGGGATTTAATTAGGTGCACTGTCCCTGTCTCTGATTTGGTGCATGAACCCTCCGACATACACTGCAAGATTTTCGCAACAATGGAAAATCAGATGTAAGAATTTAATTGGTCCGCTTCCTGGCATCCATGCAGATTCCACACATCATTAAAAAAATGCCTCAAAGAATTGTTTGAACGATAACTTGTGTGAGAAGTAAATCACAAATCATGCCAATTTCTCTAGTGTGTTGTCAAAGAATGCACTGCGAAAAGCAAGCTATCAAACAACAATAAACAAAACAAGAAAATAGATAGGATAACGAATATATGTGATTTGGTCGTGACCACACTATGGAGAGAGCAACACATGGTCAAATTATAGTAATGCAACGGATATTACAACCACATCAGAGTTGCTCAAACATTCTTAGTGTTTTCCAACTCTTAATTATACTAAATAACTCATAAAATGTTTAGTGCTCTCATCTCACGATACAATATCTCAAAAAAATGGGGAAAATTGTCCAAAAAGTCCTAAACCTATTGCACTTTTATCAATTCAATCCTAAATCTTTTAACTTTGCCAATTTAGTCCTAAACCTTTTCACTTCTTGCTGATTCAGTCCATCCGGCCAATTTCGGCCGTGGATGTCGGCGGTGCCACGTAGGATTGCCGGCACTGACATAGACAATTTTTAATAATATTTTAATATTTTTTAAATATTTTTGAATTTTCATTATTTTTAATTATTTTTTTCCTATTCTTTTCTTTCTTTTCTTTTTGGCTTTTTTCTTCGCCTTTTCCAGAGCCGTCGCCGAGGCTCCTCCTCGCCGGCGGGCCTCGCCCGAGGCCACCGGGTTGGCGTGGCCGGTGGCCGGCCACCGAAAAAGGCCAAGAAAAAAACCAAAAAGAAAAGAAATAAAAGAAAAGAAAAAAAGGTAAAAAACAGAAAAAAATAATAAAAATTCAAAAAAATATTAAAATATTATTAAAAATTGTCCACGTCAGCGCCGACCCCACCAGCGTCCACATCAGCATTTTCCGGCCAAAGTTGGCCGATGGATTGAATCGACAAAAAGTGAAAATGTTTAGGACTAAATTGGCAAAGTTAAAAGGTTTATGACTAAATTGACAAAAGTGCAATAGGTTTAGGACTTTTTGGACAATGTTTCCCAAAAAAATGAAATAATACACAAATCTTACAAGAAGATTTATTACCTTCAAAACACTTACAAATTTCTTTATGATGTAATTCACGAGGATGTTGTGCAATTAATTGTTACGGCCAAAATCTCCATTTTCTAATTCGGCAAAAACCAAAACTTACCTCTTATATTTGCAATATTTGGATCTAAAATACAAAACTCATTTGAGGAAAACCACTTAAATTAGGAATGCGCTCAAATAAAGAAACTTATTTGGATCGGATTTCCTTTACAAGCTCATATTTGATATTATTCTCAACTAAATTTTACAAGTATAGAATGTGAATTTACTCTATTACTTCTTTTGATGATAAGACTTAAATCATGTCGGTATAATAAAAAAAAAATAGCGAATGAATTCACAGAGTATAAAATCAAAGTTTCAGGGTACATATATTTAAAGAATGAAATGAGCCATTGTGGAACTTGCTACAACAAAGAAGCATCTTAATTACCAAAAAAGTCCTAAATTTATTGCACTCATGCCAATTCAATTCTAAATCTTTCAATTTGACTAATTTAGTCCAAAATTTTTTTGACTATTTGCCAATTCATCATAAATATTTCATTTATACCAATTTAGTCCTATACATTTTGATAATATGTCAATTTAGTCGTTCTAACTAATTTTGGTCAGAAATTCCGAATGTCTTGGTCAAGTCAGTGCCGAACGTCGTACATGATAAGACTAACACTAATGTGGACAATTTCTTGGGCATTGGCATAGATTATCCTTGTTGCCCACAAGCATGGGTCGACAACCTTTGCTCATGTCCAAGTGAGAGCTACAACGCCCTTACCCAAATTAGATAAGGGCATCATGGCCCTTGCCCATACTAGGCAAGGGTCACTGGCCCTTGCCAGCCTAGGGTTAGGAAAAGAAAAAGAAAGAAAACAATAATAAAAATATAAAAAAAAATTCTATGTTAACACCAACTATGCTATGTAGAATGACTAGTGCTAATTAGATCGTGACATTAGCAATTTTGGCTTAAATTGGCCGGAAAGACTAAATTGGCAAATCATCAAAAAGTTTAGGACTAAATTAGCATGTGAAAGGCTTATGATTAATGTGGCAAATCGTCAAAAGATTTGGACTAAATTGACATAGTTGAAAGGTTTAGGATTGAATTGAGAAATCATCAAAAATGTTTTAGAATTGAATTGGCACAAATGTAATAAATTTATAACTTTTTGGGTAATTTTTCCACAAAGAATCATGCCCAATGCGATCTTGGGTAAACTCTGCAACAAACTTTGCACTAAGGACTTTCTGAGGAGAGGAATAGGAAGGCAATCGAGTTGACACAATTCAGTGCTCAAGTTCGACTCAAATTTACTCGATTTGAATATTCAAGGCTTGCTATTTATCGAACTCAATCGATTCAAACTTGAACTCGAGTTGACTCTATGAGTCGATAGATTTCAATTAAAAACCTTCAAATGGAGTTGGATTTAAAAAAATTCACTATAATTGAAACTTTAATAGTTTTATGTATTTAGCTGTGTTTATTGATGTTTATTTAATATAAATATAATTATTCAATTACTTGATTGCACTCGCAAGTTACTTAGTCAAGTTTTTTCAAGTTTGAGCTTTAATAAAACTAAGTACTTGTGTTAATCAAACTTGAAAAGAATTAATCCAGTCGCGTTGATGTATTTGGGAGTCGAACTCGAGTGGCTAATGAGTAGCCTTACTTACACTATTATTTTGGAGTAGGTACAGGTGCATGGGTAACGATACAACTCGATCCACATGAACAAAATTTCCAAAAGGAATACTGAAAGTGATGATCATTTGATGGTGAAACTAATGTAAGAATCACTTCACCAGTCTTCTCCTAACGATAAGGTGTCACAATATTGCCCCATTTAAAGTATTGATTTCCTCTTCAATGTTGGTCCTCAAGCTGAGAACCACACTAGGGGCATGTCCAATGATAGATTTCGTCCTCATATATTCAAGAGGTAGCTCTAATAATTTCACACTTTTCCCAAGTGCGCTCGTGAGGCGACTGTGGTTGCGTTGCATATGATCCAATGTAACACTCTTCAACATTTCCGGCTAGTAGTGTCGCCCTCGTACCATTAGCAATGATACCATCCAACCGATCTAGAATGATGAGAATTTAAATAAATTATCTCATATAGAGAACACTTTCTCGATCTTCTCACATCTAACGTGGGACTTTAGGTGTCAATAATTTTGTCTTTCTAGCCTGAAATCCTAGCAACATCTCTCCTCGAAAGTAAACCAACCCACCTAACCGACCAAAACTGGGGGCAATCTCTACCTAAGTCAGGTTCTTTTTATCACCTTAGATGCTAGAATCAAACCATCAATTCATAACTTATCCCCACATCTCGGATGCTCTCCTGAACCGTGGGTTTTGTAATAAAATGATGGAAAAACAAGTGGTTAAATGGTAATTCGCGACAAGCCTTTTGCCGCCCGACCAACACCGCGCCTCCACGAATCTCCAGTAGAATCCTCGAGCTACGCGTCGGGGTTAAACTACCGGCTGTCTGACGAAGCAGCACAGCGGCCACGCACGCTGTCGTACCAAAAAGGGAGGCGACCCCACACGTGCGGGCCAAGATGCGTATTTTGTACTGACGGGGACACGTGGCGCGAGGTGGTGCCACGTCCGGCGATCCGTGGGGCCCGAGATCGACCAGATGCTTGCGAGCCAGGCCACAACGGTGGTCGGTGGAATCCGGGATGGAAAAAGGCCCTCTCGCATGTGAGAACCAGAGAATCCCTACAAAAGTGCTTTTTCGTGCGTTGTTGCCTCCCAAGTTCCTTTAGAATAATTAAATTTACTATTTCAAATTATTCTCATTAACCAGTATTTTTCGAAACAATTAATAAATATGATTAACAAGTAACGTCTTGATCATTAAAGGTTAATTCTATATAGGTGAAAAGTGTCATTTAGTATAAGATACACTATTTCATGAAGCAAACCTGTTTATATTCACAAAAGAAATTAATAATTCTTCGAGAGTTTGAACAAAGTCAACTTCGTGGTGGGAAGTAAAAATAGATATGAGTCAAGCTACTTGCGAGCTACTTGAGTTTGAGTGTCTGACTCACATAGAACTAAGCTTGATTCTTTTCAAGTTCAAGCAGGATATTAATAGCTCTAGTACTCGATCAAATTGAACTCGAAATACTAGACTTGAGTGGTTGGAGCGCCTAATTGAGTACATGCCTTTTAAATAGAGTAATCAGGTTTGCACATGCAGATCAATATGTAAGTTTATTAACTCTCCGATTTTGGTAGACTTTTATAAATCAACCTCAATTGTAAGCTCAAGATCGAGTTTAAAATTCATTCTTTACCTAAAGTCTTTCAACCAATCGAATCATATCAAATCGAGTTCAATCTTAAAAAACCAAAAAACCAAGTTTGATCGAACTCCAAACACATATTGATTCTCGACTATATAAAAGCATCTTGAGTCGATTTGACTCGATTGCATCATCATTAGTGGAAAGAGCTGCCATTGCCAATCCCAAGAGGCGTACAAGGTGCTTGGCACGAGCTGGTTTTTTTTTTGGTGGTTTCATTCTCGAATCATATAGTTTTCTTTAGGAAAAAAGAAGAAGAAGATGGTTTTCAGTTTTGTTGAAGTTTGTGGTGACCATTCAATCGTTTTTTTTCTTTTTCATCACGAACGGTTGATAATCATCATCCATACAAAAAAACATAAATTATTAGAAAACAGACAAATAAGGTGCATCGACATATTTTGTTGCTATAAGAAAGCATCGAACAATAAAAAAAGGGATGGGCCATCCCCATTTTGAATGGAACTTTGAATTTTAATTTGAAGAGATAAAAATATGCTTTTACCCTCAATACTCAGTTAAGTAGGAAATAACGTTACTTAACTATAATCGTATTTTTTCTCTCCTCCCTCCTCTCTCTTATAGTTGTCACTTTTCTTTATGGTTTCAATTTGCTTTTGTCCTAATCTCTTTGTCTGGTTGTTATTATGTGAACCGGTTATAACCTGTCGCGACCAAATTTTCGGGTGTGAACCACCTAGGGTTTGGCTAATGGATTGTTAAGCCTAGACTTAACTCGGGCTCTCACAAGCCCATACCAATTCGCGACTTAGGTTCAAATTTTTAACGTGCAATTGATTTTTAACTAGGAGTCGCCACTAATCTATTTTTGGTGGGTCGATTAGAAACCCAAGTAAAGCAATGGGAGGTTTACTTTACTCCTACGAACCAGAGACTATAGATATGGGAACTTGGTTACACTAGATTTTTCTAATGCCCTTTCGGTACCATTCTTTATTTAAAAAAAATGTTTGGCAAGCAGCTTGGATTAATTTTAAATCTATTTCCCTAACATATATATGAGGCAATCACACGGGTGCGCAATCCATCAATTTAACACCCAAGAAAGCAATGAATAAATTGTAAACTTACCTCAAAGCAACGAAAGCATCTGCGTTGTTAGATCAAAATTCACATCATCAACCCTAGATATAATTTCTAATTAACACGCAATTTCTTTTTTTGTTTTCACTTTATTTAATGGGAACTTAATCTATATGCAATGCATGCTAGTAATCTAATATGACATGGCAACATGACCTAAATTACATGACATGGCAATATGATCTAAATTATATGACATAAATAGAGTAAAATCCTAAAGAAATGCAATAAGTAAATGCAATCTAAATGACCTAATTCTATTGATAGGCAATTTCTAATTAAATGGGCCTAAGAAAAAACTAAATGACGTGCATTTCATTTAATCTAATCCTAAATGACATGTTCATGACATTTTTTCTTTTTTCTTTTTCCTAAAAAAAATGCAATTTATCCTAAAAAATGGAAGTAATTTATCCTAAGACATTTTTTTGGATTTTTTATGAAATTCGAAATTAGGTAAATGTGAAAGTTACCTAGCTAGATTAAGATTCTATCTAATTTATATTAGGAATTAGGTTAAACTAAATCCTAATTTAAACTAAAATCTTATCTTAACCCAAATAATCCTAGAATGCGATCTATCTAAAAAAAATCTATCTAAACTTAAAATTAATTAGGAAGTAAAATTAAACATGCAATCTTACCCTAATATACAATAACGTGCAAAAGATGCCCTAATCCTATATGATATATACATGATTTTTTGTTTTTTTTTTTTTTAATTTCGAAATTAAAATTTAACATGCAAATCAAATAATAAAAAGGCTAACATTCTAAATGAATATGTTTTCTTTTTGTTTTTTTTTTCATGATTCAAAATGAAATCTCTATCCTAAACATGCAAAATAAGAAAAGCAAACCTAACCCTAATTTTCCTTTTCTTTTCTTTTTTTTTTTTTAATTTTCGAAATTAACAATCGCCTAATAATTAAACATGCAATTAAAAAAAAAAAACTAACAACCTAAGTCAATTGATTTTTATTTTATTTTTTATTTCGAAAATTCGTGATAAATAGAATGTTCAACCTAAATATGCAAATAACCCTAAAACATGCAATATCCCAATTCAAGCATATCTCAAGATGATAAAAACAATCAAGTTCATTTAAAATTACCCCAAAAAGGATATCACATATCATTCAAATCTAGGGATAATATTTCGCTAGTAAAATCGATAAATTGATCTTAAGCCTTAAAGATCAAAATATCAAATTTATTCTCACTTGATTAATTATTTCATCTAAAGCCTTATAGATGAAATAAAAAAACCTTAACGTGGTTGCGAATTAGGTAATGCATTGAGATTTTCAATTATGCATAGATAGACATTCCAACCAAAGAAAACAACATATAAAGAAATAATAAACAAATAAGTAAAAAAAAAACCTAAACTTGCCTAATAAAGTAAAGTAAAAATACCTAATTTAATTTTTCCTTTTCTTTTTTTTCTTTTTAAAAAAGGAAATCTTGGCCGCCGGTTTTGGAGGAATCACCGGCGAGGCGAGGCGGCACGTCAGCGGCGTGGCACCGAGGCTTCGGGATCAAGCACGGGGCTGGGCATGAGCGTCGCAGGCGGTGGATTTGACGGAGCTCCGGTGTCGGGTAGGGCAGCAACAGGTCGCGGATGCACAGGCGTAGCTGTGGGCGTCGGAGGCGTGCGGCGGTGTCGAGGGGTTTCCTTTCTTTTTTGCTTCGCACGAATTCCCTCTTCGCACCAACTCTCTCAATTTTTGAAAATCGCTCAAATCAACCTCTCCACGTATTTGCTCTCAAAATTTGCCGACCCCTTTTCTGTACCCCATCACACTTTTTATAGGGCAAAAAATTGAATCGTTATTGCATATCCCGTTTCCAATTTTGCTCGTGCAATATTTTTTAATATATCATTGCACCACATGTGATATTCTCTTTTGTATTTTCCACATATTCTATCCAAAATTTTCCTTTTTGCTCGAAAATACATCCTTTGGTATATATTGCCTAAAAACCTGAATAGAATATGTGAAAAATTTTCCTTTACCGGCGGCCTAAAATAAAACAAAATGAAAATAAAATGTCTCTAAATTATATGCCGTGTTTTTTTTTTTTTTTTTTTTTTGGTAAAAATTAACCCCAAAAATTATGCAAAAATTTAGGTGTCAACAGAACCTTGTATTTTTGGCATGCTAAACACATATAATCATTTTGATTTAGATTGATATAGGCGTGACATTTTTTTTTTCATTAAAATAAAATTTGAGAAAAAATGAGGAATCATTTTGAATGCGCTAATTCATGTATTTTTTTTTGGTTAGACATATTACATCATCTGATGCCAAGTTGTACAGTAACACAAACATGTATTCATTATAAAAGTCTTCAATCGAGCTTGCATTGTTTTTCAAATGAAATTGATTAACATGGATGGGTTTCGTTAATTTCCTGTGTAAAATGAGTGTGTCTATGTCTGATTTTATCAGACATAGAAGTTCATAAAAATAAATTTAATTGCATTGATTTACAAACATGACTAATACATCAAATTCTCTAATTCCATATCAACAAGTGAGGTTCCTTTGCCATAATTGTCATGTCAGGCAAGAAAATGCTTTGCCTATCTAATAATATGCGTTTTCAAATGGTTAAATAATATTGAAAAAGAAAAAGTAAAGATTGGAACGGTGAAGAGAGAAAAAAAATTAAATGAAGCAATTGAGAGGGGAGAAGTACACTATCAGTGCCATAAGTTGTGTACGGCGCTCACTTTGGTGCTAAAAGTTTCCATCGGATCACTTAAGTACCAAATCGAAGGAAAAACGATCACTTTGGTGCCACCGGCGAGAAATTCTGACAAAAATGATTACACGGCTTTTATATTTTAAAAAAAAATCGATAAACCCTTTAAACGACGTTGTTTTCCGTCCTACTTAAGAAAACAACGTCGTTTTGCCGTCATATGTGGATGGCTTAGGAAAAACGATGCCGCACAGCTCATTTAGGATTGAAATTAGGGTTTTTTTTTGTTCATCTTCACCAACCTAGCTTGCTCGGCCACCGTCGCTCAGCCACCGTCGCTCAGCCAAGAAGTGATGGGAAAATAGGAGGTTAGGGTGAAGGAGGAGGAGGAAGAAGGGGGGTTGAAGGTGTAGAGAGAGAGAGAGAGAGAGAGAGAAGACGAGGAGTGCAAGGGAAACAAGGAGGGCGCAGATGGAGATGGTGGGTTGGGCTCTGCTCAGAGAGTGGCTGGTGCTAGTGTTGTTCTTTGGGGAAGAATATGACGCTGCCATGGCCTCTCTCTCTCTCTCTCTCTCTCTCTCTCTCTCTCTCTCTCTCTCTCTCTCTCGATTTGGGGATTTAGGGTTTTGACTTGGGGGTTAAGATGCCAAACAACATCATTTGGTGGTTTAAATGCTGACTGTATTCTCTGGCGAGCCACATCAGCGTAAAAAATTAATAAAAAACTGCTACATCGGATTTCTGGCCAATCGGATTGGCATTGGCACTAAAATGATCATTTTTCAAAATTTTTGACACTTAAGTGATCCAACGGAAACTTTTGGCACCAAAGTGAGCGCCATACACAACTTATGACACTAATAGTGTACTTCTCTCCAATTGAGAGTATGATTGGAATTGAGAAGTTGCGAGTAGAAATTCATCATACCTTCTCATTTGTGAGGTCAATGAATGAAATCAAACTCTTCGTTTTAAACAAACACTTCAATTGTTTTATAGATCACTTTTTTGTCCAGGATTTAAAATGCTCAATTATTTCTACCCCTTCTTTGAATGGAAAGTAACTAATCTTTAAACAATGCTAATTATAATTGAATTGAGTGCTAATGGTATGAGATGTTCCTGTCATTTTAAATAAAAAGATGTGATTCCATCCGAAATGACCGTAGAAATGGCCCGACTCATAAATAAAACACACAAATATTTGTGGTATGGAGGTTACCTACGTTTATGAGAGGATTGACAAAGTTGAGTAGATGAATGGGAATTATAAATTCAATAACCTTTCGAAACACTGAATAATATGTAAGGAAAACTAAATTTTAAGCCACGGCGTAGGAAGGCCTGCACATTTACTCCATGAAACAAACAACAATAGAATGAATGCTTACTACGCCACAATCTCACAAAATTTCCAAGAAAAACACAAGACCCTGTTGTAGGACATCCATAAATCAGTGATGTACCCAATGGAGCGATGAGTATAATGAAGGCTGTACAAATGTATAGAAAATTATGTAATACAACTAATTAAGACTATATGAAAATCCAAACCATTATGACATATATCTCATTCCGTGCTACACAATTTTGTCCCATAATCATGTGCAGTTATTACAACCACTCAGGTGTGTCCCCTTTATTATGACCCATCGGCCACGGCCAACTCAACAGTTGGCGGTCATCCGGCATAACCGGGTGTCGTCTCGCCCCATCGAGCACGGCATCGTCCCGCGTAAACGCATCAAGACGGCATTCCATAAAGAAGTATCGGCCCGACCTCCACTGCAACTGGCATTCGTTGATGTGGGGCATCCGAACTTAATCAGGTATCATCCCGCGTAAACGCATCAGAACGGGTTCATTACCCCGCATAAACGCATCAGGGTATTTAGGTGATCACACACCAGCACATACTTGGCCAAGAACATCGTGCTTTGCACTCACCTACCTCAATTTCAAATAATGACTTGGCCAATTTTCTTTGTATTAAAAATCATCTCAGTAAAATAATCGTGCATGGTCACGCTTTTAAATCGAACCAGTAAGCGTGGTACATTTCCATTTCAAAATCTCACGATTTGATTTACTATATAAAATTTTAGCGTAAAAAACTGACACCCGGTATTTTTCTAATTAAATACCCATAAAATCAAATCTTGCAATAATAATTGCCAATCACCATCAAGCACTCAATTTCACATATAAGTAGTCAATTTCACATGTAAATGCAATCACGACGATCAGCGTAAAATTCTAATAAACGGCTATCCCATCACAATTTACGTTAATTATAATTAATATATAACAATTAATTAAATAAATATAATTTAATTAATTGAACCATGGTTAATTATTAATTAAATAAATATAATTTAATTAACTGAACCATGGTTAATTAAACTAACCACGGTTAAATAACCATGGTTAACTAACCACAATTAACTAAACTAACCTTAGTTAACTAACTAACCTAGGGTAGTAACCTAACTAAACTAAGCCCTAACCAAACTAACCTAACTAACTAACCATTCTAACTAAACTAACCACTGTGGGTTCACTCCAGTGGCCACTCTTCCATCTTGGAAGGGGGAGGTTGGGGGTTCAAATCCCCACTTTTTCAGGGGGGATTGAGGTGGGGACGATTTCATTTCAGAAGTGGGTTTCGACTCCCACGCCCTGCACGGAGGCAGGGCAAAAGTCTGAGAGTGAGTGTTAGAATAGGATTAGTGTAGGACCGACCAAAAAAAAAAAAAACTAGCTAGTTCATATAACTGACTAATTAACACTAAATTAACCACTAAGTGCAATTCTCTTCCTAATCCGAGATTAGGGCGTTAACTCACAGGATTAGCATGGCGGCGAGTTCACAGCAATGGCAACGTGAAGACGGTGAAAACCCACAACTACGGCGTCACCAATGGAGGGCCAACCGGGGCTGAAAATAGCTCAACACGGCTGAAGGGGGTTCAGTTATGGACTAAGTTGGTCAAGCTGACTGGCGATGGCGAACGGCAGCTGGCCAGATAGGTGGATGCGGCTGGAGCGGTGTGGATGAGCAGGGGCGGTTGACAATAGAGACGGGTGGGTAGTCGAGCGGCTGCTGTTGGCTGTTTGGTGGCTGGCTGAGGCGAACGGCGGGGCTAGCGGACGGACAGGGCTCGGTTGGGCGGCTGGCGGAGGGGAATGGATGTGCAGTGATGGAGGTGAGGCGCTGTGGTGGTGTTGGCGGCGAACAGAAAATGGAGGCTGTAGCAGGGAATGAAGAAGAAGAAGAAGAAGAAGAAGAAGAAAGAAGAAGAAGCAGAAGAAGCAGCAGCAGAGGGGTTTCGGTCAGGGATGAGCACGCATGGAATAGGGGGAACAAGGGGAGAGGAAGTCAAGCAAGAAGCCAATAGCAAGCCAAGGTAAATATCTAAGCCACTTGAGTGCACTGCCTCCAAAGTCTTCGGCCCTCTTTGTCAAACACTCCTCTAATGGCCATTTTCCTTCAATTTCTTCACAAAACAAACCAAATTTGTGGCAAAAAAACCAAATAAAGGTGCCCATCCGAATTTCTTCCATTTTCTTTTTGTTGAAATTGATTTTTCCACAAAATTCCCAACTCAACAGAATTTTTCCAAAAGATGAGATGATGTCCTAAAAATAAATCATGACACACTCGAACGTTCGATTCCCGAAATTGAATTCAATTTTGTGGTTAAAATTGACCAGACGTGATTTTAGTACACCTAACCTACCGGGTAGCTTTTAGGGATTTTAATGCATTTGACCCGTGATCAATAATTTTCGATCCACGTTTGTCCATCTCTGACTCGTAGGCGACTCTCGGGTGTTATAAAAATCTCAAAAGGTTTCAATTACGTACTGAGTATAAAATTAATAGAAAATTGGGTTAGTGCCGTTCGACGTGAATTTTACAATCATGCGGAATCACTCGCAATTCAATTACTTGATTCCGACGAATCGACCTATATCTGATCACAATTCAATTATAACGGTGTCGTATTGACCATTGCCGATTATCATGGTCGAGTAGTCGATTTCCGATCGAATTCTCAAGTTTGTCGCGTTTATATCTTTTAACGGCTTCACCTAATAGATTAGTTAACTCGTGAGTGATCAACTCAGAGAAGAAGGACCATAGGCACGTTGACGAAATGCCCATTTCATATTATCGAGACATGGTCGAAATTCAGGATGTCACACTAATAGGAGACAGATACTGACAAGAGCAGTGTGATTGGTTTAGTAAATTAATGTTGGTGAGCAATAGGTTGTCGTTTTGATTATGGCAATGGTAATACTAATGGCTACTTCATAGAGATGGATTGCAAACAATCATCTAAGGATTTAAAGGCCATGTACATGCAATCCAAGAGAAATTTTGAGGTTGGGGAGTGAATCGAACAAACCAAGCCTAGTGTTCCTAAGTTTTCTTCTTTGCTTTGCTTTTTTGGCAACTCTGATGTTGATTATGTCTCCATATAGCTATTGAGTTGTAATAGCAAGTAGTTGAGTGTACAAGTGTGAGTGCAAGTGTTTGTGTCCCCAGTAGTGTGATCTATTTTGTAATGGGAACAACATTAGCCGTTTGTAAGTTGCAAAGTTGATTACTAGTGGATTCTAACTTGATTGTAGCTATTAGTCTGGGGAGTGAATGTAGGCTTGGAGATAAAGCCTAACCACTATAAAACTTAGTGTGCTATCTTCCACCTATTTATTATTGGTACCTTACTTTCATCTATTTATCAACACCACTCTTATTTACATTATCTGTTATTAGCAATATTGTGAAAGTTTATTATTTTCACTCAACCTATTCAATCGCCCTTCTAGGTTGTATTGTTAGTCGCAATAATTGGTATCAGAGTCTTGTTGCTTGTTGTTAGAAGTATTTTAACTTTTGAGTATAAAGATCTTGTTATGTTTAACTTTAAAAGAGGCTGTTTTTACATATTTCTTTTTATTGACGTTTCATTCTTTAAACTCAACATTTCTAGAATTATTTTATTACTTTCAAAGATTCTTTGTTTAAAAACGAAATCTACCAAATTTGTATTTTGAAGGAATTAAAGATCCTCTTTCAATGTCTTACAAGTTCTCCTTCTTGGCTTTGAAATTTTTTCTGATTACTTTGATTAAGTTCTTTGTACAAAAAATTATCTCAATCTATAACAAATGAATTTGTTTAATCTCGGAGTCTTAATATTGTCTTGTTCATTTCTCAACCCACCTGGTCTCACTACAAGCAAGAAGGAAGACAACTAGAATTCTATCTCGTCAATGTTCATCCACGACAATCAGCAAATCTACTTCGAATGGAGAAAGCGAAATTAAGCTAATCATTCTCGTTGGCGGTTACAAGACACTCAAGCATTCTTATTGGTGATTGTGAGACATTCCAGATGAAGCCACATGAAGGAAGCGGAAGAATTAATAAATGTTAGGTTCGAAGATCAGTGGAAAGGTGCAATCTAGGTGATAATGAAGAAGCTATATGGTTGCGACCACCACCTATGATGTCAATCAAGATCGAAAACTTGATACCCTAAGTTTGAGATCTGCATCGTTGCAAAAGATTGGAGATACAAATCAAGTAATCTTAAAGATAAAATCCTTAGAGATATTGGTAAAGAAGTTTAGGATGGAAAGTTACAAAAAATGTGATATGCCAATTGCACCATCAACCTAACTAGTAATGATGGGAAAGACAATAACATTGCTCTTACCAAAATTTGCAAATCTACAATCCAGATTCTGTGCTATTTTCATAGTAGTAACAAAGCAGCTATTGTGAATGGTTAAAATATTCGTTACCCTATGAAAGTTATGTACAAGAACTATGGTGATGATAAGGGGAGGAACAGAATCTGATAAAGAGCAGTCTTCTTGCTCATCTATAACTTAAAGAAGTCTTACTGCGTATTATTGCTAAAAAAAATTCCTTTGATATCTTTTGAAGCAACAACAAAGATGATCAAAACCACTTCCTAGCAGTATTCTATACAAGAAGATGTCTATCCTGATAGTCACAGCAAAGTTCCATGCATGTCTATATTTTCTTGATCGAGATAGCTTCGTCTTTTCTTTCAAGAAAGAAAGCTTCACTACTGTTGTAAAGAACTCGTTGAAATCACCAACATCCATTCCTGTTCCTTCGAAGAAATATCCAAAGAAAGTTGGACGTCTAGCACATGGAAATTTCATTATCTTCCCTCTACGTGCAAAAGGTATCGGCAACACTGACGATTTTAAGATTGAAAGGATGGTCAAGCTTGAAATCTACAAAGAAGATCCTCAAGAAGAGGATATTATGAATGACATTTGAAAAATGGATAGCTATACACAATGAGTTTGTCCTACTTAGACATGTTGATCATGAAGAAAGAATAAGGCAAACGCAAACATGCCTATATAGTTGCTCTCACTCCAAAAGATCATATTCTTAGGAGGAGCTAATTCTGCTGAAAGACATAACTAATGGTGAATCCACCAACTCGTACCTTCACAAAGAAATCAAAGAAATCAAAGCCTCCGTCAATAGTTGGTATCGCCAACAACTGCAATAACTGGTATCAATACATGTGATTGCTATATTCCGAAGATAGAGAGAAGCAAAGATCAAGTATGGACAAATCTAGATAATACTTTGAGCTGAATGTGGCCCGGATCTTCATTATCATTTGAGGATGGAAGAAAACGTGAACACATAGGTAGAACTTGCTAAGTTCTAAATAGTATGGTTAGTCTATCTTCCATGTCTTTACTCTTTATTTACAAAATCTCTCATTGATATTGACGATCATGAGTAATAGTATCGAGATGATTATTCATTGTATGTGTTAACAATGATTATATGTGGATAGTGATATGTACTGTGACGATAGCACTTAAGTAGGGGGAGCAACACTGGTCTTTTCAAAAAGTCGCATCGATTATTAACATGTTGTCTCTCATACCCTCCATTATTTCCTGGGAACTGAAGTCAATTGATCCATCCATGGACGCTTCATCTTGCAATGAAAATATGCCTCATATTTTGTGAGTTGAGCATCCACGATATAATGCAAGCCAATTGCTACTTCTATAGGTATTGAGCACCAACACTTGAAATCAGTGATCTGTCTCATTTTGAAGGCATTGTAGGTGTTCTTTAGCACCTTACCCTCACTTCTTCAGATCTCTCAAGGGTCAACATATGCCAACGTACGCATGCCCCAACTTGCTTATAATTAGATGGTAAAACATATCATCCAATATGTCGTGGTATCTTACACCTTGGCCTTCACAATTTGTTTCACAGTTCTCTCTATCTATTTGGCTTTGTCAATTTAAACTGGGTTGGGTGCAAACTCACTCGACATTCCAGGACCGGTTATTGTACATTTATACTTGGATTGTGTTTCATGGTGTGCCAAGAATCAACTCATTATGGTCTACTCCACAGTTGAAGCTGAAATACGGGATCTTGCTTCAACAGCTGCTGCACTCAATTGGATATTTTACATTGGGATCGACCAACCTTGACCTTCATTACTTTTCTCGAACAACATGTCAACATTACATCTCCCAACTAATCCAGTTTTTCATGCTTGGATAGAGCACATTGAGAGCGATTATCATTTTGTTTGGGAAAATGTTTCCCTCATTCTATTGTGACTTGCTATCTTCTATCTTCCTCGCAAGTTGCTAATATTTTCACAAAATCATTGACTTGAGATAGCTTTGTTGGCTTACGAACCAGACTAGGCCTTTGGTCCTCCCATTGGCCTATTTAGAGAGGAGTATTGATGGAAAAGATATAGCACAAAATCTATTACAAATAACACATCAAATAGAGCATCCATGATCCAATAATTTGGATATGTATTCTTGATTTAATTTTTTTTCAATTTTCATATAGATAAAATGGTTATCTTTACATTCAACTTCTACCATGATTATAACGGTGATATCTCCTACTTGTACAGTATGAACTATAATTTGTTGTGTGCTTCATTGACTTAATTCTTTGTTTATCTTTGAAGTAGGCAAGATGTACTACGGGTTTGCTCTTGAACTTTCGGTTTGAGCATAAAAGCGTTGTTATATATTGTAATGACCATTTTATACGAGATGTGAAGGCGAATGGTAAGATTGCTGTGAGGAAAATCACGATAGTAAAGAACCTGGTAGACATTATGATGAAGCCTCCTCCTTTGGTGAAGCTCAAGTTTTATGGAGCTCGAATGCGTCTAAGGAGGATGAGTGCTGGCCCGGGCATTAGAGCTGGCATGGATTATGAGTATTGTGGCTCGGTTGTGAATATTGAGCCAAGGTGGAGAATTGTTTGTGGTTCAATTTCATGCCGAGTACATCGTTTTGGAGTTTGGATCGAAGCTTGAGAGTAAGTGAATAAAGAGAAGTTCAATCAAGTTCAATTGTCCTTCAGGATGAGACCAAATGCCCAGGAAACACCCTTGAAGCAAGGCTAGTCTAGCGGTCCGGCCACCCTTTGGCCTATCTGCCGGCCAACAACCCAGAAATATGTCTGGCATTGTTTGAGTTGGCTAATGGGGCTTGGAAAAGATACGACGGATCAAACAGTTGATTGTAACTTTGAATTCTCCGATTGATTAGTGAATTATTTACAGCTATCTCTTCCCATAAAGTAGGTACGGCACTTATACTGAACCACATAAATCTCTTGTGTTCTTATTGTTTCTTATTGATTTCTCTAATCATCTCATTCTCTCGCATTTGATATTGAATTGGATGGTCGTTAGTTTCTGCATTCTTTCACAGCATTAGCAAAGGCGGAGAACCAATCTCTATCAACAGATTTTTTTCCCCGAAATTCTTCCCATGCCCATTTTATATTTTATAAGTATATCATTCATTTCACACATTGAGTTTGTTCTGTCTAGCCGTGTGAAATTCACACAGGATAAAGCAAAATTCTCCTAAGATTACGGGATTATTCCAATCATGAGGTCCACTTTTATTCACTAATCCTCCACATGTATCATTTTTAATCTAAGTGAATAAATGCAGAACCATTATAATCAATTGCCTCATCCAAAATAATTTAGAAACATAGCTTGCAACTTGTTTTTGTTCTTTTCTCTTTCCAAAGTTCTTCCAGCTCGAAAGACAAGCGTTATGTTCGTAAGAAATTAACATTCGACCTCTTTTGTTCCATAATAAATTGGCAATTTGGCCACTAGAGAACGAGGGAGTTCCTTTTCAAGAGAAACAAAATTCGAACTCTTATGTTCAATAATTAATTGGCAATTTGGTCACTAGAGAACGAAGGAGGTCCTAAAAGTGTACTTTGAGATCTTCTGATATGAAATATTAATAAATATAGTGTTATCACCTGAAGAGTACCAATCATTAAAGAAGCTCGAATCGAAAAAGGTTAACAGATATCAACACACAGAAATGGTCGTTTGCTTTACACGTTAACAGATATTATTACTTTCTTTAATCCTCTTTAATTCGCATTCTCTCATTAATTTATCATCACTCTATCTATTTTTACCTTTCCCTTCATATAATGATCTGAAAATATCTCAAAAGCAAGTACGAGGCTTGATGAGGACCCTTGCGTTCTCATAGTGGCCTCCAGAACCCACTTGATACTGTTTTACTATAAGATATGAAGTCCAGGATAATGAATGGTTCTTGGGCATTTTTGTGGGGTTGTCCAAACTTTTCACAAGTGGGATAATTGTGTGATTTGCTTCTATAATGGAGGTTTTGTCCTCCATTATGCCTGTTCAGGTCGCTGTCGATTCCAAATGCTTAGACGTTGGTGGAATTTTGGAAATCTAAGGAGTGGTCTTTTCCTTAAAAGGTGGTTTAGTTATCTAAAATTTCGAACATCATTGAGAAATAGTGTACATTCACGTACATCTATCCCATGCAAAGTCTTATGCAATCCTATCATGGACTAAGAAACAACTACATTGACACGCGATACGACACGACAGGACACAACACGACGCCAACACATTGTTTCTTAAAAAATAAAGAATTCTGATATATTGGGACACGTTGTATATCAAATATATATTTTTATATATACATGATAATTTATCTTTTCTATGACTTTTTAATTAAATTAATTGGATTCAAATTCACAAATAAATAAATAATAAAAAAGTTTGGAATGAATTTATACTAAAAGCATTAATCTACCATTTATTAATATTTTTTTTTTCAATTTGACAAATTTAACTCCATAAAACTTGAAGGAAAAAAAAACAAGTAATAGGTGTCTCGAAGAGAAGAGAAAAAAAATCTAGGAGGGTGAATTATGTGTCACGAGAAAGTGAGAGTCAGAAGAAAATAGAATACTAAGTTTTTCTTCTTTTTCATTTATTATTTTTATTATTTTTTACAAATTTACATTTTCACTCCTCATTTATTAAAAAATTTTAAAATTGACCCAGTGTATGTTGAAATCACATGTAAGAATTCCAAGCTCGCATGTCAGAATTTCAAACTAGAGTGTCAAAGAGTATTGGGAGAGTTGACCAAGTATCAAAAATTCACTATTTGTTGACTGAGTGTCGAGAGTGTCAGAGAGTGTTCAACATAATACGAAAGTTTTTGAAGAGTGTCAGTACTTTCTAGATCATGGATAAGCAAAATTAGGAAGGATGTGTGGAACTTGATGGAGGGGAGCCTCATACACAAAATAAACTCGGGTAGAGCACTTCTCTGATATCACATTTGAAGGTCTAATTCAAAAGTTTAAGCAAATAAATAGAGGGAGATTACATGTGTATATAAAGAATATATCGACCAGTAGACAAACGTTTTGAGATATTTTAACAAGGAGACTCAAAATGCATGTGGTAGTGAGAAGGTCGCAAGATTTCTCCCCTTCTATGATATTTATAGTCTTTTCTATTTATTACAATATCCATTTAACTTGTATGACGTATTAATAAGAACTAACCAAATGTTAGAGGCAACGACCATAGGAATATATCGCTATCAATAAGAGATTCATTATTTTTCACAAATTCAGGTATATACTGTATTTATTACCCGTTATGGGACTCTACCGAGTCTCTTTCGCTTCTTCCTCGCATGTCTTTGTACATTAGCAGAAGTGCATAAATAGATCACGTTTCATGTATTCAGAACTGGGCCTTCGCTATAAAGTTGAAATGACTAGATAAGAACTATAAAAGGAAAATGCATGAATTTACTCGATTTGAACGGCGTGATCAAGTTCAATATAACATATCATGCTTACTAAGATAATCTTTTTCTTTATGAATAAGTATGAGTGAATTCAACCGAGAAAAAGCATGGTCCCAACTGACATGTCATACTCAAAAATAAATCAAAGAATGAATTCAAATCAAACGTGAAAAGGGCAAATAAATTAGTCTAGGGTTTTCCATTTTCTGCAAATTTCACGAAGAAATCACATGTCAAAACTAGGTTGCAATCTCCTTCACGTCATGCGCCTAAAAAAGGTACATGTTCTGATCACAAAGCTAGTCCTACTCGATTTATTTAATCCCAATTGGTGCCATCAAATTCATCTAGTCATTCAAGATTCACAACACGTCACTTTCATCATCGTCGCCACCATCCTCAATCATTACAACATGATCGCCAAACTCATCTTTACCTTATCTCAGGAGCATAAAAATAGTCGGCAAAACCATCCAAATGTTGCCAGCACCTTGACTATATCTTTTGCTTTTCTTGGGTAGTACTCCAAACTATATCTTCAAATTTCAAAGCTCAATCCCAATTCCATGTCTTGATGACTCTCCAACCTTCCATGTGTTCAGCCTTTTTTTTTTTATCTTCATCGCCTCGGGCGTTCAACCTATGGACTCTAAGGCAGCTTATCGCTAGACCCCAAAAGCAAGATATTGAAAAGAGGCCACTTTTTAGATAAAAAAGAACGCCTTCTTTTTCCTCTTTTGTCTTTGGCATATCTCTTTAACCATCTCTTAACAGAAACAGTTGGTGATGTGACGTGGTGGGGCCTTCCTAGTAAGGTCCAGGTCGGCAAGATGGACTTCCACGTGGGCTGCGTCAATATCACGATATGTTTTTTTAAAAAAAGAATAGTAATCAAGATACCTAAACCATCATTTATATCTAATTGGCACTTACTTTATTGCTTAAAGTTGGGAAATCCATTGCGAGTTGTAAAGTAAAAAAGTCATTATCTGATTTAATCCATTCCCTTTTCTAAGAGATGCCCTCGGGCTTAGTGCTCCAAGCGTTGGTTATCCCTAACTAGATGATAATGTGGTGTGTCCTGTAAAGGTGGTCTTTCTATGTACCGATGAATAAAGCTTGCTACTCTTCCGTTAGTCTTAGTCTTGTCATAGCGAGTAACATCTATTGGCATTGCCTGAAAGAATGCATTGAGAAAGAGAAGTGCTGGGGATATTTTGATTTTATTATAAAAATGATGTGAATAAGGTGCATTTGAAACAAGTTGAAAGTATTTAAAAGGTTAGTGAAATAAATATGAAGCCCGAGACAAGATATTCAATTTTTTATTTTTTATTTTTATTTTTTGCTTCACCGATGGAAACTTTACACATTTAGTGTGTAGGATTTAGTAAATACTCCTGATTGATGCAGGACAAGATTTTTCCAACCACCTCATCAATTTTACTTTATTTAATGTAGTTATTTACTTGTATATTTTTTATTTGATTTTCTTAAATAGAGTTATTTTCCTAGTAGGAGTCTTTTTAAGGGTTTGCCCATAAATATCGGTCGAGACAAAGATTCTTTAAGCTTGGTGATTTATTACCGAGTATTTATTCGGCGTCTCTTCTTTCCTGAATTGGCTGGCTTTCTATCTATTTCTTCTATATTATCATTTTCTTCTCTATTTTCTTGCTACCTAATTTTGCTTCCCTTTCTAATATTCTAAAGTATATTTATAAGGGCTTTCTTTCCTCATCAATTGGTAGCATAGCTATAATCGTTCTTCACCGATGGGTAAAAATCCTCTTTTTGCTTAAATAATGTTGGATGATGTATTGAGGAAGACGAAATCGTTAAAGATTAAGAATATGTGCATTGCCGTTTGATAGATGTAATGGTAATATGCAAATGGTATCCTAAAGGTTCGTTAAGAGCGAGGAGTGGTTTGCCACTATCAGTGGAAAACAAGGTATTGCATGCCAGAGTGTCTAAAAGCTTGTTGGATCTGAGTAGAGGGTAAACAAATTTGATAGAATGAGGAGTTTCGATGGACCATGGAAAAACGAATAGCTGAGAAGAGCCAAAGTCGTAATACGCCTGGAAGGACAAAAGCATAGTAGGTGAAACGACCAGTTTTCAAAACGCCTGGAAGGACCGTTGGTAGAAGTAGTTCTCGCAATAAAGGCAGTAGAAGACGTGTCACGTGCTTCCATCATCTACATAAGAAGACCTAGACCTTCTTTGATTTAATTTAAAATTCAAACGAGAGGTAAACGATTAGGGTTAGAGCCTACTCTCTGCCGCAGAAAGTCTGGATTTTTTTTTTTTTTTTTTTGGGTCGTAAAAGTATGGATTCGAATCAAAGCAATTTTACCCCTTTCGCGCAAGCAACTACAGAGCCAGACAATTGACAAAGGCAGAAGGCTCCAATCAGAAAAACTTCACTTTTGCCAACGACAGCAAACTCTATGGTAGTCTGCAGGCCGGTGATTAACCACTCTGAAGACCCTTTAAATGCCACCTTCAAGTTTGGAAGTCCATAAAGAGGTATTCAAAGCTTGTTGAAGGATTTGGCGAAACTACGAAAGCTTCATCTCTGTAATTGTCTTATTTGTCTCGTGAACATAAAAGTGTTTGTGCCTGTCTTTTCGATTCGCTATGTGAAAGTAGTTTCTTGCTTATCATAATCAATTAAGGGGTGTTAGAGTGCTACCTATCTACTATCTCTGAGTAGAAGTAGCACCTGCTACTATCTGTAGCCTGCTAAAGATTATTAGTGGATTTCAGCTTGACTCTTGGTTGTTAGTTGAGAAGAGTGGATATAGACTGCAAAATCACTATATATTTGCTTACAAAGTTTTCTATCTCTCAAGCGCACTTGCTTATTATTGGGGCTAACAATATTATCAATAGGGAGGGCGAATAGGTTGTTTGAGATCTATGACAAACTTTTATGAAATATAACAAGTTAAATTTCCATAGTAATAGAAACAGATTATTGTAATCAAGTGCATTACTAGTGAATGGCTACCGATAATAATGAATAGGTCATGCTAAGTCATGCTAATAATGAAGAGATAAAAGATATTACAAGCAGGAATGGATGGATAAAAGTTAGGTGTCAACACTTGGAAATTCGCTGATGCACATAATTATAATTAAGCATGGTGCTATCAATAAGATTTAGATGATAGCAAGTAAGTAAAAAATAGCATATAGACATTTATAGTGGTTTAGCTTATAACCAAGTCTACATCTACTCTCCACAACATAGGGAAAAGTACCAAAAAAGTTCTAAACTTATTACATTGGTATCAATTCAGTTTTAAACATTTTTATATTGGTACAAATTCAGTCCACTCGGCCAATTTTAGCTAGCCGGCGCTAACGTGGACACCGAACCGGTGGCCGAACGCTGACGTGACAATTTTTTAAAATTTTTAAAATTTTTTTTGAATTTTTTTGAATTTTTTTTTCTTTTTCCTTTTCTTTTCTCCATTCTTCCTCCTTGAACTATTCCGGCCACTAGGCGAGGGTCGTGAAGCCCTCGCCTACCGCCAGCGAGGGTCACAACCCTTGCTCGGCTTCTCCCAGGGCCGCTAGGGAGGCGTCTTTGCCCGGATCTAGGCGAGGCTAGCCTCGCTCTAGCCTTTGTTGCAGGTGAAGACGGCCTCACCAGCTGTTGGCGAGGCCATAACAGCCATCGCCAGGGAGAAAGCGAGGGCTTCCAAGCTAGAGGCTTGCCAGCCACTGGGCGAGGGCCACTAAGACCTCGCCAGACACCGGTGAGGGTCGCGGCCCTCGCTCAGCCTCGCCCAGGGTCACGGGCGAGGCGACTCCACTCGGATCTGGGCGAGGCCGCATTCGCCCACGGCAAGGCTAGGGCGAGGCTGGCCTGGCCCAGATTCGGGCGAAGCCGCCTCACCCGCAACCCTTGCCGGCCGCCGCAAGGATGGTCCAAGGAGGAAGGAGGGATAATAGAAAAGGAAAAAATAAAAGAGAAAAGAAAAAATTCTAAAAAAATTCAAAATAATCATAAAAATTGTCACGTCAGCGTTCGGCCATCGACAGACGTCCACGTCAGCACTAGTCGGCCAAAATTGGCCGGATTGACTGAATTGGTACCAATATTAAAAGGTTTAGGACTGAATTGGTCCAATTAAAAAGTTTAGGACTGAATTGATATCAATGCAATAGGTTTAGGACTTTTTTGGTACTTTTCCCCCACAACTTACACCCAAAACAAACCTAGAATCCACTAATAATCTTCAAAGCAAGTTACAATCAGAAACTATTGCTTCTATCAATTGATAGATTGCCCTATGAAGATATAACTACTACTCTTATACGTACACTGGACTTTACCACGATTACAACTCAGTAGCACTTCACAGAGATGTTATTAGCAACAGATAACTATTGTTAACAAAAACAAAGCACAGAAGTACACTCAAAGCATTGGACTAGTTTTGTTCGTTTCCACCTGTCCCCACTTCTCTTGGATTGAATTTATAGCCATCCAACCTTAGATGACCGTTTCCAACTCAAATCAATCGAGTAGCCATTGGTTCTATCGTTATCAGTAGAAGAACATCTCTTTTTCGCTCATCGACATTAGAATGTCTCTCTAACAATTGCAGTTTTCCCAAAATAATTAGTCTACTCTTGTGAGAGTCTATCTTCTACTCAGAATTGCTAAAATTGCTTTTAATCAACTCCAATGCTCCTTTTGCGAATTTCAAGCCTTGTTAATGGCTATTTTCGTTGTGATCAATGTTCCAATCAAATGACCAAGCGATCAGCACCTTCTATTCTAGGACTAATATCAGCAAGATTTATTACTCATAATCATGATGTGCTCATTATCATAAGTCTATTGGTGCTATTCATGGTCAAACTATATGGAATGACTTGCAATCAATTATCCAATAATCTTGAATATGTCAGTTTTGAAAGACTTCCGGTGAAAGATTGACCATGTTACCTTCAAGTCTTCATAAAATCCTCGTCATATTAGACTTGTTCTCCTCTGGTTGATATCTTCATCGGTGATGACAGATTGGCCAAGGTACCTGCAAGTCTTTGTGAAATCCTCATCAAATTAAACATGTTCTCCTCTTGTTGATATCTTCATCAGTCTTTATTGAACCCACACAGGTCATCGATATCATCATATTCTTTTATCTCATTTAAGAGAAGGAACTAATCCTAATAACGATATACTACTCTTGATAATGATCATATTTATCTATCATCTAGCCCTTCCAAGCATATTGTTGAACATGGCTCTACTATTCACCTTCATGGTCCCTCCAAGCTATACCGAACATCTTTGTTCTAGGCTTGTTCACCATCACTAAATCCATCCAACTATTCACTCAATCTTCATACCTCAATCAAGGTTCTTCCCAATATTCACCTTATCTCAGGGTCCCTCCAACTTGTAGACATCATGATACCGAACATCTTGTTCACCCTTGATATCGGCAGCGATCCCTTGATGGTGGCGAAGCACTCCTTATATTAGAATCACCTAAGTAGGACACCATAGGCTTCATGGCTTGTGCGTGTATCACCCGGCACTACTCAACCAATACTTTATTATTTTCAAAACAACATAGAGCATTTTCCTAGCACTTATCTGTTTGATAGAAGCATGTTTCTTATCAATTTGTCTCAACATCTATTAACATTTAGTTGCAAGTATTCTGGGAGATTTTTAATTTGTTTAAAATAACCTATTCACCTGTATTGCTAGTCTTAATAAGTTAAGCCGCTCCTCGCTGATTGGACCAGGGGCCAAAGCTATTGAATTTATTTTTGTCCCTATAACTTTTTTCTGGGGAACCAAGTTCGAAGATTAAGTCTTAAAAGCCATGCGATCTTAGTGGAGTCGTCCACAGATTGTCCAAAAACGTCTGAGAAAACATTCTCTTCCTTGAATATCGTCTTCAATATTTATGAAATTTCGTATGTCAAGATTCTGCAAGATATTGAACCGTAGATATGGGTATCAATATCATGCTTACGGAGATTATGAGAAAAAGTACCAAAAAAGTTTATGCCTATTGCATTCATACTAATTTGATCATAAATTTTTTAATTTAATCAATCTAGTTCTAAACTTTTCACATTGGTACCATTTCAGTCCATCTGCCCAATTTAGACCAGAAATTGTTGATATGAACATCTACCATTCTATATGGCATGATTGGCACTAACATGAACATTTTTTCGACTTTTTAATTAATTTTTTCTCTTCTTTTTTTCTATCCTTACTCTTTTTTCTTATTTCCTAATTTCCCTCTTCCAGTCCCCAACCTCCGCGATGGCCAGCGAGGGTGAGGGTGGGATGAGGCTGCCCCCTATTGGTCTCTTACGAGGGTTGGCCAAGGGTAGGCTCACCTAGCTCTCACTAGCCCTTGCCCTCACTGGCAACCTTAATCGGCCTTCATGAAGGTTGGTGACTAGCAAATGGAATAAAGAAAAAAAAATTAAAAAGAAAGGAAAAAAAAAAAAAAAAAAAAGGGAAAGAAAATAAAAAGAAAAGAAAAAAATTAAGAAATTTTAAAAAATATTTACAATTAAAAAATGTTTATATTTGCATTGGGCATGCCATGTAGGATAGCTAATGTTCACATCATCGATTTGTAGCCTAAATTAGTCAGATGGACTGAATTGATAGCAACATGAAAAGATTTAGGACTAAATTAATTCAATGAAAATAATTATGACTAAATTGGTACTAATACAATAGGTTTATGACTTTTTGCGTACTTTCCCCTGAGATTATTGTGTTCATCAAGATGTCATAATTCTTGTCAGAAAGATTCTTATGCCTGTTACAATTATTCAAATAACTATGATAATTAGGGAAAATTTCAAATAAGGGCCCGAAGTGTAGTCATTTTCTCAAATGAGGGCTTAAAGTTGATCTTGTTTCAAATAAAAGCTTGAAGTGTCCTTACTTTCTTAAATAAGAACCTAAAGTGAACCTTACTTTAAATAAGAGCCTGAAGTGGTCATATCAATTTCAAAGAAGGCTTGAACTCAGTTTAGTGAATGGCAATTTCATCTTTTTAATTTTTAAAAATTTTTCCTTTTTTCTTTCTTTTTTTTTATGTTTTTTTCTTCCAAAAAACTAAAACTAAAAAAAAAGAAGAAGATGAATATGCCTAGGAGGGAGGCTCCCTTTCGCTTGCGGCCATCATCATGAGGTGGCAGCAATGGTTAGTGGGGTTCCCAACACCTAGGCTAGGGCCTACGACCCTCGCCAACTAGAGGCAAGGGTGAGCATAGATGGAAAAAGGGCGATGACCCTCTTGCAGATCTAGGCGAGGGTCGCCCACCCACATCTTGGCTTAGGCGAAGGTCGCCAGCCCTCGCGTAGCCCTAGCGGCCCTCGCCCAACACCCTCGAACTAGGTGACCTTGCTAGCCATCACTCCTACTTCACTAGTGATGGGGCAGCAACCTTTGTTTTTGCTTTTTTAATTTTTAATTTTTATAATTATAATTTTTAAATTTTTAATCTAATGTAATTTAAATTTATATTGTATTTGGACAAAAATATAGCTAATTGGCAAGAATTTTTCCGATCGACAAGTCAGTAAGGCTAGGCCCTTATTTGAAATAACCATAATCATTTTAGGCCATTCTTTGAGACTAATGTAGTCACTTCAAGCCCCTGTTTGGAACAAGGTCTATTTTATATCCTTATTTAAGATAACAATGGTATTTCAAGCCCTTATTTGGAATTTTTCTTGATAATTAAATTACTTTTAATATCCCAATTGTTGAATGTCGTGATAATTCAGCAATGTCAAGCTTGGGAACTCGAAAATCTCTATTCCCATACTCTTGAGTAGTGTTACGTTATTCAATCTAATTTAGATGATCTAACATGGAACGTGGAAGAATGAAAATCCGAAAGTAAATCCAAAATAGAAGGTAGAAAAGAGGAACTCAAAGAGCACAAAGAGGATTTGAGAAAATTTGGATTGAAAGTGGAAGAATATTTCCACTCTAAGTACTAAATTCAAATCTTTTAAGGTCCTATTTGCCTCTCCAATTAAATATTTCCATGATAAGTGCTATACAAAAAACTGGATTAAGCATGAAAGGAGTGATAGAACTAGAATATTTAATAATTAAATCACACATTCATTCAATAGCTTGAGCTTTTAGAATAATTGATGGTGATTCCACAAAATCTCACATTATGCATTAGTAAACACTCCTTATGCATCTAGCATTAATACATTCCTTGCCCATGGTCTTCCAAAAATAATATTTACTTAAAAAATCAAAGATTTAAAACACTCTCGATACATCTAGCATTATACTGTTGAGAGATATTCCTCGATTTAATTTGGCTATTAAGCTATAATATATGATGCATACCACAGGTTCTGTAACATTCTCAACTTCAAGCCCTTTACATGATAAAGGGGAAGTCTGAACTTGGTTTCACTAGTTATGCTCGGTTGTGTTTGGCTTTGTTTGATCACGGCTTAGGCACAAATTTTAGGCCAAATAAGGTAGTCAGTCGCGGTTAGACTCGATTAATTCATGCCCAATGAGATAACCTTCTAACTTAGATATTTTCCAAGTTGCATTTAATGCATTCATCACGTAGTAATTTAAGGAGCGTGGACTAAGCATGGACACTTGGCCTTGGATTAGTCAAATTTTCCTAGAAAATGAGTGTGAACAAGTGTGAACATGTGTAAATGCATTAAATAAGGAAAATAAGTGTGGAGGCTTATGTGTCCCAAGTAATTAATGAAGGGAGAGTGACTCATGACCTAAGGGAATGATGGCAAGTAATGTTGTAGGGCGCCACCTCTCCTCCATAGATTTGCCACCTTTAGGCTCCTAGGTTTTAACGTTGGGTTCTAGTCTTTTTTTGAAACTACTGGGACCTTCACTGCTTTCCAATTTTCTAAAGCTTTTTGTGGCTTGAATCTCACAAAACTTCCTTCATTTAAGTTGTTCTAAACATCTTAATCTACAACATACTTATATTTCATGTTTTTCTAAAGTGAAATGGTTGAAAGGCAGGCTCAATCATTTACTGTATTGAACCTACCTAGTATAGTGGAAACGGTAACCATGTTACTTTCTCGAATTTTTATAAAATCTTTCCTTTCGAATTTGGATGTGCTTCCTTCACAAAATTTTTAAATGACATTCATATCTACAACATATTAAAATTTAAGGATTGTTGTGAAGATTTGGATTTCGAAATGAGTCTCTCTCTCCAACCATTGAATATGCTAGATGGATGAATTTTTGGGTTGTGTTCAATGAATTGTTACTTTTTCCATAGCACGAATTTGGCTAAGTTTCCTCATGAAAAATGTTTTTGGAGATTTTCTCTACAACATACTAAACTTCTATAATTTTTCAAGCCCCTTTGATAAGGTAACGGTGCCGATTTCATGAATTGCTTAAAACTGTTTTTCACCCCAGATTAAGAGGGTCACACACCCAACTTGGAAGGGAAGGGGGTTGAACGCCCAACTTGAGGAGCAAGCCAATCTAGAGACTTCTTGACTTGAAGATAAGAACGCACTAAATATTTTTGGACCTTAGTGTATTAAAGAGAAGAAACTTGGAGAGCAAGTTGGGTAATGAAAACACGTCTAAGCCTAATGATTGCATGGAATATTGGCAATAAATGAGACAGATGAGTTATATGCTTAGGTGTTCCCCTAATGATTACGTGTATTTAATAAAGAGGTGAGTCATATGATTTAGATGTCCCCACAATCATTACATGAAATCATTCCATGATGACTCGATCCTTTAATAAAGAGCAAGTGGACCAATGGAAAGAGGAATAGGTGTCCCCCTTAGGAACTAGACTTGCCACCTATCTCTTTAGCATCACCACCTCTTCATCCTAGGTTGTCCACCTAAAGAAATGTGATTAGTTCGCTTGGAAGGGAAATTATGAGGGGTTTGCCTATAAATAGAGGCATTTCCCCCCTCAATTCCACAACACACACACCACCCCATCTCTTCTCCCTCACTTATTCTCTCTTTTTCTCTCATGCCCTCTTATTGTTGCCCCTCTCCCTCCCTTGGCCTTGCTTGCCCATTGCCTCACAAGATGTATCTTTCTTAGTAAAGCCACCTATAGTTTATCGAAGTTCATCGAAGGTAAGTAGAATCTCTAACTCTTGGCTAGAACGATAGCCTACGTCATTGAATTTAGTGATGTGCTCACCCGTGTAAGTTGCGTGTATGTTGCAATGTTCTTTTGTATGGTTTGCTCATGTTTACATGCTTGAATGTGTTCACGCCCTGGGACAAGGTTGAGATCCGCTCGGCTTGGAATTGACGTCAAGTCACGATACCTCAGCCGCGAGGCCTTAGATCGGCATTGAAGCGTGCCGGTTCCATGTCTTGCTTAGTGCAGACATTGGCCTAAGCATGTGGTTCAAGCCACAAACCAAGAATTGTGCCCGGCATGTCATATAGTATGATGTTAAGAGTCATGGTACATTCACTTGAATGAACATGCCTTCGGGCCATGTATGAGTCGATTAAGAAGAAAAGTAAAAACCAGCTTGTGTGATGTACTTCATGATGCACTTAAAGAGGAAAAAGCACTTGTTGCCACATAGCGTTGGCGGCGATACCTTGTTCATTAAATGGGATGCCTTGGTTGAGCCTGGATACCTGGGTTTGAGCCCGAATGTCTCGGGTAAGCTAACCCTAGGATGCCCTGGTTGAGACAGGATGCTTGGGTTGAGCCTAGATATCTTGGTGAGCTAGCGTCAGCATGCCTCGATTGAGCCAGGATGCCTTGGTTGAGCTAGAAAGCCCAGCATGAAGCTGGAAGCCTCGGTCGAGCTGAGAGGCCTAGTTGAGCCAGAACGACGATAAAAAAATCATGTTATGAGTGTGGGTATATGCATAAGCATGATATGCTGATGTGTTCATTGATATGCTGAAGGTAAGTATGCATTAAAGTATACGGTAATGGACACCTGCATATAGTTAAGGTGTAGCAATAAGTTTGCTATTGATCTGCCATAATCATTGTATTGCGAGTGTTGTACCTACTAGATTTTAATGATGAGATATCCTCGTAGTAGAAAATTATGGGTTTTACTTACTGAGTCCATGATTCACCCTGTTGCTTTTCAGAATTTTAGGTATAGATGGATTTAAGTCTCGCTAGCGGAGCGAAGGTTTACCTCGGCGTTTTTAGCATATATCATATAGTGGTTATAAATATGATAGCTTGTGACAAAAATGCTTGTAAATATAACTGATGTAATTGTATATTCACAAGTGATTGTTTTCTTGGCTATTTGTTATTGTCTGGGAATTGTATGTACGCTTCCGCATGTTCTTAAATCAAAGATTAAAAGGAAACGGGACGGCGACGTGCCTAGGACGTCGTGAAAATAACCCCCGCTACCAAAGACCTTGGATATGGAGTTGGGGCCGTGATAGTTTCTCTAATGCCTTAAACTTTTGGAGCAAGTGATCCCAATGCCAAAACAGTGTAGCGAGTTTTAGTCCAAACTACTTATCAGGAGAGATGATGTAGATATCTGATGATAATTTCTGAGACCTACTGCCTAAATCTGCTTGTGGGAGGATGCTGCTAAAAGATGATAACACCATTTGAAGGTTACCGTTATTCAAATCAACTGCCTAGTAGATAGTTGAGAAATGTGAAGCAACTGTTTGAAAGCGTGCGTCAAAGGCCTTTTCAGGTGGCCATCCTAAGGACTCATTGTTAGCCAAATTCCTAGGGCGGGAAGGCGTCGGCACTCGAAAACTCAATCAATGCAGTGACTCAATTCGTGGAGGACATCGACCGGTCCAACACTTGTGAAATGTAGTAATTAAACATGTTCGTTATCTTCTTATAAATTCAGTATTAGTTTATGAGAGTCAAAGGTCACAAGTTCCCTTCTTTCTACCACCTTCTTTTTTACCTATTTATGCGTCTTTTTCTTTACATTTTCAAGGATCTAATAAGCGAGGTCAAAGAATATCGGTAGCACGCTTCAAGCTTTCCTCATCATAGTAGCCTTTCATCGAGAAGGGCTGTAAAGCCATCTAATATACAAATTCAAAGTGAGTAGAATGGAGTTTGTAGTTTAACCACCTTGCCACAAAGCTCCAAAGTCATTATTTTTTTACATTTGTTAGGATACAAAAAGAAAAGGCTGATTACTCCACTAACGTTCTTATTAATGTACATGAACAATAATTTTGTTCATTGATGTAGACATATTTTGACACTCGTTGGAGATTCTCACTTTTGTTAATTCTTCATTTCATAATCTGACAAAATTCTTCTTAATACATGTCATTCCAAAGTCACAAACTGACCTTCGAAGACATCTTCTTGGATGGCTAGCCTATTAGCACGACCTCACCAAGTGCCTACTGGATATGACTCCTTTTGTTTGAGTCGGCTTGATATTTAGGGTGCATTTGGTAACGATTGTGTTTTCGGGAACAATTTTTTATCAGAAGTGATTTTTTCTGATTCTATTCCCGGAAACAATTTCTAGGCAAAACAACGCGCTTGATAACTATATAAAATTTCTATTATCAAGATAGAAATATGTTTAGTAAGATTCTTAAATTTTTTGTTTCTTTTAATTTTTAAACTTTTATTATATTTTGAGAAAATGTCACAAATGGTCCATATACTATTACTGAATGTGCAATTTGGTCCCTGAACTTTCGATCGGCTCAATTTGGTCCATGAACTATTGATAAATGTCTGATTTGGTCCCTGAACTTTCGATCGATTCAATTTGATCCCTGAACTATTGATAAATGTCCGATTTAGTCATTCGTTACTGTTTTTCCTTTTTTCTTTTTGCTTCTTCTTTCCTCCCTCATTTGGCTTCCCTCCGCCGGCTCCGGCGGAGGGAAGAGAGAAGAAGCCAAAAAAAAAAAAAAAACAGTAATGAAGGACTAAATCGAACATTTATCAATAGTTCATGCACCAAATTGAACCGATCGAAAGTTCAGGGACCAAATTGCACATTAAGTAATAGTATAGGGACAATTTGTGACATTTTCCCTTATAGTTTTCTCTTTTTTTCTTTTTCCTTTTCTCTTTTTCTTCCTCCTTCTTTGTAGCAGGTCGTCAGTCATTGTCTACCCACTGGCGAGGCTCGACCTTGACCAGGTGGTGCAAGGTCGGCCTCACCTTGGCCTAGCAAGGCCCAGCCTCGCACCAGCTACCAAGGCTTGGCCTCACCTTGGCTATGCTAGCTTGAGCTTGCCTAGATCTGATGAGGCCTAGCTCACCTAGCCATCGGCGAGAAGAGTCTTGTCGGGTCACTGTTGGGTGACGCCAAACTGGCAGTGGCCCAGCCAAGCCAAGCCTCGCTGTGGTTCGGTGTCACCGGGGCCGGCGACACTCTGGAGAGGTCGCTAGTCCTCATCGACCAATCGCCGGCCATGTTCAAGGCCGGTGACTAGCTAAAAGAAAGAAGAAGAAAAGGAAAGAGAAGAAGAGAAAAGAAAAAAATTAGACTTGATTCTAGGAATTGCTCTTGGGAGCAAGAAGTAACTTTTGTTTACTTATTGATTCTTTTCCAAATCTATTCCTAAGAACAAAAAAACGAATTTTTGTTTCCAGGGATAAAAAATTTATTAAATGGATTTATGCTCTTTTTTTTATTCCTCAGAACAAAAGAATAGACTCAGTTATTAATGTACATCGTCAAGTTAGGATCACTTGTGGAAATGGATTGTTCCGCCACTTACGTCCCCGCATAAACTTAAATGCTAAAATTTCAATTAGCCCTAATCAAATTGAATTTTTCATTTATAACCCAAGGAGAAACAAATCAAAATCAAAATCTTATCTATGATGTATACCTAACAAATGATCTAAGGACATATAAAGACTATAATTGCATTGATGAAGCTCCAAGAAGCATGCCAGCTCACTACAATCGAAGTGGTTGAAAGATTGTGCAATTGGCCCAATTGATTAAAGAATGAATGCCCAATAGTTCACGTATTTAGAATCCCAATCCCATTGGGACCACATTGGTTGGTTAGAAAGCAAAGAACATTGGAAAACTATTAGTCAATCAAGAATATAAGTCATCAGTTTTAAGAACATTATGGAGTGGCCTTCTTGAGCTGGCCTTCCTCGAAAGGGCATTAATTCGTTTTTTACTTTCTTGAGCTCTGGAACATATTTGTCAGAGAATCAATGACTGCCCAATTGCTGAAGCTATGATGATTCCGCTTTTGGACTTGGTATTATTCTCTTTCTATCGTCCATAAGAAGTCATGTTCAAATTGCAGACTAACTCGAAATAAACTAATCAAAAGTTTTTGCGGCATGATGTTCCCTTTTGACCAATACGTAATGCCTTGATCTACTTGAGAAGCTTGAATCTTCCGAAGATACGCATGAAAGCAAGATCTTAAGTGTTCACATTCTTGCGAAAGGTGAAATGTAGATCCCCTTGACCATGGTTAGGAGAACAATGGAAGTACAAGACTATTTATTTTGGAGGAAATTAAATAATTTGAAAACTATTTTCTAAAAATGATTGCTTGTTTTGCTTGAGATAATTCGTTGATAAAAAATACTTTCATTATTGACAATAATTTATATCTAAATATTTTCATGAACAATAAAAATATTTTTCGTTCATTTATTTTTTGAGTGATGCAAATAATTATTTAAAAAAAAAACTTTATAAATCATTCATTTTTTGTGAGACAAAAACACTAATTTTCATAACAAAGTGATCTTGACCTTAAAATTTCCGGCTCAGGTCGGGTTAACCCGGCTCAACCTGACTTGATTTACCATGTGTAGAATTTTTTTATTCCTTTTTTTTTTTTTTTTGGTGCTTATACCATATTTAAAAGTTTGAATTAGTAAAAATTCAAAACTAAGGCAAAATATTCAATCTCGTTGACTAAGATATGTGCAATGTCTCATATATAAAATAAATGAATCAAAATATGTTGGAAAATGCTTACTAAATGATATGACCGATTTACAATTGGTTCTTATATGCAGTTACCGCTCAAATAACTACTTGCACATTATCATTTCACTTAGCAAACTAATTTACGAAGAGAAATTGTAGTATCCTGTACACTCGACCCGACTTAACTTGACATATAAGAAATATCTTCTCTTTTGCTTGAATTTATAGTTGGAAATTTGGAATAATCACAATTCCAAAATATTCAAGCTTGTTAGCTAGCTTGAATGTAATATCCAGAACAGATGGTCCGTTGGTAATGGCAGTATCTTTTATGGTGCTTCAAAGTCCCATTGGGCACTTGTTAATCAAGTTCATTAATCATAACAAATACTTAACCAATTAAAAGGTTTACATCTCAGTAAGTATATGTATATAGATATATTTCTCCACTGACATTGAAGTAAGAACTAAAACCAGACATGCCAAACTCATCGGTGCAAATTGGCCAATTTTCAGTTATGCAAGTATATGCTCACATGTGAACTGAACTTGGTCAAAAGCTAATGATTCTCGTCCTATTGAGAAAGAGAAAGGACCAAGTCGGATCTAACATTGTGTGTCTGTGTGTGTGTGTGTGGGGCACAAAGTCTACGTTGATGGGATCACTTATGGTTCTGAGCCCAGATTTCGTCCCATGGAATATGTCCGTAGATGACATAGGCAAGAGAATTTTACTTTCTTTTGTACCCATTGGGTTCGAGGATCTCAAAAAATAAGCAGTATCGATGCAAAGGCACATATGACGGTGGTCGTCTTTCTACTTTTTACCAGATTTATGATTTAGTAAGATATTTGATGCACCCGTATATTTTCTATTTAAAGGGTTTTCTTTATATGAGAAAGCTTTTTGATATTTATTTGTAATCGCTTCCGACCTAAATAGTGTGTTGATTTAACCTTTTCCCTTCCCATAGATTTTAGGTGATACGTATCAAATAAAAGTCAAAACGTGAGCAAAATGGGATTTAGTCCCCCCAAAATTAACATCCACATATTTTCTGGTATATGCTTTTCCAAAAGAACTTTGGTCAAAGTTCCATCAGAAAGACCGCTCATCTATAAATTAAGGATGTGGACTGGAGAATAACTAAAAACAAAACGAGAATAAAATGTCACTAAGTTCTGATGAACTATAATTAGAAACAATGAGAATCTGTCTCGTCCAAAGAAACGATGGGAGTCTGCTTCAAATCATTTTCTTTTGGAGTGGTTAAAATGCTCTTTAACTAGGCTTCTTTATGGCCCATAGAGTTGGGCTTTCTCTTTATGTTGGGCTAGCTGGATAAATCAAATTCTTTACGTTTATTTCTATTTCTAGGCCATGACTGTGGATCTAATGAGTGACATTATCCGGTTGGACTCAGTACAAGGCCCAAAATTTATTCGCAGGATCTCAATCTTTGCATAAGTCAAAGGATATCATTTCATTTCCACTCCTTTTCCTTTTCCATTTCTATTCCCTTATGTTTTTCTTGGTAATGCCATTTCTTTTCCTACTTTCACGTTTAAATGAACATTGTAAATGCAAATAAACAGAAATAAGGGGGAAATACAATAACCTGACGAATACACTCCAAATAACCATGACTCTTGTAGCATATCGAATTTTTCTGACCTGGGCCGCTCTCTAGGATCTTCCAAAAATCCCAAGTTCAAATAATATATAAGATGTGAATATTTTAATGAAATTGAATAACCGGACTAGAGTTGCCATCAATGAATAAGGAATCAATCAAACGAAAGCCTAAAATATTAAGTCCGGGGGGTTTGGTTACATATGCAACGGATTAACATCCCAATACGCCCTTTCGGTACTGCAGCTTCATTACTAGTTTAGTTTTAAACATTAATTAATTCCCTAAGCATGGATAATGTTTGGTTTTAAAGATTTAAAATATTCTAAATACTTATTTGATGTCGTTTTAAATTAACAAGGCATGACTCTATTTTTGTTTGTGTGTATGGAAATGTCAATTCTAATGCAAAATTCGATTATGATTTGAGCAAATGGCATTTTTTTTTTTTTTTTTTGGTCGAAAGAGGTTTCTTTCATTACTTCGAAGAAACAAAACGAGGACATTTACCCAAGTCCAAACATAAAAGAGACGTAAGACGGTGAGAAGGGTGAGACAACCAGTTCGTCGCGGCAAGCCTTCGCGATCCAGTCCGCGGCCCGATTCGTTTCTCTCGGACTAATGCCAACAGACACTCCAGGTAAAGAACCTAGCTGTTGTTGACAATCTGTCACCACCGATTGAACAGCCTAGGGAACTTCAGCCCGGCCTAGGATGGCATATGCTGCTGTCGAATTGTCGGTCACGATCTGAACAGAACCGCTGTACTTGTTTGCCCCTCGTTCGTTGAACGAAGACCATCCGTGCGTATCTTCTCCACGAAGTTCAGCCCTGCCTTTAGAGCTAGGGTTTCTACGACAAGGGCAGACGGAGCAAGGACTTTCTTGGCGAATCCACCCACAAGACGCCCACGATGGTCTCTGCAAATCCCAGCAACCGCTCCCTGTTTCGAAGTGCTACACCAAGACCCATCCACGTTCAATTTCAGCTCGCCTATGGCCGGTGGTATCCACTCCTCCTCTATCCAATCTTCCTTTTCCTTTCTGTTCTGCGATGTAGTGCTGGAGCTCCATTTTCTATAGAGTTCCAGATCATAACTAGCTTCCTCCACAATCTTTTGTGGTTTTAGTCTACTGGATCTAAAAACCCATGTGTTTCTTGCTTTCCATATCGACCATAAAATACCTGCAAGAAGTGCGTTTGATTTCCGCTCATTCTGGTGAAACAAGTTCTCCGAGATCCATTTATCCATCCTTGTAACTTTCTCGACGGCTGTATTCAGTTTAATGCGGGGGTCTAACCATATCCATTTCGTCCAGGAACATAAGAGGAGGAGATGCTCAAGAGTTTCTGGGGCATCGTGGCAAATTGGGCAGAGTGGATCAGGTATCATGTTTCTCCTATAGAGATTTTCTCTCGTCGGCGGTGCATTATTGCATACGCTCCATAGGAAAAACTGCACCTTTGGGTAGTGTTAGGTTTGCCAAATTGTGGTCCATAGAACTCGGGGTGGCTGATATGACGATGATGCTTGGTTCACTTTAAGCTGTTTTTTCTGGGAGCTTATTTTGTTGTAGCCACTCTTGACCGAATATGAGCCCGTATTATTGCCCGTCCACACTAGTCTGTCCTTTGATGGGTTTGAGCTGAGCGGTATAGAAAGGATCTCGTGGATAACATGCTCGTCAAACATTTCCTTTAGTTTCGCTACATTTCATTCTTGTTCTTCGGGTACAATCAATTCCTCGACAATCTGTGGCTCATTTAGAGTTGCAGCTCCTCCAATTCGGCCTATGGGTAGCCAAACATCTTCCCTGATTCTGATCTGTTTACCATCCCCCACCAGTCATCTCATCTCCGCTTCAATCACCTCCCTTCCTGTTAGCAAACTTTGCCACCCCCATGAGGGGTGAGTACCCTTACCAGCAATCCAAAACTCTCCTTATGGGTAATAAATACCTTTAACAATTTTTGTCCATAGGGAATTTGGATCCTGAACCAGTCGCCAGGCTTGTCTCCCGAGCATGGCCTTATTGAAAGCAACTAAGTCTCTAAACCCCAATCCACCTATATCCTTCCTTGTTCTCAAAGATTCCCAGTTCCTCCAATGAATTCCTTTTCGGTCAATAGTTTGTTTCCACCAGAAGCACGCAATTCTTTTTTCTATTGCCTTGCAAATAGATATTGGTATCTTGAAAATAGACATTGCATACTGTGGTAGAGCTTGTACAACTATTTTAATAAGTACCTCTTTCCCTGCTTTAGTCAACAATTTCTCCTTCCAGCCCTCTAGCTTCGCGTTAACCCTTGCTAGGATCCATGCAAACATATGCTTTTTTGATTGCCCCCAGTCAGATGGAATTCCCAAATATTTGCCTGTCTTGTCTATAATAGGGACTCGTAATTGATTTGCCAAGTTCCTCTTTAAAGTTTGTGGACAATTTTGGCTGAAGAAAATACCTGACTTGTTTAAGTTGATGGCCTGCCTTGATGCATAGCAATACTGGTTTAGGATATTTGCCAAGTTTTGACATTCCATAACCGTTCCATCTAAGAAGAATATGGCATCATTGGCAAATAATAGATGAGAAATAGTTGGACACCACCTATTTAGTTTGATTCCCTTCAAGCTTCCATCTGATATTGCCCTGCTCATTAGTATGGATAGCACATTTGCCATGATAATAAATAGGTAAGGCGAAAGTGGGTCTCCTTGTCTTATGCCTCGGGATGGATGGAACTGTCGCATCAACTCCCCATTAATTTTGACACTGAAGGATACCGTGGAAATACACTGTTTCACACACTGGACCCATTCCTTGCAAAATCCCATTTTCTTCATACACTCACATAAGAAATCCCATTCTACTCGGTCGTAGGCCTTTTGCATGTCTAATTTCAGAACTGCCTGAACTTTGTTTTTCCTCTTTCGAATGCGTAGTTGATGTAGCATCTCCTGAACTATCAAGATATTGTCCTGTATTTGTCTCCCACTCACAAAAGCACTCTGTTCTATTGCAATAATTTCCGGAAGCCATGGCTTAAGACGGTTAGCCATTACTTTAGACATAACCTTATAATTGAAATTACATAAGCTGATGGGCCTGTATTGAGTGATATTTTCTGGATTTACTACTTTTGGAATGAGAACAATATGTGTTATATTTAGTTTAGGATCGAAAGTACCCGTAGTGAGGAAGCTATCCACCATCTGGAATACATCTTGCTGAATGTCAGTCCAGTAATGATGATAAAATTGCCCATAAAGCCCATCTGGTCCAGGTGCCTTAGTAGCTGCCATTTGAAAAACCGCCTCTTTTACTTCATCCATTGTTACCCTCCTCATCAAGGACTCGTTCATTTCCGCATTGACAAGTTGTGGGCATTGATCTAGGACTGGTTGAAAATTTCTAGGACCTTCAGTAGTGTAGAGGGATTGGTAAAAATGGCCAATGTGTTGCTTTAGTGCTTCAGGTTCCCGGCACCAATGATCCTCGTCTATTTTCAGCATTGTGATTCTATTCCGTACCCTCCGTTGGACCGTAGTAGCATGAAAATATTTGGAATTTCTATCCCCCCACCTCAACCAATTTATGCGGGATCTCATACTCAAGTACATTTCTTCCTGCCTCCATAGCTGTTCAATCCGCTCTTTAATTTGTTGGATTTCCTCTCTGTACTTAGCACCTTCTGGGCTATTAGTTAGCACAGTGAGTCTTCTCTTTAGGAGTTCAATTTGCTTATGTGCGTTCGAGAATTTCGTTTTGCTCCATATTCCCAATGCACCAGCCACCTGTTGTGATTTTTGTACTACATCTCCCAATGTGTTATGGTGATCATTCCATGCTCCTTCAACAATATCCCTGCATTCTGGATCTTCTAACCGATATGCCTCAAAACGAAACTCTTTTTTCCTTCTTAAGATATTCGGATATAGAGTGAGGATAAGAGGACTATGGTCAGAGCCTAATGCTGGCAAAGCAACAACCTCTGCATTTGGAAACTCCACTCTCCATTCTACGTTGCGTAACACCCTATCTAGCCGTTCTCTTACCAGATTTTCCCCAAATCTGTTGTTTGACCACGTATAGGCACAACCCTTGCTTTCAATATCCATTAATGCACAGTCATTCAGCATTTCCCGAAAAGCCACCATCCGATAATGATCCATCCCTCGTCTTCCATCCTTTTCCCAGAAATTAAGAACCTCGTTGAAATCCCCCATACAAATCCATGGTAGGGAGTTGATATGGTGGATTGCTCGAAGTTTTTGCCATAAGCAAGTCCTCTTTTGGAAATCGGTTGATGCGTGTAGAAAGGATACTCTCATCCCGGTACCATAAGTAGGGTCCCTGCAAGTAATATCAATCAGCTCCTCTGAGTGCTCCTGTAGCTCCACCTTTACTTCCTCATTCCACATTACTATGAGTCCCCCTGCCATGCCAATTGGATTTATGAGAAACGACTCCTTGAACTAAAGTTGCTGTCTAACTTTGTCCACCACTGTTTTTCTATTCTTCGTCTCCATAAGGAACACCAAGTCGGGTTTATCAAGAGCCATAAGGGCTCTAAGATGCTGGAACGTCAGGGCAGACCCCAATCTCTGACAGTTCCAGCTCAATACTTTCATTTATTTTCCGGTGGCTTATTAGGGCTAGCCACCAAAGCCCATTCATGTGCTCCCTCATCCACTTGGATAGGTGTTTCGAGAAGTAGAGACTCATCAATCACGTTTGCATTCATCCCCTGTAAATTGTAACTCTTGGCCCTCTTCATTTTCTTGCTCGCCGGGGGAATATGACCCTTCTTACTCTTTTTGTGTGCTGTAGCTGTGCTGTCACGCATTGTTTCTGCCCATGATGAATCCGAGAGGAGAAGTAGAGCACTTGTGTCTCTTTTGCCTTTCACTACCGTGGGCTCACTTGCTATACCTTTCCCTGTTAACTTTAGTATTTCTGAGGATTGAGCTTCCATAGGATACCCCAATTGCATCTCATAGTTCTCATTATTGGTCGGGACCTCCATGGTGCTAGCTGGTGGAGTTTCCGCAACTGTTTCTTGTTCCTCACGATGTATCTCTTCCCCATAATACATTTTCCAGAAAGGACTATTTTCCTTATCTTCCGCTTTCAGCCAAGATCCAAAGTTTCCAGCTACTTCCTCCCCCTGCCTTGGTTCCGCGTAAGGGAGTTCCTCACAATTTGTGGTATAATGGCCTATTCGGCCACATGAATAGCAATAGTGAGGAAGCCTCTCATACTTAAAATCCACCCATATTTGATCATCATCGAAATTTACCAATGCTCCTGGCCATAGGGGGCGTGATAAGTCTAGCATCACGCGCACTCTTCCCACCTTACACAGGCTGCCATCTTTGCCATCTATTTTCAGTTCCACCACCTGTCCTATCTTCCCGACCACCTCCAGCATCGTCTTTTTAGTGATTCAAATTATCAGAATTCCCAGTACTTGCACCCAAAATGCACAATGAGTAAAGACATGCCGGTGGATAGGTACCTTTGGTTGTAGTTTCTGTAGAATGAGCAGGTTCCCCGAGAAACACCAAGGGCTAGCATCCAAGACTCTTTTAAAGTCAGCTTCCTCTCTGAAAGTGAACGAGAATAGGCCCACCTGCACTACCTCACACACTACGTTTTCAGTCTTCCAAGCCTTCTTCATTGTGGATAAAAAGGCCTGAAAGTTTACATTTGGCCTAGAAAATAGTTTCCCTAGCAGTATGAGATTACATGCTTTCCATTTATCTTATGGAATTTCTTCAAACACGTTGGCTACGAAATCCTCTGACCACATTTTCCCCATTCTTCTACATAATGCAGCCAGCCTGCGCTCTTTAACTGATTCATTCTCCATTGCTAACTCTTCCTTACAAGTGCAAATTCAGGACATCCTCCAAGACATACCCAGGAAAGTAATCGATTCGAAACCCTCTGATACCGAGTGGTGGAGCTAAAGAAGCATGGATGAAGGGAGCTCTAAAACCGATGCTGTCTCTATTTCACGAACATTTTTGCCGGAATCCATCCATTCTCGCAAGAAGCTGTATGTATTGGGTGGTAGAAGGATGATGGTAGGACCGTTGCTATAAGAGGAGAGATTACATTGTAGAAATGGATTCGTAGGGTTTAGGGGTCTGTGTTCGGGTGAAGGGATTTTGATCGGCAGGTGGAATGGGATTTATTTAGGTTGGGAGATTTAGGGTTTGGGAGACACTATCGCCATGGATAGAGATGGTACTCTTCCGAAGAAGAGAGGGGCTCTTACAGAGAAGAGAGGGTTGTATACTACTTGAACAGGAGCATTCGAGCAAATGGCATGACATGGCCAAAATATGGTAAATTTGAAATTCAAATGCTGTAGCACCTCGAATTGTGCAAGCCGAGGGGTCACTAGTGCTTCGGTCTCTAGTATCTTCCCAAATCCTAGGTTCAGGTGTCAAGACACAATCATAAACTTAAAGATCATATTAGAGTTGCCATCAATATATTTCGGTAATGGTAGTGATAAGCTTCTCACGATGCCTTTTTGGTACGTGTAGCCCCGTTTCTGGTTATGACCTAAATCATTCATTAATCAATCTCCTAAGCATGCACGATAATTTTTTAGAATCTTGAAATGTTGCCAAAATAGAAATTAAACGTTGTTATTGATATGTATAAAATATGTATGTGAATATCAATTGAAATGCAAAGGTCAATCATCACATACAACAATGACTTGAGACAACAATAATCACATGCAGCAAGACATGATAAATTAGATGTAAGGTAGGAAAAAATTGACAAAAAATAGCAATAATCACGTGCAACATGACATTACAAATTAAATGCAAGATATAACTATAAAAAGACACAAGATGGCATTAACATGCAACATGACATGGCAAACCATATGTAAATCATGATAATGAGATGGCATTGAAAGTGCTAGTATGAACACCTAGAGGAGTGTAAAGCTGCTTGTTGGAGGAAGATTCCTAATCAACAGATCCATTGGGAAATTTGCATCAATTAAGGGTTACCACAAAAGAATCAGACTTTAGAAATGAACAATTACACTCAAATCGGTTTAAGCAAATGGGTATCAGTATTTGGGTAGAGAAAGGAATGCTCTTCTTCACCTTGGGATGCTTCAAGCTTCCATAAGAATCTACCTGAAGTTACCACCAAAAGATTGATATAAATGAGAACAAAGAAGTCCTTATCTTTTTTTCTCCAAATAATGTCAAGCAAAACCTCCAAATTTGCCCCATTGTGGGGTGGTTCTTAAGAGGGGTATTTTTGCAGCAAATTCTCTACATTAAAATGCTCAAATGGCTGACTATGGTCACATGTGGCGTATGGGATAAGGCAAAGAAACACCTCTTTTCATTTTGATCCATTTACCATTTACAAATGAATCTCTCATCCTTAAACGACATGGCTCCTTTTTACTCAACTTTCAAAGTATCAAAATGACTTGTTTGGGAATGGCTCACCTTTCTTCATTCTAGGTATTTCTCACTTAGCATAATTAACATCTCAATTTCATTTGGGCAAGATCATCTAAGTAGATTAATCTCCATGGGGTACTTTGACTCAAAATGAATTATACACCAAGTGGACATACAATTTTGAGGTAGAGAAGATATCCAAAAAAATTTTGGAAAATTTTCTTCTTTAGTTTCCATTTTTTGTGCTTGTTTCCAAGACAATGTTGAAGGTTCTTTCTTGTTGCAAAAATTATCACTTTATCTTCCATTTGATTTTGAGAAGAAAGGTACTTATCTGTGGCTTGGCTACTCGGTTATCCTCCAAAGAATATGAAATAATATATTAGTGCAAAAATCTTTAGGGGTTGAAAGGTTGAAAACGATACATTATTACCCTTCACTTGCTTTTATCCTTTAAATACTAACATTTGTTGGATTCTTTCTCGAAGAATCCCCCTTAAAGTCTCCCTCTTTTACCACTTAGTAAGGGAATGAAGGGCTGGTACGTCTTAATAGATGTTTTGGTAAGCAATTCTCTTCCCTCTGTTAAAGCTACTTGACATTCCGAATTTCGAACTGAGCTTATTTTGATTTTGGTAATCTGTCTTGGAAATAAACCACTAACTGTTGGAGTGAGTGATCTAAGGGTGAGTTTCTCTTATCACTCTATCAAAAGAAGAGAGGCTATCCAACATCTTTTCTAGGCCTAGGGAGTACACTTCTACATTAGCGCACTCTCTCTTGCATTTCTGATTCATTTCTATGGGCGGTCTTTCTTGTGAGGAGCTACATCTTTCCTTTCATGAAGGATTGAGGGGTTCATGGATATGGACCACGAACGGAGATAGACGGATTGACACTTCTTCTTACTTCTAAGAATTAGTCAACACAGGATTACCTACTTGGAAATCCCTCTCAAAGCCTTTGACGTACCATAGCCTCTTATCAAGCAGCTTATTTTCCTGCTTCAAGATGTGTAGCTATAGGGTTCTTGGGGTTGTTCCTTTTGAATAAACGCCTCTTAAGAGAAAGACCTCTTATGGCTTTTTCTTGATCTGGAACTCTTTCTCGTTTCGTGGTTCGGCAAGCCGTGATTATCATTACCCGCCTTTAGAAAATGCATTCGACACTACGGCTATGGGCCTTCCTGCTTTGCTTAACAAGTATAGCTATCCCCAAAGTTCCTAGAAAGTGTGCAATATAAGTAAGAATAAGATAAGATGAGGAAGAAGTGGAGTTTTGAAGTTCCTATATCGACTCGGTTTCAACGACCTTCTTGATCAATCACCTTTTTAGAGGTTGATATCGGCATTTTGATAGTTCCCGATGGGTCAAGGCATTAGGTTTTTCTTCAACCTTGTTGAAAGATAGTTAGTGAATGAATGTCCCTCATTGTAGTAAGAGGTTTGGTTTCCCTTAAAAAGAATCCCCTCCGCTCTTAGAGTGGGTGTATGAAAATGTGCCCTATCTTAAGAAGAGGAAATCATTTTATCTCTTCGTGTTCCCTTTTCTTTTGTTTGTGTTGATATCCTTGCTCGAGGACCTTACTCAAGGACCAAGACAACCTTTATTTTAGCAGAATTTTCGACTATTGCAGCAAATTCAATTTCCTCTATCTGCTGATTAAGGTAGCTGCGGGAAAGGGACGTACCTTCGAGCTTTTGTGGTGTGGTACCGGCTTAACCTAAAGGAGATTTGCTCTTATAGCTGTTGTTGTTGTGGCTCAATTAGTTAATGTTGAATCTTCCACCCTTGAATGGTGAACAAACCAATCTACTTCTTCCGAATCTTAGGACACTTGAAGCAAGACTGACTTCAACAAATGAGGATTCATTAGCTACCTGTTTTCTAATTCAATACTTGATAAACCTTGATTACACCCCACCCAAGGGAGTGCAGCTTGAAAGCAAGTGAGTGAAGTGGAGGGGCGTAACGAAAGCAAGAAATCCATTAACAGCAACAACAACAACAGCAAAAGTGATATTCTATAGAAGAAGTCCGGGCGTTTATTGAGGAAAAAGTGTGCTTTCAATGGCAAGGCCAGAACAACCAAGTATCCCCCATCATGAGCTATCAAAGGTCGATGTCATAGCTCCAATCATTGAGACTTCTGCAAATAAGAAGAGGAGGAAGCACATCATCAAGGATGGAAAGACTAAAATCAGCAACTCCCCTTGGATCAGGGGATAATAGGGGTTAGTCCGGCATGTTTCAAGCTAAGTGAAAACAAAACTCTACTTATTTCCCACAGCTTATAGATATGAAAAGACTTTATTTGTTCGATTCCTTCTATAGGGCATTTGGACTAAAAAAGCCTATTTGAATAGCAAAATTTGATGGAGTAGGTAAGCACACTCACCTCACTTACCTCACTCAAGAGAAACGAGGATATGTCGAATCATTACTATATACCATATCGTAGTGAAAGAATAACAACCTGAAAGGGCTCTCAATAGAGGGTATCGACATAAGATGAAAACAACGCAGTCACCCCTTCTTTAGGATCAGAAGCATGAATAAGAGAAGTTCCTATTCGTTTAGGACTTTCTAAGTCTAAGATTGAGTTCGAGTGTTTAGGATTTTTAACCTTGCTATCAAAGGAGTCTCGCCTAGTAAAGATTAAGATAATATATACCCTAAGGTAAGAGTAAGAAGTATACCCTCGAGAACAACCGTAGAGCTTCCAGTCTCCGCTTCTAATTCACTTGCTAATACCGAATCTCTCCTTTAAGGCTTACGAAATAAAGAAGAGTAAGTGAACTAACTGAGTGAGCTATAAGTTCTTTAGGCTACCTGTCTTACCCTAGCTCCACTTTAGGATTAGGCATACCAGGCTAAGAAAGCCCAGAGGATGAGGCTATGTCTTACTATCACCCGAAATAGGCCGAGAGAGAGTCTTTAGCTTGAGCTTGCATTTCTAGTAAAGGAAGGGCAACTATCAGGCTAGCAAATAAGTCTGAGTTCGCAAAGTGACCAATACCTGCAAAGGCCCGGATTTTGGTCTAGTCAACTCGATGGGGAATGTATGCTAATGGTATGTCATGAATGGAGGGTGGGAGTGCTATTGGTCTAATCCCAGGTTTCCTTCTTCTTTATATAATAAGTAGTGGTGAATATAGAATAAGTAGTGGTGAATCCTTCTAGCTACTTTAAATAATCTCCTTAAAACAGTGGTTGTGAAAGCCTTGTTTTGAGTCAATCAATCCTGGCCCACTTAACCTATGCTGTGACCGCGACCAGTTTCCATGGCCTAGAGCCGAGTAAGAAAGATAGACTCTTCTCAATGGAATTCATCTTAAGCTTCTTAAGCCTCTTATCTAGCACTAGGGACATTGCCTTCATGACATGAAAGGAAAGAGCGGAACTGCTAGATTAGATTCTAATGTAAAGATCAAAACGGCATTCCTTGACTCGAACCACAAAAGCTGATAGCAAATGAAGCAAGCGAATCAAACCATCTAACCGATTCAGTATGAGTCTGCGAATGCCCTGGTTATTCTTACATAGTAAGGGGTTTTTGCATCGGACCTAACGGCCGGCGAAGGGCGTCGTTCTCAAGCAAGATGGGGGATAGAGCGGTAACTATTAGGGGATAGGGGCAGTTTGCGTTAGTGAAAGAAGGAGATGGGCAAGGAAAGAAGGCAAAAGGAGTGGAAAGCCAAACTTCAAGAGAAAGATTGACCTAAGTAGGTTCTTCGTCATAGGTTCCAAATAGTAAATGAATCATAGGGCTCATGCGATAAAAGTATGTGTTTTGTTTTGTTCTAGGGGTAATAAAATAGAAGAGGATAAAGATGGTTTCTGCACTTCAGATTCGTGATAGTGCACGAAAGGGGACAGTTAGCCACCTAGCTACTATAACAAAATGTTGGGGAAGCCAAAATTCGGAAAGCAATAACTGATTTATTGACTGAGTTCTCGGATGTCATGCCACCGCAACTACCAAGAGCTCTTCCTCCCTGAAGGGGTATTAATCAATAAATTGAGTTGGTTCCAAGTGCGGGGTTCCCAGCTAAAGCCACGGCATTCTTCTTGCCTATATTTAAAAGTGTATGAATTTGGTCTTTCACATGCTTATGTAGGCATTCCGGTGCTGTTGAATTATCTAGGAGTGATCGGTCTTTAAGTGTTTGATGTTTTCCTATCAAAGGAAAAGAGAATCATGTTAAAGAAGTTATCAAAATGAACAATTGGAATCAATACAATTTACCCCACGGCATTCTTTGAAGTGGCTAGGATTGATTGAAAAATGGTTATGTGGCCTAATTTTATCCATGAAAAGCACTTCTTTATTGTATACAACAATCCGCAAAGTTCAATTCCTACTTTTTCAAATGCTCTTTTTGAAGAGACGTTTAATTGACAAGGAGCTTGAAAATTTTAAATATGGATAATTAGATGTGTTTTTCAAGATCTTGCTTTGAAAGGAGACGAGGTGTTCCCCATTTCCACATTTGGGGACATTGTTCTTTAGATGATTTGCCCCATTTATTGCCTGTAAAGAAAAGATTGGACATGTTATTTCCACACTCAATTAGAAATCATTTAGGAACTATATATATCCTTTCACACCAAAATGGATGGTTTGGTCTTATCATGCTTTCTTGGTAGAAGGCACTACTTTTACGGTCAAGGTGCACCTTTTTCCTATAAGAGAGAGGACATGTTACTTGCATTCCAAAATTGAATTGGCCTGACTTAAGGCACAATCTTGGAGTTGAGATTTGTGAATGAAGAGAAAAATAATATTATGTTCATTGACTAATGAATAGTACATGTGCCTATTTATAGGCTTTACATAATGACTATCTAAAGTAACAAATAAGAATAAATCAAGGAGAATATATAGAATCATAGAATCATAGAATATCCTATATATATATAACATTCCCCCTCAAGCTCAAAATGATTTGAAAGAAGTCAACTTGAGTTTGGAAAATAAATCTAGAAAATGCCTAGGAGATTGTGTCTTAGTGAAAACATTAGCAGTTTGTTCAATGGATGAAGTAGAGACAAGTTAAACAGTGCCACAAAGAACATGATATCGGATGAAATGACAGTCTATCTCAATGTGTTTAGTGTGTTCATGAAAAATATCATTATGTGTGGATTGATTGCACTCCAATTGTCACAAAGAATGATTGTTCCTTTATGATGACGCACTCGCATATTTTCTAGTAGCCATTGTAACCATAACAACTCCGATTTTGTATCAGCAAGAGCTCAATATTGTGCTTTTGTACTAGAGCCAGTGACAGTGGTCTGTTTCTTGCTATGCCATGAGATAAGTGAGTTGCCCAAAAAGACACAATAGCCTGTAGTGAAGCGATGATCGCGAAGGTTACCAGCCTAGTCAACATTAAAATAAGCTGTCAACTCCAAGGTAGAATGAGCAAAAAAGTGAAGACTATGAAATAATTTACCCTAGATGTATTGAAGAATTTAAAAAACTACAGCAAAATGAGTCGAATGAGGCACGGTCATGTACTAACTAACAATGTGAACAACATAAGAGATGTCAGAACGTGTAATAGTGAGATATATAAGACCGCCAACCAACTATCAATAAAGTGTAGGATTTGGAAGAATAGTTTCATCCTTGTTATTGAATTTTGCATTCAACTCAATGAGAGTAGAAGCGATCTTATTATCAGTAACCCCAATCCGAGAAATACGATCAGTGGCATATTTTGCTTGTGAGAGATAATGACCAAAAGCATCAAACACAATTTCCAAGCCTAGAAAATAGTGAGTCACCCAAGATTTTTCATTTTGAACTGATTACTAAGATACTGGTGGAGTTTGGTAATGGCAGTTTGATCATCGCCAATACTAACCATATCATCCACATATAAGAGCAACGTAATGAATCCATAATGCATGTGCCAAACAAATAGAGCATGAATTGGATTTAAAACCAAGAGATTCCATGATTGAACTAAACTTGGAGCACCATGCACAGGGAGCTTGTTTCAATCCATACAATGCTCGACGTAATTGGCACACTTCTTTAGATTAATGAGTGTAGTTAGGAGGAGGTACCATATAAACTTCCTTTGTGAGATCGCCATTAAGAAAAGCATTTTTAACATTCATTTAAACTAGAGGTTAACTCTTAACAATGGCAATAGCAAGAAGATTGCAAATAGAAGTAAGATGAGCAACAAGGGCAAAGGTCTCATCATAATCAATGCCGTACTCCTAAGTAAAACCTTTTACTACTAACTGAGCTTTATAGCAATACACAGTACCATCTGCCTTGGTTTTAATCCTGTATACCCATTTGCTACCGATAGCAGACTTACCGAGAGGTCAATCGACCAGATCCCATGTGTGAGAGTTTTCTAAGTCTTGTAACTCATATGTCATTGATTGCTACCAAAAAGGATTGATATAACTTCTTTATAAGTGTGAGGTTCGTGAAGAGATGTAATGGTGGAGTAACAATGATAATCAAGAAGATGAGCTAGAGGTTGACTTGCTCTGGTGGAATGACAAGCAAAAGTAGATGGAATGACTAAAGACGTAGGATTCTCAATTGGGGCAAACATGTTAGAAGTTGTTGAAGTGGGTCGCCAGATGAGCCTACATCAAGATGAAAAGAGGGCAACTATGGAGAAGAAAGTTTACTAGTGGATAGTACTACAGGATCTTTGGAGAATAAGTCTACCGAAGGATTGGTAAAGAAAGGGACATGAGTAGAAGATTCAAAGGGATGAAGGGATGAGAACATTTTATGTTCCCAAAATGAAACATGAGGAGACACACGAAGACAATTAGAGATAGGGTCCCAATGTCTATATCCCTTATGCTAAATGCCATACCCAAAGTAGCGACATAAACGAGCACGATGTTCTAACTTCGTGCGTTCATGTTGAAGAAAATGTACAAAACAAGCACTACCAAAAACTCTAAGACACCTAGCCATATAAGCGCTCACGAGGAGAAATGTCGTCTATGATAGGGGACGTGGTATGATTAATAATATAAACAGTAGTAAGGCAAGCTTCTCCCCAAAATTTTCCTAGACAAGAAGTAGAGATTAAAAGAGTTCAAGTAACATCTAAGATAAGCCTATGTTTACGTTATGCACAACCATTTTATTAGGAAGTGCCTGGACATGAACGGTGAATAATAGTTCCTTTATGAGAGAGAATTCTAAGAAATTTCGTGTCTCAATATTCCATGGCATTATCGGTATGAAAAGCTTTGATGTATTTTGAAAATTGGGTTTTTATCATAGCAACAAAATCACTGAAGATACAAGTAAGCTCATATCGATTTTTCTTAAGATAAAGCCAAGTATAACGAGAGTAATCATCAACAAAAATGATAACATAGCGAGAGCCTTCCATGGTGAGTGTTGGAGAAGGTCTCCAAATGTCAAAGTGAATTAAATCAAATGGAACATTAGAAGTAGATTCACTAATATCAAATGGCAAGACATGATGTTTTCCTAATTAGCAAGGCAAACAATCAAAATATTTGTCAACAAATCCTAAATGACCACTGGAAATCAAAGATTTTAATCTAGAAGAAGAAGGATAGCCTAACTAAGAACGCCAAGTTTTAGATGACACCATGGCAGTACAACCAACAAAAGAGTTTGGAATATTTAAGGAAATAAGCTCAAATAAGTGTCCCACTTTGCAGCTCTTTCCAATAGTCTATTCCATCCATGGATCCTACACATGACATCCATGGGGAGAAAAGTGAACTTTAAAGCCAAGTTCACATAATTGTCCAACTAATATTAAATTTAGAGAGAATTTGGAAACCATAAAAGTGTTCTATAAGGACAAGGTAAATGTGGAAATATGTCCTGTATGGCTAACATGCCTCAGAGAGTTATTGGTTGTATGAATAGTAGGTGCATGTTGTTAGAGAAAAACTCCTTTATTGTTTTGAATTTGACAAAACCTTTCCAAGTCTATATCGGAAAATCTCAAGACTTTATTGTTAAAGTCTGAAAACCGAGAGACCATTAGATTTTAGTCTTAAAGTCTATCCTCACTGATAGTTCTAGACTGAAGTATGAACGATTATTATCCAGATGTAGAATTATCTTCAAGGTTTCGACTCGTATAATTATTGGAAGACCTTATAGCTGGATTTCATAATTACTTTGATTCATTATTCCTATTGGGATCTACTCTGATACGAAGATTTTTGAAAAGTGAACAAACTTGGAAGGTTCTACCTATGGAAACTCAAGATCCTTATTGTATGGGCAAACAAGATTGATGGGCTATCTTCACATTCTTTAGATGACTCGAGATCTCCTTAATTGATCATGTCCAACGGGTAGATTGGAAGAACTCATTTGGAAAGTGTCAACGGTTGTAGTGGCATGGAGGAGTATATAAGGAAGACTCTCAAGTTGTTCGAGTGTGTGCTTGAAAGAGAATTCCAAAGTCTAAAACTTTCTAGTCTCTCGTTTTTTCATTCATCGAGCTAAAAGTTGTATACAAAAGAGAGATACTCCTAGTGAGACTGTGTGAGAGTTCGGTAGAGACTCGTCACTGTGATAGTCGAGATCACAAGCTGTAACATCTCTTTTGACTCATAGTGGAATCTAACCAACAGGCTGTCAGCGTGGAGAATGTATGTAAGCTTGATCTAAGCTAAACCACTATAAACTTTGTGTTCTTATTTTCTCTTCCTTGAACTTCTTACTTTCGTATATCGTTTGTTTACTTGCTCAATTTGAGTTACTTTTTAAGTATTTCATTATCAAAGGAAAAACTAATTCTCCAAGTCTTGCAAAAAATTTTATCTACACCTATTCATCCCCTTTAGGTGATAGTACTAGCCCTAACAATTGGTATCAGAGCTTGTGTGCTCATTTTATTGAAGTGTTTTTACTTATGAGTTAAAGATCTATGGCTAATATTTTGACTCTAGGTTTGGTTGAAGGCCAGAACAACACCAGACCTCCTTACTTTGATGGAAATGAATACAATGTGTTCAAAAACAAAATAAAGGCATTCATGAGATCAAAAGATCCCCTGCAATGGGATGTGGTACAAAAGGGAATCATTCCCAAAGCTACATCAACCTCAGAAAAGAGGAAAGGAAGTTATAGATGCTGGCGAGATGACATAAGCAGACATAACTAAGAGACAAGCTCTTGATGCTAAAGCGATCTACTCCTTATATTGTGCTTTATCTCCTACTAAGTATAACACAATTTCATCTTGTGAAACAGCAAAAGAAGTCTGGGATAGGTTGCATGTTACCGACGAAGGAGCTGATCGAGTTAAAGAAACAAAGATCAATATTCTACTCGGACAATACGAAACCTTCAAGATGAAACCAGGAGAATCCATTACTAACATGTTCAGTCGTTTCACAGAGATTGTAAATGGTCTAGCATATCATGGACAACCAATCTCAAGATAGATGAAAGTCAATAAATTGCTACGTGGACTCTCCAAAGACTGGAATCACATTAAGATTTCAATGAGAGAAACACAGAGGATCGTGCCTCTGTTAGTAGAAGAATTAGTTGGCACACTTCAATCATATGAAGTGGAACAAATCAATGAAGAAAAAGATCCCAAAGGTAAGAAGTCGATTGCTTTAAAATCTAATGATGATTCTGATGACATAGATTCAGAAAATGACTTGGACAATGAAGAACTTGCACTCATGATAAGGAAGTTCGGGAAGTTGAACAATAAAGGAAGAAGGTTTAATTGGAAGAAGCAAAGCACTCAAAAATTTCAAAAGAAATCAAATGAAGACAATGAGACAAACAAAGAAGTGATTTGTTTTAAATGCAATAAAAATGGGCATATCAGACCTAACTAGTCTCTGTTGAAGAAAAATAAGGGAAACACAAAGAAATTCAAAAAGGCTCTCAAAGTAGAAACATGGAGCGATACTGAATGCGAAAAAGTGAAGATGATTATGCCAACATATGTCTAATGGCAAACTCGAAATTAGACTCAGACTCTCAAACAGATCCAGACTCAGACTCAGATGAGGAAATCAAGGTTAGTAATTTTAAAATTCCTACTAAAGTATCAAAGTATATAGATGAACTTTATCTCAATCTCAAAATATCTCTTAAAAGGATTTCCGAGCTAAAAAGGGAGATTTCTAAACTGAAGCAACAGGAAGTTTCTTGGAAAGAAAATTTTGAAAATCTATACAAAAGTTTTAATGATTTGAAGGAAAATGCAAATTCACTTTTGAAATAAAATATTTTCTTGAAAGAAGACATTTCAAATATATCAAAAAAGATTTTTTCTATGCAAAGACCCTATTTTAACAAATCTGGTTTGGGTATGTCACCTGAAACTATTTCTTTAATTGATTCCAAAAAGTAAAAGAAAGAATCAAATAAAGACCTACAAAAACACTTCACAAAAATCATTTTCAAAGAGTTTTTGTGAAACCTGTTGGCCGAAGTGCTCTCAAATGTTCAAAGTGTAACAACTCATAACATTTTGAAAATGAATGTCCTAAAGTTTGGAGACTTGTTAAGAAGGATTGGACAAAGACTGTGTTTAGCACTAACTCCCCTGGACCCAAGAAAATGTGGGTACTAAAGAAAACTTGAATTATTTTTGTAATTGCAGGTCACTATCAAGAGAAAGATCAAGTGGAATTTGGTTAGTGGCTATTCTCTGCTGATGAAGAACCATCTGAACAAACTCTTTGTTTCATTCCATGTTATCACACTTCCAGCGAAACTGGAAATCCAAGTTGTTTCATTAAATTTGTGCAAATAAATGGTGGAAAAGTTTCTTTTGGTGGAAACAGCAAAGGAAGAATTGTTGGATGTGGAACTGTGAAAATTGGAAGTCTCAAAATCAACAATATCTCCTTGGTTGAAGGGTTGAATTACAATCTACTCAGCATTAGTCAACTATGTGACATTGGATTTAAAATCAATTTCCAAGAAGGAATTTGTTCAGGAACCAGTAAAGATTTTTCTCAATCCTTCACTGGAAGAATATATGGGAATATTTATTTGTTGGATGTAAAACCAGAAAGTTCTTAATGTCTAATATCCATTCAAGATGAAGTAAATCTTTGGCATCGAAAGCTTGGCCATGCCAATATGAAACAGATTGCCAAGATCTCTTCTAAAAAACTTGTTTGTGGTCTTCCTAGTCTGACTTATCAAAAGTCTGATCTATGTGCGCCATGTGTGTTGGGAAAATAGGTAAGAAGTTCTTTCAAGCCTATAAATCAAGTTTCTACTAATTGTGTTTTGTAACTTCTGCATATGGATCTCTTTGGACCAACAAGAACTCAAAGTATTGGTGGAAAGAAATATTGCTTAGTAATCGTGGATGATTATTTTCGATTTACCTGGGTTTACTTCCTAGCAAGTAAGTCTGAAACATTTTCTCACTTTTCAAAGTTTGCAAAGAAAGTTTAGAATAAAAAAAGGTTATGTTATTTCAAGCATATGGACAGACCATAGAGGTGAGTTTGAAAATCGAGACTTTGCTAAATTTTGTGATGAATCTGGTTTCCAGCACGTTTTCTCTTCTCCATATACTCCATAACAAAATGGGGTTGTGGAAAGAAAGAATAGATCTTTGCAGGAGATGGCAAGAATCCTTTTAATTGAAAGCAATATTTCCTCTTGTTTTTGGGCTGAAGCAATTTCTACAGCTTGTTATATTATTAATAGAATATTTTTAAGGCCAATTCTAGAGAAAACTCATTATGAAACATTTAAAGGGAAAAAGCGAAATGTCTCTTATTTTCATGTGTTTGGTTGTAAGTATTTTGTTTTGAAGAATGCAAATGATCGAATTGGTAAGTTTGAGGAAAAATCAAACGAAGGAATTTTCCTTGGCTACTCAAATACAAGCAAAGCTTATAGAGTTTTCAACAAGAAAACTCAATCTATGGAAGAATCTATGAACGTCAAGTTTTAAGACTCAACACAAAATAAAGCCAAAGAAATTCAACTTGAAAATTATGTACCTACTCTAGAACTTACAAAGTCTACTTCCCCCTGAAGAAGCTTAGACTCCTGATGATCAACATCAAGAAGAACTAGAAGGTTCAAATGAAGCAGAGGATGAGCAAACTCACAAACCAACCAGCAACTGGAAGTATAAATCAAGTCATCCCAAAGAACTTATCATCGGCAACATTGATGAAGGGATTCGCACCAAATCCAAAAGGCAAGAAGAGTCTAGCACTCTAACACTTATTTCTGAGATAGAACCCAAAAATATAGAAGAAGCCTTAGCTAACGAAAGATGGATTGAGGCTATGCAAGAAGAGCTTAGAGAATTCAACATCAATGATGTTTGGGAGCTAATTCCTAAACTAAAAGGTAAATCGATTATTAGAGCTAAATGGGTTTCAAGGAACAAAATGAAAGAGAAAAGAAAAGTGGTCAGAAACAAAGTAAGACTTGTGGCCAAAGGATATACGCAAGAAGAAGAGATAGACTATAATGAGACCTATGCATCAGAAGCAAGGTTGAAAGCAATTAGATTATTTCTTGCTTTTGCTTGCTATAAAAACTTCAGGTTATTCCAAATGGACGTCAAAAGTTCATTCCTAAATAAATTTATCCAAGAAGAAGTCTATGTAGAACAACCACTTGGATTTGAAGATCCAAGAAAACCAGACTCAGTTTTCAAACTGAAAAAGGCCCTATATGGACTAAAGCAAGCACCTCGAGCCTGGTATGACAGGTTAAGTAAACTTTTAATTCAAAATGGTTTTACTAAAAGAAGATGGATACTACATTGTTTATTAAAAAGGAAGGTAAAGACTTTCTACTCATTCAAATTTATGTTGATAACATTATCTTTGGATCGTCTAATAAAAATTTGTGCAAGAAATTTTCTAAGTCTATGCAGGATGAATTTGAGATAAGCATGATGGATGGATTATCCTTCTTTCTCGGATTACAAGTGAAACAATTGAAGGAAGGAATTTTCATTCATCAAGAAAAATATGCAAAAGACCTCATAAAAAAATTCGAATTGGAAAATTGTAAAAAGACCGATATACCAATGTCAAGTACTTCGAAACTGGATAAAGACGAAGTAGGAAAGAAAGTTGACCATAAGCTTTATAGAAGTATTATTGGTTCACTTATTTATCTTACAGCTTTTAGACCTAACATTTTGTTTAGTGTTTGCATGTGTGCTAGATTTCAATCAGATCCCAAAGAATCTCATCTAAACGTCGCAAAACGCAACATCAAATACGTTGCAACTACTTCGAAGTTAGGTCTGGGGTATCCAAAAGAGGGAAACTTTACTCTTCTTGGATATTCAGACGCAGACTTAGCAGGATGCAAAGTCGATAGAAAGAGTACTTATGGTATTTGTCAATTGCTAGGCAACAGAACAGCATCCTAGTTCTCTTAAAAACAGAGTACTATAGCTTTTTCGACAGCAGAAACGGAATATGTGGCTCTTGGAAGTTGCTGCTCTCAAATCTTATGGATAAAGTAACAGTTGAGAGACTTTGGAATCGAAGACTCATGCACCGAGATCAAATGCGACAACACTAGTGTAATCAATCTCACAAATAATCCAATTCTACATTCAAGAGCAAAGCACATAATAATTCGACATCATTTCATTAGAGATCATGTTCAGAGTGGAGAAGTTATGATTTAGTTCATTGACTCAAAGAATCAACTGGCGGACATATTTACAAAGCCACTAGAGAAAAGCTTATTTGAGTCTATTCGTACAAGACTGAACATTCTATCTTTTGCCGGGTGAAGTCTGAATGTGTTCAGACCCAGAATTTCCAGATGTTACGCCTGTAAGTAAATTTCTTCTAAATGAATGTGAAGTTATTTATGGATGAAAATTCCAAAAGGTACATTATTCTTTTAATTGCCTTTTACCTATTTTGTTTTTAGAAATTATCTTTATTGATGATTGTTCATTTTCAAAAATGCAATTGTCATTTTTGAATGCATTTTTGAAAAAGGCAGTTATTATTTTTGAAAAAGGTAATTTTTCATTTTCAAAATGGCAATTTTTTACTTTTTCCTTGCGACGTTTCATATACTTGCTTTATATACTGTTGAAACTCTTCTTCTCCATTTATGCCTTTCTTGAAACCCTACAATACTGTGATCTTACTCTCTCTCATTTTCAACAAACGAGTTCAAGAAACTCCCATCGACTGCTACAATGTCTTACCAAAGAAAGTTTTCGAGAATTGCAAGCCGGGGACCGCAGCATATGCGTGAGGACGTACGCATTTCGATTTGACCGAGGAAGAAGATTCTCCTCAATGACAACAACAACAACAGCCAAGACAACATTCTCAACAACGTCAATAAGTAGTGCAAAATCCTCCTCCACAGCAAGAACAAGAAGAGGTTATTAAAGACGTTGAACTTGTAAGGACTCAAAAACCCCAATTTATCTATAGACTATATTCCAACTTGAAAAGGGGTGGTTCTGCTATGAATCTGATCGATCAGTTCTTAAAAGCACACGGTTACAGAAATGAGACCTTTTTCTTAAATATTATGGAAAGATTAAGAATTGCACCTCAGGTTTAGCAAAATGGACGTTTGAAAATTTTCCTAGTGATCCAAGATTCGTTTAGTCAGAGGAGAAGGACGATGATGAAAGGATGTTTGCTCACTTTCAGCCCAGGATGGGTGTTACTACAAAAGTTCGTGGTGAAGAGTTGAACTTATTTCGTTCCAAGAACCACAAAAAATGTTACTTGAGTTTGCTGAAAAGAGAGGTTATAAGCCCCAGAAGCGTGGATTTCGATTTTCTTGACTCCTTGAAGGTTGATTTGATGAAGAAGCTTGGTTTGCTTCAACTTGAACGTTTTTGCACCGAGACGACCGTTGCATATCCCAAACTTACTGCCTACTTTTATTCAAATCTATCATTCATGGATGTCAATAAATTCAGTTTTACTGTGAGGGACAAAGAGTTCATAGTTGATGTAGACACTTTGGCTGACATAATTGGTGTGGAAAGAGGAAGATTTCAACCAATTGGCATGTCTTATGCTCATGTTACCTTGTCCATTGTTAATGACAGAATGGTCGAATGCAAGATTTCTTATTCAAGAATGAATGCCTCTAATATTCTTCTTCACAAGGTGGTGATTAATTGCATCAGGCCAAAGTCTACCTCAAATATGGATGTTTCTCGTTCCGAAAAGAAGCTAATGCACGCGATCATATCTAGTCGTAAGTTCTCTCTGGCTCACACAATTCTTTTGCACATGTATAGAACTATGGTGAAAGACAATGGACAACTCCCTTACTCTGCGCTTATATCACAACTCTTCGAGTTTTTCAAGATCAAACTCCTTGCTCCTCTTTGTGTTAGAACCATTCTTCCAATGGTTATTGGTCTCAAAATGGTTTCTAAGATGAGGCTGAAGGAACTAAGCAAGGAGCTGGAGCACTTCAAAGAGAAGTCCCCTGTGAAGGCGAAGCAAGACTTAGCGACAAAGAAAAGGAAAGGCAAGGAGCCCATGACAGAACTAGTGAAGAAAAGGAGATCTCTTATCTTGGAAGACGAAGAAGAAGATGATGATGATCTCACTATCTCAGCTGTTGCCTTGCGAAATCTATAGAGTTTTGTGAGCCATATAGAGAACAAAGATCAAGAAAGAACAGAGAGAAGAGATGAAGAAAGAGAAGAAAGAAGAAAAGAATAACAAAAAGGAAGAAGAAGCAAAGAAGAAAGGAGTCGCGATGACTCTTTTGAACCAACATTGGCTACATCATTGTCCGATAATTCAGAGAAGACAAGGAGTGGAAATACTGGAGAACAACATCACTACAATGCTGAAGCAGAGCATGAAGAAGAACATAACTCTCCACCTAAAGGCACGAAGACAGGGGGAGATGGTGAAAAACGAGGTACTTCTTCACCCTTCTTTGCTAGTGATGTTATTATATCTCCACCAGACTTAGAAGAGGTCTATGCCTCTCAATTCCCTAAAGCAGATTTCCAGGCATACACTCCCAGTCATGGTGATAGAACAACTGATGTTCCCCCTCATGTTCAAACTCCTGCAATTGATTCGGCTAGACCCAGCACTACTACAGAGCACTCGGCAGATTTTCAGAGAGTGATGGAGCTTCTTTTGGAATTAAAAGGACAGTAATATGCTTTCGAGTTTGATATGAAGCACATGATGACTGTCTTCAAGACATCTACAGACTCTCTTCAAGAACAAATTCAAGTCTTAAAGCTTCAACTGCAAGAATAGACAAAGGATGCGGATATTCAATAGCTTAAGGAGTCTTTGAAAAAGCTTGAAGGCACGGTCAAGTCCATGAGGGATTTCTAGCTCGTTTGTATCCCCAAGCAGCTCTAATTCAAACCAACTCTTTTCAATCGTTTTTTGTCTCCACTTTTTGCTGATAACAAAAAGGGGGAGAGTTTGAGTGCAGATTTGCATATTGGTTTTGATTTGACTTTATTTTTTTGTGAACTTTTTTATTGTGGTTTGCTTTTGACATTTGACTTTGAACTTGCTTGCAGTGACTAATGTTTGCAATATTGATTACGACTGAACTTGTTGATTGTTATGGATTAACATGTGTTCTGTGGTTGCAGAAGTAAAATTTCCAGGTCATAATTAACTTATTTTTATAAGATATTATGTGTTGCATAAGTACTGTTTTGCAGGTCGAAAGTTTTCCAAATCTGCAGGAAAGTTTTATCACCATAAAAAAAGGGGGAGATTGTTAGAGAAAAACTCATTTATTGTTTTGAAGTTGACAAAACCTTTCCAAGTCTATATCGGAAGATCTCAAGACTTTATTGTCAAAGTCTGAAGACCGACAGACCATCAGATTTTAGTCTCAAAGTCTATCCTCACTTACAGTTCCAAACTGAAGTATGAAAACTTATCCAACTGTAGGATTATTATCCAGATGCAGAATTATCTTCAAGGTTTCGACTCATATAATTACTAGAAAACCTTATAGCTGGATTTCATAATTGCTTGATTGATTATTCCTATTGGGACCTACTCCGATACGAAGATCTTTGAAAAGTGAACAAACTTGAAAGGTTCTACTTATGGAAACTCAAGATCCTGATTGTATGGGCGAACATGATTGATGGGCTATCTTCACATTCCTTAAATGACTCGAGATCTCCTTAATTGATTCTATCCAATGGGTAGATTGGAAGAACTCCTTTGGAAAGTGCCAACAGTTGTAGTGGCATGGGGGAGTATATAAGGAAGACTCTCAAGTTGTTCGAGTGTGTGCTTGAAAGAGAATTTCAAAGTCTGAAGCTTTCTAGTCTCTCACTTTTTCATTCATCGAGCTAAAAGTTGTATACAAAAGAGAGATACTCCTAGTGAGAATGTGTGAGAGTTCGGTAGAGACTCGTCACTGTAATAGTTGAGATCACAAGCTGTAATATCTCTTTTGATTCATAGTAGAATCTAGCCAACAAGCTGTCAGTGCGGAGAGTGGACGTAGGCTTAATCTAAGCTGAACCACTATAAACCTTGTGTTCTTATTTTCTCCTCCTTGAACTTCTTACTTTCTTATATCGTTTGTTTACTTGCTCAATTTAAGTTGCTTTTTAAGTATTTCATTATCAAAGGAAAAACTAATTCTCCAAGTCTTACAAAAATTTTTTATCTACACCTATTCACCCCCCTCTAGGTAATAGTACTAGCCCTAACACATGTGAATGGAGGGATTTTGATCAAAACAAGTTGGAGTTTAATGTCATATGATTGTAGCAAGCGGAGTCAAGATAGCATGAATTGGAATGACCTAAAATGGCAAACATAGTAGGAAAGATAGAGGAGCTAAAAGTACTAAATTCTCAGAGAATGGAACGAAAATCCTTTAGTGAGAAAGTGATCGATAACCCATTAGGAGAAGACTATAATAGCAATATTGGCAGATGTATGTGCATCTCAGGTTTAAAGTTGATTGTAGGGCCCTGTAGGCTGCTTATATCGTAATTGATAGCAATGGGATGCCATATGACCACGTCGGTGACACTGCTCACAAAATTTCTCCATTACATGCACTTTACTGTCTTAAAAAGTAGTAGTTTGGACAATAAATGTGATGAAAATAGTACCTGGAGAGCAGATATGGAGAAATCAAGGCTAAAAATGAATTTAGTACACCAAAATACCTTCGGAATTGGTCACAGATCACCAAAAACCGATCTGAAATTGATCAAGTGAGCCAAAAAAGCAATGGAACCGGTTCAACCGGTTTGGTTTGAACCGCTCAGGGGTCAACGGTCTGGTCAATGGTCTAGTCTAAGACGACATGGCACATACGTGTCGGATGACATCATCAAATCAGAGGTGACGTGGCGATGATGTGGCCGATGATGTCAGTCGAGCGGAGACCAGTGGGGTGTGCAAGCGCGGGTCGTTGGTAGTGCGTGGAACTCACACGCAAAAGCTTTTGGTGGCACATGTAGACACATGCGAGGGTTTTTGGTGACCAAACTTCATGGGGGGCCTCAACAGTAGGGGTGAGCAGTTCCCAGTTCCTTACAGGTTCCGCTTGGAACCTGGAACCTACCCTCGGGTACAAGTTCCTCATTTTTTGGAACTTGGAACCTACCCGTCAGAATCAAGAACCTAGAACCTACCCTGTCACAGGTTCCGGGGTCGGTTCCAGGTTCTAACAGGTTCCAACGGGTTCTTTTTTTTTCTTTTCTTTTTTCATTTTTAGTTGAAAAAAAATGGGAATGAATGCAACAATAATAAACAAACTTGTCACTCATCAAAGAGAATATAACATGAACACAATCTATAATACTCATAAGTGTTTAATATTCTAGAATGTGAACTATTTCTCTTTTGCAAAGTCTAGCAGTTCACTTCACAAAGTCCAGCCTTACCTCAACAACAACCTTGCACCAAAATAAAGCCATATCCCTCATTGATTTACAGCTTCCAATGACTTCAGCAACTTTAGTAACAAAGCTTTCAGGTGGAGCTGCATGAATATCTCTTGGCAATGTTGCAGCAATGGTTTCTGAACCAGAACTGATCTTTCTTCTGAGAAACTTTCCCTCTACAAATATCTTGAAGATATTACAACAGAAGTGAAAGATCATCATAGGATAATTTTAAAAAGAACAGATAAATTTTTTATAATGGATGAGTATTATTTCATGGACTAGTAAATTTGATAATCTGATGATTGATTTACCTGCAACAAACAGCAAACTAACCAAAGAATAGAGCTTCACTTCATCTAGAAACTCGGATATGTTATCTTCCTTTTCACGAAGCACAAGCGACCTCACAACAGAGAGACTTAGTCATGCCCTTTCATGATCCATGAATCTTGATAGATGGCAATTCAGGAGGATGATGGCTTATCAAATTTGCCCCTAGATTAGCAAGTTTGAGAAAATACTGCTCCTCGCCCCTGAAAATCATCTTCATACCTGGCTCAACAACAGCAAACAACATTTTAGAAGCAAAATTAAGGTTCCAAGCAAAAGGTTCAACGTATATAGCCAGCCAAAGATGCCATGTTGCCATAAAAGAGAATAAAAAGAGACAACCTAAGACTAGGGAAAATACTTGGGAATCCTATTTGAGAACTTTTATTTTTAAAACAGCCTTCAGATGCAATAGATAACTTTAGCAGATTGAGTACTTGCATGACTAAAGTTATGACTCTGTGATAACGGTGATCTTGTACCAGAACGAACCCCCTGATGGATAAAAAACAGATTGATGTTTAGTATTAACATACCTGGCACAATTCCTAGATTCAACAGAGACAAACGGCAAACAGGTTCTTCACAAGAAAAGATAGCCTTCTAGAGTACACTTGCATTGAGAGTGTAAACATGCTTGATAGACTCCAATAAAGCCTTGACGCTGTCATCATATTGGAACTCCAGCGGATCAGATATGTTTTGAAGAGCTTCTTCAAGGCCTGAACTGGACCATATAGTAGTACATTCATCTAAAAGAGCAGATGTGGCAGAGAAATCTCTATAACTAAGAAGAATCCATGGTTTATATAACATGGCTGAGGCCCCAGGAACTCCAACTGCTCTGTAAACTTCTCCCAGGGCAAGTACATACCGCTTGCCTAAATGATGTGAAAACAACAGCACATCAAATTTGAGGCCCAAAGAAACTCTAGTCATCACTATTTTTATCGTTCTTGGTAACTATAACATACCTTCTTTTTCAGATAATATTTGACTGGAAACATTCTTCTCTAGTGCTTGCTCTCATATTGAGGCTCCATGCTTTAGCTCTTGAGCACAAGCAGAGAACATTTTGGACCATGTGGAAACATAATTAGATTGTGCCTCAGCTGATCCTAATTTTAAATTTTTAGTACCAAGGCTACGTGTCTCAAGACTTCAACCAATGACTTTGAATCTCTCTCTACCTGTAGACAAGCAAGGTGCTGGTACTATTAAGTTCAAGAGCCAAACAACTGCCCAGTTGGACGTCAACTTTTCATATCAGAACCAACCTATATTGATTTTTGACTCTAAAATTAAGCGGACTGTTCAGACAGACAAATAAACAAAGAAAAAAGGGAGAAGTTTATCCATTTTTAACCACTACATTTGCAGAACAATTGCATCAGCAGCCTTGTCCACAAATCTCATACCAGGGACTCTATCTTGGATTACTCGTAAGGCAACAAAATGTTCAGGCAGGACTGATCCAAAGGAAAGATAGATAATAGAGTGTGTAACAATCACCATCCTACAAGTATCTCAGTTGCAAATATATCTCAACGATTTCACTTGATAACAATTTGCCAATCCATGTGATCTTCCATTAAGCACAGATGAGAAATTCATACTGATGACAATCTGCTCAACAAGTTATATTCTGCCTCAATTATGCGGAACTTTTCTCCATATAAGACTTCAAGAAATGTACCGATGCTGATATCTCTCTTAGATAGATTATTTGAAGGCAGTTGCAAGATTGACTTGCTTGAATGCAGCTCATTGTAAAGCTCCTACAACGAGAAGGTAGACTCAGAGTTACTCCATACGCATTGAAGCAATCATAACGAAATAACTAACAAAACTTAGATGTTGAAATGAGAAAAGAATTGATATAATAGTAAAGGAAGTAACTAAAACGATCAATTTCGTAAACATAAACCTGAATTTCCTCATCATGAGCTTTTGCCTTCGCAGTTTCACCAGCAAGATCAACAGGGTCATGTGCCTTCTAACAAATAGCATATTATCAACATTCAGGGTTTGAGCAACTTCATAACAAAACAAGCAATTCATTGCATGAACGGATCTTCACCTGATTAAGATGTCGGCAAGCAACAAGGCACAAATCATCCTTCAAATTGCAATAGAATTGAACAAGATCTTCAAGAAGAGGTTCAATGCCAAAACTTTGAAGCGAATCCACATGACTGGTTATAGAGATTTCTGCAGATTTGGTCCCATGGTAGACATCCTTATGCTCCCAAGAAATATCCTCTGAGACGTTTAGGTTATAATGAGCACGAGCACTGCCCTAGCCAATGGGGGGAAAGACTAAGGGCATTCGACTAGCTGAATCGGAAGGAAAGACAGAGAGAGAACACTCACAAGAAGAGGTCAGCGGTGGCGTCGAGTAGAAGGGCGAGTGGCGGTGGCGTTGAGGGCAAGCGGCGAGCCAAAGGTTAGCGGTGGTGGCGTTGAGGGCGAGCGGAGGTGGCCTCGAGCAAGGGTCAGTGAGCGGTGGCGTCAAAGGTGAGCGGCGGTGGCGTCGAGGGCAAGTGGCGAGCCAGAGGTCAGCGGCGGTGCCGTCGAGGGCGAGCAGAGGTGGCCTCGAGTAGAGGTCAGCGAGCCAAAGGTCAGCGGTGGTGGCGTCGAGCAGAGGCGAAGAACGGCCAAAGAGAGAACTGTGAGTGAATCTAAAAGTGTCGTGAAAGTGAAAGTGAATTTCTGATTTGGGGGGTTTTTTGAGCCCTAACCAGACCGATTCCGGTTCCGGTTCCTGTTCCCAGTGCCGGTTCCGGTTCCGATTCCGAGTCCAATTCCGGTTCCCATAGGAACCGGAACCACCGGTTCCCAGAAAAGGGGAACCGGGAACCGAAACCAGTCCCTTTAGAATCGGGAACCGAACCGGAACCTCCAGTTCGATTCTCCGGTTCCCGGTTCTACCCGGGAACCACGCTCACCCCTACTCAACAGACAACGGTGAGTCATGGGTTGGTGTTCGCTTTTCCAAAAACCCATTGGATGGCATCCAAGTCACAACGGAACAATGGTGGTTTCCCAGGTTCGAGACGCGATGGTGTGTGGTGGCGCGTGTGGCAGCATTCAGTGGCGGTTGGCAACAAAATTTTAGTATTTTTCTCATCTGAGGTGGCAAGTCTAATGGTCGTGACGTTTTTCTAAAATGAATAGTGGAAGTGAGCCAAATAACAACTCAAAGCTTCAGTCTTGATTGAAAATCGGTAGAGACATGGCCGGTGCACCAAACGTTGTGGTGGCCACCTTGTAGCAGACTCATGGGTGCACCTCAGGTAACAATAGCTCTTATACCAAATCGAAATTTGTGAATGAAGAGAAAAATAATATTTTGTTTATTGACTAATGAGTAGTACACATGCCTATTTCTAGGCTTTACATAATGACTATTTATAGTAACAAATAAGAATAAATTAAGGAGAATACATAGAATCACATAATCATAAAATATCCTAAATATATCTGTTAACACTTGGGCTCCCTTTTCTCTATTTAATACTACTTTTCTCTGGCACCGTCTCAATTGTGATTCATGGTCAACTGCACAGTCCGGTATTAGTAGTAACAAATTGGTATCAAACGGAGGGCCTACTTTAGAGCAATTTGTGGCTTTTGTTAATTGTTTGTCTGATTGCTTCTGGGACTGTGATTGTGATGGATCCCGCGGCAGTTGAGGTTGAGAAAATTTAACGGAATGAATAGCTGAAGCATGTCTTGGATAACGATGCGTGTTTTCCTGGTGACCCAAGGTTTGGCTAAAGTATTCCAGGGTAAAGAAAATTCATCTGCAACTATAATTTATTGCCGTTAAATTTGTCTTATGAGGTCATGTTGGAGGTGGCTAAAGGGCTGGCGCTATTGAGGTTTGGGCTAAGCTGGAAAGCCTCTATGTGACAAAAGGCATAAACTGTTATATTTATTTAGATTATTCGTGATATTCTGGATATTTATATTTAGATTATTTAACATGAACAATCACTTGTCCCTCTTGAGAAGGATCTGGATGTTTGAGGGCACGTCGATGAGAATCCACCCAGACGAGTTTGACAAATTCATCATGGATCCGAAGAATGTTGAGGAAAGACTACATGACAAAGGCCAGGCCATGATGTTTTGCTGGCTTCTCTATTGGGCTCATGTGAGAGCCTTTGTGATTCTCTAACGAGACGGCACGACACAATCACCTTGGAGGAGGTTACGATGGCCTTGTCCTCAGAGGAATGGCATAAAAAGTTACGGGAGGGTAACTTCACGTAGGATGTAGCGGACGTTCTTATTATTCGAGGTAGACGAGAGAATAGACATTCGAGCAACGGAAGTAAAAGCATATTAAAATTGTGCCTTAGAAATAGTAGGGGTCGTAGGTGCTTTGTGTATCATAAGCAGGGGCACCTCCAAAGGAAGTGTGCGAAAGCTGAGGAATAAGGGTGTGAAGAATGATGCCAGTAACTTTGGTGTGTCCAGTGTTGCCGAGGAGAGCATGAGTGGTATGGACATCATGCTGGGTGAGACCGTTGGGAAAGTCCGGTTACAGATAGGTATTTGATTCGTGGGGTTCATAGCACATGTCCTCAGAAGAGTGGGTCCACCACTTACCGGTTTGTAGAGGTGATAGAATTCTCATTGGGAATAATGCAGCTTACAGAGTCGTTGGGTAAGGAACTGTAACAAAACTAGACACGTAACAAAGTTCAAGAAGAATCTTATTTCTTTGGGCATGCTTAACCTTATTTCCTCGGGCATGCTTAGTGACATTGGATGCAAGTACACCAGCAAAGATGAAGTGCTGAAGTTCTTGAGGTGTTCTGATAGTGATGGAGGCCGAGAATGTGAGCTCTTGGTATCATTTACTAGGTGAGATCATGGCAGGGACTCCTGCTGTTCCAATGGAAGAGTTAGATGTAACATAATTTGGTTATGGCAGAGCGGCTGGGGCACTTGAGTGAGATAGGAATGGTAATGCTTAAAGAGAGGGGTTTGCTCAAGGACTTAAGACAGGGAAATTGGATTTGTATGAGCATTGCATCTTCGCGAGGAAAACTAGAGTTAAATTCAGTTCAGCTGTGCATAGGAGACTATATACACTCAGATGTCCAAGGTCCTTTCCCTTCAAAGGAAGGTGCCCGAGGTATGCTTGGTTTATTGATGTCTTACTGTTGTATTTCCTTGAGCATAAAGGAATGGTCTCTAGTCGGTTCAAGCAGTTGAAGACATTTATCGAGAAGTAGTCATGTCGAAGAAGCCAAGTGCACACACATATTATTCCGTTAAAGTTTAAATCCATACAGATGTTCTATCATCCTAGCTAGATGCTTGTGATCGAGAGGATTAGCTACTCTTCGCGAGTGTCTCCATTTCTCCTTCCAAGATTCACATCGGCCACTCTTGAGGCCTCTTGTGCTGGCTCCCTTCACCTAAAGGGTGGCTCATAGCGTTTAGTCCTCTCTAGGCTAAAGCAGACCGGGGTTAGTCTTTGACATCTTCTTCAAATTACTAGAAGCGTGCCTGGGCTTTCAGACTTATGCCAACGACTGCAATTACTAGGAGTGGTATTCCGACCAAGCAAAAGCCTCTGAGGCTAAGGATGTTCTAGTGGATAAGTGTGCAAGAAGATCTCTTTGATCGATTAACTGAGATCATCTTTGAAATTCAAGATGAAGCCTGAAAAGAAATGGACAGATAATTTGAGCCCTTGACTGCTAGTGTCAGGAGTGAAAGTGCAAAGCAAGTTGAACAAACTGCCCAGATGAAGTTGCCCTCAAGCAATGTAGTAAAGGAAACAGAGTCAGATCATTATCATGTTGATCAACAAACTGAGAGGGTAATAACGATTGTTTATCATGTTGTCAAAGAGATGACTGATCCCATGACTGATAAAGTAGTTGCATGAGGGGTTCAAACCTTAGAGCCAAGCTTTGAAAGGCAGAGAAGGGTTGATGACAATCTTAGAACCGATGTCAGGAGACTCACTGATGCCTTTGAAAATGAGATGAATGTAAGAAAGCTGTCGATAGTGCTCCTGGGGGAAATAAATTGAGACCTTATGGGAACAACGGCCATATAAATGGACATGCTCCCATTAGAACTGATCCAACTTCTCAGGAGAATAATTTCCTGCCGTACTCAACAGACTAGAGAAAGCTTCAGAGAGGTATCTAATGACGACTTTCTTAAGTTTAAGACTCTTTCCTAGCTCATTATCAACACCAAGTTTCAATCGGTACCTCAATTTGCTTGTGAGTTCTGTTAAGAGATTGGTGGCATATGCAAGTCTAATTCCACACACATTTCTCTCAAACTGATCTTGGAGTATCCATGGCTGATCTAGCCAAGGTACACCAACAAGCCTAGAGAGTCCGTTGAACAATACTTAATAAGGCTTGAAAGCGAGAAATTAGGGGTAAGACTAATCTTCCAGATGAAGAATTCCTCTCCTTAGCACAGGAAGGGCTCAATGTTAGAGCCAAGAAAGAAATTTGGAGAAATTTTAGAGATCTCTCTGAACTGTCCCAGAGAGTCATCAAATATAAGAACATCTTTAGGTAAGTAGTTAACACAGAAGACTTCCCTTTATACTTTTTGTGCGAAGTCTTGCACAAGCGAGGTTGATGCAGCAGAATTTGCGAAGGAAACCCCGGTGATTTGTGATTTATTGAGTCTAAAGAATATGCAAGCTAATAAATGTTCTTGTCAGATGAAGAGAGGAAGTATTCTCTTGATATCAGAAAAACTGCCTAGATCTTTTACTGGCTTTTGCTCAGCAACAAGATCAGGTTCAGGAGAAGTCGTAAAATTTCTTCTGGTAATGAGCAGAAGTATGAAACATACAGGAAATGGCATGGTTCTCACTGACTTGACCAATGACTGCATAACATTCTGAATATTATTCAAGATCATTTTGAAACTAAAGAGATCAGATTTCTGAAGAAGAAAGAAATGATGATAAAAGATGAGGATCCCTTTGATTAGACTCTTGAAGCAAATATGTTTGATTTTAATTGCGTGTTGGTTAAAGGAGTTGACACATCACTTTCATGGCAGAACAATAACAAGCTATCGATCACTGGGAATACCACTGAAGCCAATCTGCTGTTATTCGTCTCTTGGGGGCTGGGGTGCTCATATCTTTACTTCAAGAAGGTGCAGGGCTATCGACCCTGTGCAAGTGACATCAGACTTCTTCTCATACAACTAATCAGTGCACAATTTTAGGGGTTTTTCCTGCACAACAATGGCATGCCATGGTACGACCTCATCACCTTAAAAGAAAGCATCATGCAGTTTGGGCCTGATATACAGGTCGATGGAAGTCATGGTATATGGGACCAACCCAGAAGAGCACAATCACGAGTCTTAAAATGGCCAAGCCATGCAAACTCCTACTAAGGGAGTCCCCTTCGCAAAATGCTCTTCAAGAGTCCACAGGAGCACATCCAATTCGGCATTGTCGCCTGGAATTTAATTGTGGGTTTAGTTGGAGGCAGCAGGCAACAGATTGAGCCCCAACAAGCCACCAATGCCTTGTTTTCACCAAAGACCATGACACCTCAGATTCAGACCCTTGCTCGCGTGACCCTAAAGGGGGTAACTCAGCACCACCGGATCTAAAGATATCGGATAGTAAAGTATTTGACTCCAGTAACTTTGTGCTAACGGAGTGTGTCCAACATGAACAGAATGTACGGTTTTGTAAATCAGAAAATCGAGCAATATCTCATTCAGGCTTCTTTAGCTGAGGCCAAGGGGCTACCTAGTGCTGGAAATAGCTCAAACCCAGAAACTTCACTCGGCCTCCTGAAAATTCCGCACCAGGGTATGCAGAGCAAGCCACAGAAGTGGCTAAAAAGCTGCCCGAAGAAAGGTACTGAAGTACCAAAATCAAGGTTGGCAAATGTCGGCCATCGATGATCATTGTCAGAGGGCAAGGCGTGGAAAAGATCTCTTCAAAGAACTTGATTCTAGCTTCGACCATGGGATCGATTCTGAGGTCCTGAGAAATGGGACACCCAGCAACTTGAAGGGGCAGTCCGTTGATGTCCCTCAAGTCATGGGGTGCAACGTTCAGACATTACCCCTAAGCTTCAATGCTAAAGATCAAAATGACATCAATAACAACATGGAGATCGATCAACCAGATCATCCGGGTAGGAATTTCGAAGTCTTAACGAGTCTTGGTTTTCCTAAATCAATCTTAGAACGACCAAGTCATAAGATGACAAATAATCTAAAACCCCAGTCTAAATGAATGGTGTCACTGTCAACAGGATAGTCATCGACAATAGCGCAGCAATCAATGTGTATGTTGCCATTATGCACGTTGCGAGATCTTATTACATGTTACTGGTCAAAGTAACACGCTGATTAGTCCAGTCTTCGAGGCAACAGATGATTATCACGTGACCTTTTTCTTCGTGGTCCACATAAATGCATCGTTCAGTGCTTTACTAGGCATAGATCGGCTGCATGAAAATCGATGTGTTCCCTCCTCTTTAACCAACTCATGCTTTTTATAATGATGATAAAAATTGATGTTATTAAAAAGCTAATCAACTGGAAACTTTCGCCAGTTCAAATCATGTTGAAGCAAAATTTTATGTAAGACCGCGAGTGTTTCACTCGTCCAGTCCAATCTCCATGAGTGAGAGGTATGTGCAAGGGGGATCGTTGCGTTGGATAATTGGTCAACCATCCGGAAACTTCTACTATTACGTGACCTATGCCCCATCACAGTGCTTTCGGAAACCAATGCTAGAGCCAACTGGAGGGGGGGATGAACTTGATAATCTCCCTAAATCTGAAAAGCCTAGTCACAGTCTAGTGGTAGAAGGTGCAGACAGCAATAAAAGGGGAACTCCCTCTACCACTTATGCTTGATGTTGAGATGCATGTGTGAGTTATATTAAAGAAATCTTATATCGAAAAATTAGTGTGGTGTACAACAATTAATAGCGCCGGGTGGTCTTGAACCTCTCTTATCCCAATAACTAGCTCAAAGGATGAGATTCACACTTATAATTTGACCACCAACTCTTTTTATGATTGATGTGGGATAACCCTAGCAATCTCCTCCTCAGACCTCCCATGTGACTGTTGGATCTAAATTTTGTTGGTAATGCGGCTCTAATACCAATCATTGGGAACACACAGTAGAAACTCAATACCTTCATCTGAGTAGATCACAAAGAGAAAACTCAAGTCCGAGCCCTTCAATATATTTAGTTGAACCCCCCTTTACTCAAAAACTTAAGCCAATGAGTTATGGGCCAAGTAGGATACACATTAACTACTCCTCATTACACTAATTACCAAATGTGAGAATTTTTTAACATAACTCACGTGTATCATAACAATCTCCCTTTCACATATAAGCTCAAATGTTAGATCCGCTCCTCTTAATTTAGTTTTCATTTTTCACTAAGATATATCAACTTGAATCCCCATGCCCCCTTTATCACTAGTCTCTTTCTATAGACCAAATGGTGAAGTCTACCCCTAGGCTCACATTGCTAAACTGCAATGCCCACTACCCGAAAGTCACGTTAGTCATGAAATTCCTTCTTTAAGGTATTCACCAAACACTAGAATAGATTAGAAGCCCATCAATTTACCATCGATTCTGATGCCAATTTTTTGGAGAGTGCAACAGAAGCCTAATAACTTCACTTGGAGGGACCGCCAAGAGAAAGTCAAGTCCAAGTGTGAAGGTGGGTCCAATTAAATATGTTCACAAACTCAAATTTGGCTTCCTCTTAGCAATCTCCCCAGGTAAAGTTATTGGGCTTTTACTAGGCACTCACAACAACTGGTTTCAAAGCCTAAGTTACCAATAAGTTTCAACCTAACAGTCAAACAAAAGATATGTATTATTACTACTCCAACATTGGTGGAGGAAGCCCAATGAAATGCAAGTTCAAAAGGCTTGAACCCATATAATAATTCATATTAAGAACTCAATGGGAGGCTATGTTTGGCCTAAACGAATAAGGTTTCTCCCTAGTTATGTGGCAGCAACAAAGAATGATCAACAAGAGATAGTAGCAAAAGAGAAATGAGAAAGAAAGAGCAAAAAATCTGGAAAAGAGGATATTGTCCAAGTTTCATCAAACTGATGATCGAAAATTGATTTGTGGATCAATTGAACTGAAATTTTCTTGCATGCTCACGACATATTGTCCTTGAATTTGATTAGTTTGCTTTTCATTTAGATCTCCCTTCTTTAGGTCTTTCATAGGTACAACCAAACTTGTGTTTAGGTAAGATTTATCATTGATCTCTTATCAAACTCATGTATATTATCAAGAATTGTGTTCATGATATTGTTGCCACCATGTGCTTTTAGGATTAGCGAGAGAATAACTATGTTCACCCAATTTTGTTCATAGTAAAGATTTTGTGTGGACTTTGGTTCCGTCGTTTTTTATTTTCTTTCACTAGGGAGGTTTTTCACGTAAAATTGCCTAGTGTTTATGGGTGCTTGGTATTTATATTTTAGTAGATATATTACTTTATTTTGTTATTTCTATTGTAGCTAACAAGTTCACCTAGAGGGGGTGAATAGTTTATTTTAGAGAATATTGACAAATTTAAAGCAAAATTGAAAAGGTCAAAATCTAAGTCTAAACTTAGAGTGCAAAGTTCAAATTTTGAACAAACTTCCAGAGTTAGTTTAGCAAGTGTGAAATGAAGGATAATAATATGTAGTAAGAGTTTAAGGATAAAAGAATTTGCACATAAGACTCATAGTGATTCGGCTTAAATCAAGCCTACATCCACTCTCCCACATTGACAATTGTTGACACTTAAATTTTAGCGACCAAGCCACTCATTTATTACATAGGAAATTAGAGATTAATTTTAATCCATTAGCATATAGTTTTAGGAGCATTTATTATTAAGTTTATATTTTTCATTAATTGCATTAGCAGTGGATCGACAATGAATGGTTTTGGGGTTAAAATTTGATAAGTTGAGCCCACAAAGGGGAGCAAAAATTCGGCCAACACTGGGGGAGAAGGGTTGAAATTCACACGGAGAACAGGCCAAAATTGAATTTAGTTTAATCCAATATCAGCCTGTATAATTTAATTAATAATAATTCTTAAATGGTATGGTGCATTACAATATTAAGGCCTAAAATCAGCCCATGAAATCAAGGCTAAACCTAGGTTAATATTATATATAGGACATTATGACTCACAAATAGAGCTTGGCAATTAGAATCTCAAAATACGTTAAGCGAAACACGTGAGAAGAGAGAGAGATAACCTTGGCCTTGCCGAGGCCAAGATCACCCATCATGCCGGTGCTCCCTCCACGATAGCGACTGTGGCTGACCCAACAAGAACCGATGTCCCCACTGTCATTTGCTGCTCCACATGTTGTTTCTTGCCCGAACGGACATCGTGCACCACCCTGCTGAGGAGCCCGACGTCCTGTCGCTGTCGACACCAGGGTACTGCCGTCCTAGGTAGTGAGTCCCGATGCAAGCTCACCACCCCACCGTCCCGACCGTCTCGCTGCTACTTGCGATGGCTAAGCTACTCACGAAGAGCCCCACTGTGCTGAGCTTGCTACCCAAGTTAACCGAGGCGCCCGACGTCCCGCCACCCGTTGCTTACCAGCTCGGTGACCCGTGCTTGCTGCTGATCCGCGACTCGAGCCTGTTGCTGATCCACAAGCCTTGGCGCTAGTTGCTGCCACTGTCCAACGACCTAGCCGCTCGTTGATCTGAACTGAGCTCCACGCCGTTGTCTAGAGCTCACGACTGAACACCACCATCGAGCTGTTGCCTCTCGACGCCGATGATTGTAGCTACCCAACCCCCAACGACACTCTGTTGAGCCAAGCCACTACCCAAGCCATCGCCATCCTCTATCGTGCCCATGATCCACGAAGACATCCTTGGGCCAACTTTGGCCATGAACCATCACCACCCACCGTCGCACACATAAGCTTGCCACCGCTAGCCGCTCATCATCAAGGAGCCAGTTGCGATCTTAGTCTAATTCCATTAGTACATATTTGGAAAGTTTATTTACCAAATTAGGTAATTTTTTATCTTTATCTAATTTGAAATATTTAGTTTCCTACTTTAAGTGATTTGATATATTTCATTAAATATTTCGTTACATAAAGTACATCCACAAAATCTTGAGAAATTACCCTAAGTTAAGAAACTTAATAACATGCTTTGACGACCATTTGATCTCTAACTACAGGATACGATGCCCAACGGTGTAGAAAATCTTCGATCCTATTCATAATCATTTGGATACAATCGTTGATACACCTGTTTCCAAATTTGAACAGATAACCTTCTATCAATATCCTTAACTACTTGGATATGATCATGGTTTATTTCGTTACCAAATTTAAAGATAGATAATATAGGTTTGTGGATTACATTATCTAATCAAATATTTATCCATTATTTGATTGCTTTTCCTAAAAAGAAAACTCAATATATAGATGGGATTTGATTTGATTTTTTGCTAGTAACATTACCTATTTTAGATTATATTGCATGTTAGATTAGGTAATTTACTTATTCTGATTTTTAAAATAAAGAATCCAAAAATATTGCTTTAGATTAAATTAGATTTCATTTCTTAATTTAGATTGCATGTTTAAATATGGGGTATTTTTAATTCCGAATTTTAATTAAAAGAGAAAATACCAAAAAATAAAAATCATGCGTATGTCACATAGAATTAGTTCACATGTTGGATGTCATTTGTTAAATTGCATGGTTAGGCATGACATGTTAGACTAGGTTCATTAATATTTGCTAGTCAGTGGATTTGGTCATACCATGTGATGTATAGTTTGCATCTTAGGTTACATGTCGTATGTCATTTATTATAAATACACTTTTAATGTTATTGCCTTTGCATTGCACGCATTGCTTGTTAGTTTTAAGTAGGGGTGAGCATCAGTTTAGGGTCAACCCTAGACCAACCCCGGATCGGCCCAACCCAGCCGGTCCTAGTCTAGTTTCTAGGGGGATTGGGCCGGTCCCTAGTCCTAGGACCCTCGGACCCTATATTGTACGGGTTGATCCTCAATTCTAAAAGTTTAAAGTTGATCCAACTCAAACCAATCATGTACTTAACATATATTATATACTTTTGTCTACTCTAAATTCTAATGCCTTCTACTCTATTCTCTTCATAGTTCAATTTATTGTGTAAATTAGAATGTAGAAAAAAACCCCTTGTTGCTTGCCTTCATTTCCTCACCTTGTGTGTTTGTTTTTATGGTTTATTGCTTTTAGCAAGTGTTAAATTTTTGTTGTTACCTTATATTATATTTATGTTTGTTATATATTGGGGTTCTTAAATTGGTTGCTCAACATCACATTGTTAATAGATATGTAATTTGAAACTATGTCTTTTTAAGGAATATAAAAAATGAAAAAAAAAAAAAAAAAAAAAACTATTGCTCTTGGGTTGACCCTAGAACCAAACCGGATCCATAGGTGCAGCCCGATTCTTAGTCCCAAGCTTAATAGGGTTGGTCCTCGATCCCAAAAATTCAGAACCAACATTGTGTGGATTAGTCCCTATGTTAGGTGCTGGATTGGCCCAACTTGGACCATGCTCACCCTTACGTTTTAGGGGTGCGTTTGGTTCAACATTTTAAAAGCCCATTGAGAAAATACAAAGTAGTTTAACCTAAAGGACTTTAGGCAAATGCAAAAACTGTTTGGTAAACTATAGCAACTTTGAGAGAAATGCCGTTTAGTAAAAAATACATTTGAAAAGCCCTTTAGGTGATTAATATTAGTTTTTTTAATTTCATTTGTTTAAAATTAAAAAAAAAATGATGTATGCAACTTTTTAAATATGAATTTTCACTATACTGCTAAAAAAATCAAATACATATATATAATTAAAAAAAAAAAAGACCAAATCCTTCGTCAAATTTTTTTTAATTTTTATTTGTTTTAAATAGAAAAAATAATGTATGCAACCTTTTAAATATAAATTTGAAAATAATGCTAAAAAATCAAATACATATATATATATATATATATTTTTTTTTAAAAAAAAAAGACCAAACCCTTCATCGGAATTTTTTTATTTTTATATGTTTAAAATTGAAAAAAAAATAATGTATGCAACTTTTTAAATATAAATTTTGACAATAATGCTAAAAAAATCATATATATATATATATATATAATTTTTTTTAAAAAGACCAAATCCTTTATCGAAATTTTTTAATTTTTATTTGTTTAAAATTGAAAAAATAATGTATGCAACTTTTTAAATATAAATTTTAAAATAATGCTAAAAAATCAAATACATATATATATATATATATAATTTAAAAAAATCAAACCCCTCATCGGAACTTTTTAATTTTTATTTGTTTAAAATTGAAAAAAAAAAATAATGTATGCAACTTTTTAAATATAAATTTATACAATATTGCTAAAAAGGTCAAATATATAAATAATTTTTTTAAAAAGACAAAAAAAATATTTAATTTTTTTAGCATTTATATATTTGATTCTTTTAGCATTATTTTGGTATTTTAAAAAATAATAACGAGGGAAAAATTAGAAATTTGAAGAATGAATGATGAAAGTTTTGGAAAAAAAAAATTAGTTTCAATATTTAGCCAAATGCTGAAAGCTCAAACCTAGTCCCTACTAGCATTAGGCTTTCAGCCTTCTCAATGCTGACTTTTACTTGAAAGCTACTTCAAAATAGTTGCCAAACAGTCCAGCATTTCCCCAATGGGCTTTGGAGGATGAAAGCCCCTTGAGAATGCTGAACCAAACGCACCTGATCTCATTAAATAAATGAAAACCCCAAAAATTGAGTAATTAGTATAGCCACAAGATGATGGAATAGATAAATTTAAGCACATATACATTATGGTTTACTAATATTGCATATGGCTTGATTATAAGTGACAAAGTACAAATATATGAGCTATGGTTGTGCTCCGAGAAGATGGCTAGTGCTTAGTAGCCACATTTATCGTCTGCTATGAGCAAAGAGATTGAATCTCCATGTTAGCTAGATATGTTAGTTGGTCAAAGTACTGAAGAGCGAGAAAATTATTGGGTGCAAGTGAGTCTTCAAATGAAAAGAAGGGAATCCAAAGTTGAGGTGGCATAGTACATAGCACAATCGATGGCAAAAGGGTATATGCAACGAGAGTGCATTGACTACAAGATGTGTTTTCTCTTGTAATAAGACATTTTTTTCATTTGTATGTTACTTGTTATAGTTCCTGCGTGAGATCTCGAGTTAGAGTAGGTGGAATGATATTCTTGCATGGTGAGCTAGACAAAGAAGTTTCTAGAGACAGCCCAAAATAAGCAGTATGACGCTTTCATGGCTAGTAAGGTTTACTTTAGGCAATTTCGTCTGGGTGCCTTCAAGGACACTAGCCAAGCAACCATCATGTAGAGGAATTTTACGGCTTCCAATACATTGACTTTACCTGTGTTATTGTAACCAATACTTTAGAAAATGCATTTTTCCATACTAAATTTATTTAGGGCGGCACTATTTTCACCCTTTATATGGCTAAATTCACTCAAATTTTATTGAATATCAGAGTTGCACAACTCTGATAACACTCTCACAAGAGAAGCTCTTAAGGAATGAGATGAATACACTACTTTACTCGCAGAAAAGTCTTTTCACTCTCCATCATTAAAATGATTACAAGATTCATTTATATGTAGGCTTAAAACAAGACTCTCGACATTCCTTAGATATAAGAAAAGACGTGTTTAAATAAATAGTAATAAAGACACTTTAATATGGGTGTCAAAAAGACTTTTTTCAGAAACTGAACAATCTTTCGACCAAAACACGAAGAGTCATGAGAGATAGGCGGTGATATCTTCAATACTCCCCCTCACCGACTACTCTCTCTAAGGATAGTCCTCGCGACCATACCAAGTTGAGCTCGAAACTCTTCAAATTTTGCAGCTCCAAGACCTTTGGTGAAGATATTAGCAACTTGATCACTTGTCTTGATGTACTTCGTCTTGATCTCGCCCTCCAACACTTTCTCTCGCAGAAAGTGATAGTGGACTTCCACATGCTTAGTCCTAGCATGGAAAACTAGATTCTTTGACAAGCTTATAGTGGATAGATTATCACAATACAATATTGTCGAATAACCTATTGACTGATGAAGATCATCCAATAATTGCACTAGCCACGTGCTCTCCTGAGCTGCCATTTCTGCTACTCTGTATTCAGCTTTTGTTGTAGACAAAGACACAATCGGCTGTCTTTTATAGCAACAGGATACTATTGCTGATCAAAGATTAAATGAGTATCCAGTAGTTGATCGCCGTGTGTGTTGATCTCCAACATAGTCGGCATCACAATGATCGACCAACTCACTTGATGATTCCCTTTTATACAAAAGCCCAAAATCAAAAGTCTTCTTTACATACCTCAAGATACGCTTGGCTGCATCCAAGTGAGGCTTCCTTGGCTTCTCCATGAATCAACTCACTACTCCCACTGCAAAAGAGATGTCAGGCCGAATTATGGTAAGGTAAATTAGATTGCCTATACATGCTCAAATCTTCTAGCTCTCGACCTTCTTCAGCACAAAGCTTTGCGTTCCCATCCAACAGAGTAGATATAGGTTTGCAATCAAGCATTCCGAATTTTTCAAGAGATCTCGTGCATACTTTTGTTGACATAAACCAACACAACTGCAACCTTTCCATCTTCTGCTTTCATAAACAAGCTCAAGTTTGCTAGAGCTACATTATAAATGTTCTTCAACAAGAATTATGCAATCTTTCCATACCACACTCCCGGGGCTTACTTCAAGCCATACAATGCTTTCTTTAGCTTACAGACATATTCTGGATGAATTTTGCTCTTGAAGCCATCCGATTGCTCCATGTATATCTCTCGCTTGATTTCTCCATGCAAGAAAGCATTCTTCACATCCATCCGCCACACATTCCATGACTTGCTTGCTGCAAGTGCTAATAGAACTCGAACAGTGGTAACCTTTGCCACCAGGCTAAAGGTCTCTTCATAATCAACCCCATATTTTTGCAAAAATCGTCGAGCCACTAGACGTGCTTTATAGCTCTCAATTGACCCATCTGGTCGAGTTTTAAGTTTATAAACCCATTTGCAAGAAATAGGACGTACCTCTTCAGGTTTCGATACCAAGTCACATGTCTCATTCTTCTTTAGTGCAAGGATTTCTTCTTCCATGGCCTTCCTCCATTATGTACTCTTCGAGGCTTCTTCATATGTCGAAGGCTCGACCATGCCAATATCTTCAGTCAATGCTGCATTGGCATACTTGGGATTCGGCTTCTTTTGCCTCGTCGATCTTCGAAGTTGAGGCTCCTCCTCTTCAAGTTCTTTGACCTGACTTGGTCGAAGTTCTTCTATCGACCTTGGATGCTCACTAGATGAACTTGTCGATCCTAGTGATTGTGCTTCGACATCTTTTTCAACAGGCTAATTCTCATCGAATTATTTCAGCCTTTCTTCGACCTCTTCGTCAAAATGCTGTGAATTTGGCAATTCAACAGCTTGAGATGACCACCAAGACGACATTTCGTCGAACACCACATTCCTTGAAGTATAGCACCTCCCTATTGTAGGGTCACAGCACTTCCACCCCTTTCGTTGATCATCATATCCCACGAATATGCATCGAACTGCCTTCTTGTCGAATTTGCTGTGAAGATGATCAAGCACAAATGCATAACATATACATCTGAAAACTCTAAAGTGACTTACCACTGGCTTGAAATTCCATAGCTTCTCATATGGTGAAATAAAACCAAGCCTTGTTTGTGGCAGCCTGTTAGTCACGTGAGCCGTCGTCTTCATACATTCAGCCCAAAGCCTCGGTGGAACATTATTCGCATGCAACATGCTCCTACATGTCTCAGCTAGATGTCGATTCTTTATTTTGACAACATCGTTCTGCTGCGGCATATATAGACAAGTATACTGTCAACGTATCTTGTACTCTTACAAATACTTCGTAAACTCATAAGAAGTGTACTCTCCCCCGATATCGGTGCGTAGGCAACGAATTTTTCTACCTACTTCACTTTCAACCTTCTCCTTAAACACGTTAAATTTGATAAACGCCTCAGATTTTTCCTTCATGAAATCAACCTAGACGTACCCAGAGAAGTCGTCGATGAAAGTGATCATATACTTGAATCCACTAACAAATTGCTACTTCACTAGACCAAACACATCTGAGTGAACGAGCTTGAGAGGCATCCAAGCTTTGAACAACGATTCCTCATACAAAAGTTGATGTGCCTTCTCATACTGGCACCCGGCACAAACCACATTTTCTTGCACTTCCAACTAGGGAAGACCCCTTAGGATGTTCTTTTGCATCATCACCTTCAACTTGTGATAACTTACATGCCCAAGTCGTGCATGCCATAAATCATGTGTATCATTCCTTTGGGTTTTGTTTACGTATGCCGTTTGAGCAGACATCATATAAACGGACTCCAGCCGACGTCCTTCCATGATTGGTCGACCAATGGGCTTCAAACTTCGGTACACCTTAACATCTCATGGACCGAACACCACATAATTACCCGAGTATGTGAGCTAGGACATAGACAATAAATTCTTCTTCATTCCTGGCATGTGATACACACTTTTCAATTCAACTTGCTGTGAATTGAACTGAGGAGTTATCATCGTCTCGTCGATATGAGTAATCGACAACCTCGAGCCGTCTGCAATAATAACGACACGTCGTCCGATATAATTACGCATGTTCGACGGCTTGCCTTAATCTCCAGTCATATGACTCGAACACCCTGAATCAACAATCCAGTCATAATCATAATTAATCAACTTTTCACTTACAAAGATTAATGCCATCGCATCATTTAACTCGAATGCGGAAGAGGTAGCGAACTCGTCTGACACCACTATTGCAACAGACGTTTGGAAATTCCATTCCTTATCTTCATCGAAATCATCCCTCTTCGATGATGCTGCGACATTTCCTTCAACTTTCTTCACTTGACAATCTCTTGCAAAGTGGCCCTCCTTGCCATAGGTGTAACATCATCCACTACGTCTTTTGCCATCGTGTCGCCCGGCTCCCCTGGTCAAAGGCTCGACTCTCCTGGACGCTTTTGCCATCCTTCACGAGCTGGTTGCTTTTGCCATTCGACATGACTTTTCCTGGACTTGCCATGTTTATTTTCAACACCGATTTGCCTCTGGCCCTTGAACCCTCTTTTATCACTGAAGATGGCACTTTCTTCTTCCTTAATCGTAACCTTAGACATTTGACTATCTAAAGTCTCTTGGTTAGCCAGAATATTCTCCAGATCGGTCAACGTCGATTGAGTTAGCAATCCACGAGTAGCCGTAATAATACCGTTATACTCTGGCTTTAACCCTTGAATAATAATTCTTCTCATTCTTGTTTCTGAGATGGCATAAGCGGGATCCAACTTTGAAATTTCGTCACAAATAGATTTAACTTTGGAGAAATACTGACTCATCGTCATATTTTGTTGTGACATCGATAGCAGCTCGTTCTCCAGCCTTTGTAGCTTGGCATCATTCGATTGCGAATAACGTTGCCAAGTTATCCCACACCTCCCTGGGAGTTTGCGTGCTCCTAATGTGTGGCAATAAATCATTTTCGAAAATTACAGCAAGAGCGTAAAGAGCCTTACCCTCTTTGATCTTCCATCTCGTCTGTTCATCATCGCCTATGGGTATCGTGGTGTTGCTGCCACCAACAATATCCCACAAATCCTGACCCATCAAATAAAACTGCATCCGTACACTCCAATTATTGTAATTGGAGTTGTTGAGCTTCTCAATGCCATTCGTCGAATTTGAAATATCCGCCATCTGACTTGAAATAATGCCCAGCATTACTCCAAGAAACCTTGATCCTCGACCAATCAATCACAGTCCTTGACTATACATCAGCGGAACTTCAACGTATTCCAGTCCTCAACTGCCTGCGCACGAACAATGGTCCTTGACCACTGTCTTAATGAACTATGATCAGGAAGACTTGACTCACGGTCCCTGACAACCGTGCTCTCGGTCCTAGATAACCTTGCTCTGATACCAATTATTGAATATCGAAGTCGCACAGCTTTGATAAGACTCTCACAAGAGAAGCTCTTAAGGAATGAGATGAATACACTACTTTACTCGCAGAAAAGTCTTTTCACTCTCCATCATTAAAATGATTACAAGATTTGTTTATATGTAGGCTTAAAACACGACTCTTGACATTTCTTAGATATATGAAAAGACATGTCTAAATAAATAGTAATAAAGACACTTTAATATGGGTGTCGAAAAGACTTTTTTCGGAAACTGAACAGTTTTTCAACCAAAACACGAAGAGTCACGAGAGATAGGCGATGATATCTTCAATAAATTTCACTAAAAAGACAAAATTGACATCAATCATTCAATTGTAATTTAAAGTGGTGGCCCAAACTTAATTACTTTCCTCCTTATTTTAGTGATGTAAGATCTAATTGCAATAATTAAGATTTCACATGTTTTTTTTTCTTCTTTTGGGCATCCCATGTATATTAAAGGTATTATGTTTTCAATCTATAGTTATAATTTACTTATGTAGAAATTAGTTTTGCAGAGAAGAGAAATTTTTAAGAAACCCTATTCTTTTCAACGAAATCTAATAAACTTATGGATTAATTGAGGAGTAGAATGTAGAAATTTCTTAACGTACACTTTTTTAAGGTAATAACTTGTTTATAAACTTTCATATTTGTCGTGTGTATCACTATCAAACTCTTTCTTATCTAACGTCTTTTATACACATCTACAAATAATGGGATGATTGATAATTTAAAAAAAAAAAAAAAAAAAAAACCTCTATAAAGAATTTCTAAAATAAAATCTTAGTTATAATCTCTAATGTAGTGCTTTAAAAGATGAAATGTAATTAAGTCACAACTTCATAAAATAAGTTTTTTTTTTTTTTAAATGCAAGTGAAATCTCAACATTTCGGATTGACAAAAATTAATATCATTCCGAAAGTGTTTTCGAAAAAAAATATCAAGATAAGAAAGGGTTTGATGGTGATATGCACAACAAAAATAAAAATTTGTGAAGATAAGAAATGTTTTACAAAATTATCAATGTTAATATCTAGATTCTACTGGACAATTAAACCATAAATTTGCTCGACAACATAAAAAAGAATAAGATTTCTTGGAAATTGTTCTTTTTGACAGGAATCATTTTACAAAAGTAAAATCAAAACATAAAAGGAAATTATAATGCCTTTAATATACACAAGATAGCCACATTATGAAAACATAAAATATGTTAAATGTTTAATTAGGACAACTAGATTCTAAATAAAAGTTAAAAGAGAATAAAAAAGAAGGTAAGTAAATAAATTTTGGGCTACCACTTTCAATGCAATCGAATGAATGAGGGCAATTTTGCATTTTCAGTGAATAAGGGGATGGATTTAGTTATACAAGGGCTAGATATAGCACACCCATTTACTAAATGAGTGCCCCAAACCCAAATTAACTTAGCCCTACTTTGAAAAAAAAAAAAAAAAAAAAGTACATCTGCTTGACGCGCTATCGTGAATGTATATGGAATATGCCCAAACCGACCAAATTTGGCCAAGCGTCCCCCCATTGTCCTTATAAAGGCCAAATTGCCAACGAAGCTTTCACCTACCTCTTCCCTCTTCCCATTGAGAGCCCACGCCATGGCCTCCATCATCCCTCGGTTTATCTTCTTCTTCCTCCTCCTCCTGCTGACCATCTCCGCTCAATCTGTAAGAAAACTTTCCTCATTTTTTGTCTCTCTCTTTTCTTTTCTTTTTTTATCATGTGTGTCTCTCTCTATTCATCCTCAGTCATCAACGATTTTCTTTTTTGTTTCTCTTTTCTAATGGATCTCCACCTTAAACGGATGATTGGGCATTGTCTAGATCGAGTTTTTCTTTTCTTTAATAACTCGGACGCGAGTAGATTGAGTTTATCTTTGTTTACGAGTGATGCCAGGACGATTGCGTCTACACGGTCTACGTCCGAACTGGGTCGATATTCAAGGGCGGCACGGACTCCGTCGTCAGCCTGAGGCTCTACGATGTCTACGGCGAGGGGATCTGGATCACGGACCTCGAGGCATGGGGAGGGCTGATGAGGCCGGGCCACAACTACTTCGAGAGGGGCAACTTGGACATCTTCAGCGGCCGGGGCCCGTGCCTCAGCGCACCCGTCTGCGCCATGAACCTGACCTCGGATGGGTCAGGTCCGCACCACGGATGGTACTGCAACTACGTGGAGGTAACTACCACCGGCGCCCACATCCCCTGCTCGCAGCAGAAGTTCACGGTGGAGCAATGGCTGGCCAATGACGTGATGCCGTACGAGCTCACCGCGATCAGGAATCACTGTTCGTCTGATCCGGATGGGGTCGCCGGCGGCAGTAAGATCGAGCCTCATGTGGTGGCTGCGGTCGGTGGTGGTGGTAAGATCGAGTCGCATGCGGTGGCAGAGGCTGTGATGTAGGGATGTTGTGGACATTGTCATGGTAATTTAATAAATGGTGTGTGATCTGTCGTCCAATGTGCATGTCCTCTAATTTGGTAAATCTCGTGTTTCTGGGTAACTTTCCTTCTTGTCACCGTTTACTTATCATGATGAGGACATGCCTTTTTAATGGTCTAGTATTGCATTGTATCTCATAAAATAGTGGACTCTGAAAGACAATTAAATGAATTTAGTCTTTATCAAACTGAATCTAACCCGATAGAAACCACGCGACCAAAATCACGTGAAATCAACCATTTCGAATGCCTCGTACTTAATCTAGCACATGTACTCCATAAACTACTATTCACTCTGCAATATGCTCTTAAGCACAGATAAAGATGTCCTCATCGACGATCTACCTTTAGGTGCGAATGTTCGACTATTGATAGATCGAAGGGGTTTGATTCAAAAGATGCTATCTAATGGCGAATTAAGTGAATCCATTGCGGTGTTTTCCATCTTTAATTTGATCTGATTTAGAAATAATTAGACCTGATATAATTATCAAAGATTGGCATCCCTGACTATTATTTAAGAAAATAGGAAAAATACAATAAAAAAATTTTATCTCAATTTTGACTTAATGAACGTTTGTATGTTTATAATTTTACCGGTAGCATTCACATTCACATCGAAAAGATCAAATTACTCATCCCTTCAAATTTGTTAGTATCTCCATTAGGATTTGAGTGGTTTGGTTTTTAAGTATTTTAAAGTTCCTTTTTGAAGCGTGAGAGTTTAGAATTTGGGGATGATTTTGAAAAGAAAATGAGGTTTTCGTAAGTAGAACATAAAGAGAGCCGATGTAAAAGTGCATGGTAAACTTTTAAACGTAAAATTAATATTTCAAAAGTTTTAAAAAGTAGAAAAGAAATATTAATAGTCGCCTGATAAAATAAGTATGTCTCCTCTGATTAGACTTGTCCTTTTTTTTGTCCATATGCTCATCCTCAGATTTGTCGCTCTGTCATTAGTGATCATTAGTACGATTGCGAATATGACCACGTGGCCCAGACCTAAAGCGTACTAGCTGTCGGGTGCGATTTCACCACCAGCCAGCTAGACTCCAATTGCAACCATCCTTATCTGTTTTTCTCCAAGAAATTTCCTCCATTTGGATTATGCATGTTGACACTGCTTGTCCTTGAATAGTTACTAGTCTCCACAATTTATTTTTTTTACTCGGTGTCTCCACAATTTAGGTTTCATATGTAAAATCAGTTTTTAACTTTCAATTAATCAATTAGATCTTAATTTTTATTTTTTTTTTTATACCCAAGAAACCTCATATGGCCGGTGGCCAGATAAGTGATAAGAAACCCGAAGCAAGAACGCTAACGGAGAACCCATCACCCCGACCTCATTATGATTTTCAACTATTTGGTCATTATGAACTGTCATATCTAAATTTTTAATTGATTCTATTAGATCCTTACACTATTATAATAAATTCATTAAAATCCTCAATAAATAACAATATGTCAAATTACTTGTGGATTCGCTTGAGATTGCAAAACAAAACAGCAACATAATTTGGTCTTTTCAATGAAAAGATTACGTCAAGTGTGTGAAAATAGCCCCATTCTTTTGTTATCGGCTTTTCTACATCAAAAGTCGATACAAAAGCAAATTTTATTAGTTTATAGGCTCGATTTGCATTAGCAAATTTTTTCAATCCAAAACCAAACTGATAAACCAGTTAATACCAAAGTTTAGGTCTAATCCGGTCCGATCCGGTCCGATCTATTGGTTGGTTTTTCTTGATCACTCTTACACCAGAGAAATTAACTATACAGAAGAAGGTGCTCCTAGGCAGACATGCATCTCTTTGACCTAATATTTCAAAGCATCACCAAAGAAAAATTCACTATAAATTCATTTGATCAACTACACATTCTAGTTTTCAGAGATTTGTTTTTTTGTCTAATTTGAGTAAGTACACCCTCCACAGAGAGACAGCTGCAACACTAAACACGCCATATTTGAGATTTTGCAAGCCCTATACGGCTTCACCACGTTGTCTTTTAAGTTGGGCTTTGGCTTCCAATAGCGCTTGGCTCACTTCTTCATCTTCTGGCGCTTCTCTTGCCAACACCTCATGGTCTTGTATCGAAGCCTCCCACCTCTCCATCTGATGGAAGAAAACGAAGCAAACATAGACTTCATGAGTACAAATTGAGAAGTACTAGGGGTCATGTACTAATGCCCCAGTAACACCCATCTTCTGCATTCAGAATTTGTTAAATTTGCGAAATGATAATCAACTGAGGACGGATTGGATGTGTTCACATTGAAAATTATGATCGTTTGGCTTTGTAGCGAAGATCGATGAATATTTCGATGAAGTGTATGAAATGTTTTGCTGCGAGGTGATTTGGAGGTCTTCTATCAAACAATTTTGATTGCGACGAAAAGGCTTACCTTGGCGAAACAGTCGGCTCTTCTTAATCTGGCCTTGCTGTAAGACGGGCGGACATTGAGTGCGGCGGTGCAATCCTCGATCGCCTTCTCATACTGGCCCAGTTTGTTCCGGCACGCAGCACGGTTGCACAACAAGACAGAGTTATATGGGTCATGCTCGAGCCCTTCTCCATAAGCTATGCAAGCCTCGGTGAATTTCTCAGCCTTGAAGAGCTCGTTCCCTTTGTACCGGGCCCCGCCACGGCTCGAGCCCTCTTAATCACATAGTTCACTTCCCTGTTGCTCGAGTCTAGCTGAGCTGCACGTTGAGCTGCCTCCAAGGCATCATCAAATCTGCCTCAATCAAAAAAGCCATGTAAGTCATGTTGGTTAATTAGGACTGAGGGACCCTTAAAGTGACGGAAAATGTGACATTCAGTACGCTTCCTCAGTTACTTCTATCTATCCACCCTTGATGAGGTCCATATAAGCATGATTTCCACCATACACGTTTGTGTCTAATCATTAACGGAACTAAACGATAAATGATATGTAATTGATCACCCGATTTAATTATTTGGATAGTTAATATAAACTATTACTCGAACAACATATCAAAAATTTCAAGATTAGTGTGTGAACCGGATCTAAATGAGAAAAGACGCACGACATAGACTAGGGTAATGTCAATATCTGATGAACATAGACTTGGTTACTGATCACCAATTGAGGAGTCTATGGGGCTTGTAGCTGGTGCAACCTTGGCTTATCGGTCAGATCTTCCAAGATGCATGGTCGGCAAGAAAAGGGAGGAGCTGCTGGCCCATTGGGAACTTTTTGGTAGGTAAGAGGTCAAATTATGGAGACTCAAAATCCCCATCATTTCTTTTCTGGCTCTTTCTTTTTGGCCAACAAGCTTGCGCTTTTGAGCTGTTTGGCTATGCCCAATTTGCCCAAATCGAAACCGCGTCGAGCACCATAAGAGACATTTAGCATTATGCTTTATGATGGGCCCCTACGAGACTAATAAATGTTTCTTGTGCTTTTCCTTGGCAAATATGGTGTTTGGAGTTATTTCTATCTTCTTCTTGCTGACTTTGATGAACTTAAATTTGGCATTTTTCTCTTGGGGTGCTATGGATTGTGCTAGGGAAAATGGAACTATTTCCTTTCGATTGCAATAATTAGGTCATTGGAATGTGACAAGGCCTTGTTGGTGGTCCTTAAAGATTGCATTGCAGTTGCTCCGAAAATCCTTGCTTTTTTTTTTTAGTTATTTTTCTAAAGTTTTCTACAAATTTCTTTCACCCTCTAGAACTCTCTTTTTTTGAAATTTATGTGTCACGCCTCTCCAGCTCCTCCCACCCTAAAAATCAATTTAGGCCTAGACTTTGCATCACAAAATGAGTATGATTATGAATCTAGAGCTGGAATTTGAATTCATAATCTTAGCATTCGATCTACAATCCCAACAATGCAACTCCTTTTTTTCGATTATTCAACAATTTAACTCTACCAAGTTCACCACCAGCCATAAATTGAAAAGACATAAAAGTTAAGTGATAGTGGGATTAACCATTATTAACATGTTTCAACAATGACTATAGAGTATCGTGAGAAAAATTACGTACAAAGCAAAATTGACATTAGATGGATGTATCTGTTTTTACATTAAAAAAATGGGGGGAAATTTCAAAATTTGTGAGAACAAGCCACCTGAGACGATGGCTTGGACGAAGAAGATGCCGGCAGTTGACGTGGGCTGTGTAGCTAAGAGGGTGGGAGGAAGAAAGAGGAGGAAAGAGAGGGAATTTAGAGTTCTACACTATGTTTGTAACAAGGGATTAGGAGGGAAGAGAAAAGGTTCTTAATACACAGTCATATTTGGATAAAGGGAAATATACTGAGGGAAAAGATAAAAAAGGATTATTAGGAATTGATATAGTAAATTTGAATCAGAGGGATTTGTACGGTTTGTGTTTTTTCTAACACATGTATTATTTTCTCTCAGTTAGAACCTTATATTACGTCTATCTGTAAGTATGTCCAAGAATATTTTATCATAATACATTCTTTTTATTGACTAGGATCCAGATAACATCATAACTTAGTCCCCTCAAGTCCTTTCTCTTCTTTTTTTCTCATGATTATCTAAATCCATACTTTCCTAGCTAATCGCTCTATAAAAACTGAGTGAGGATACGAGAGTGACGAGGGCATTCGGAAAAGAAAATAACAATTTTGTAAATATGTAAACAAGAGTCATGGATGGGAGATGCTAACTTGAATCTAGTAGCATAACTTAACATACAAAACGTATGTATTCAAAAATGAGAATGCAAATCGATGCGTGCGCACGAAAATTGAGGAACGATAATTGAAAATTCCCGAAAAAGATGGCAATCAAAGAGAAAGGATATATATAGGAGGTGGATCACTAACCTGCCGACGGCCAAGTCAACTTGAGCCCGCACGAGCAACAGACCAGCGTTCCCAATCGGACCCAGGAACTTCGTACACTCCTCGACCTCGAAATTCGGACCCTTCGACAATGCCTCATCCGCATCTTGGTGCTTCCTCAGCTTCAACAATGCCTCCGCTTGTAGTGCAAAAATCTTCTCCATACATAAACATATAAAGGAAAAAGAAGCCGTAATTCAGACATCAACCTTAAAGAAAGGATAAAAGAAATTGCTCGATCTGGGTCGATGGCCGACCTGAGGAGCCGAGTCGGCACCAGCCGATATGGCACAACGGCTCTCTTTTATCAAAGTATTCCAATCCCTTAGCTTGCGAGCTTCGGTGCATTTACTGAGATGGGACTGGACCCTTTTGGCTTTCGCGATGTCCTCCGGGTCGGCTTCGGGCCCCGAGTGTTTGTAGTGGTACGTCGCCTTTTCTGCTTCGCCTAATCTAATGCAGATGAGAAGGAACGTTTGTCAGAGCGAGCGGTGTTCCATCGTGAGATCTCGGTGAAACAGGTTGGGAATATTCCGAGTTGATTATGGAAAGAATTTGAAATCAGGGAGGGAATTCAACTTCAAACTGTATGCTCCAATTGCAGAAGATTTACACAGGAACATTGCTCGGTAGGGTAGGAGTTACCTGACGTACAACGTCGCCAAGCGATTATGAGCTCTTTGGTAATGAGGATCGATCCGAATGGCTTCTCTGCACTCAAAAACGGCCTCGAGTAGCCTACCCAACGCCGTCAGAGCGGCGCTCCTGTTGCTCCTATAGGAAGCCTTGTCCGGATCTATCGAGATCGCTGCGTCGTACAATGCCAAGGCTTCGGCGAACCTACCATTCTTGTAATCCTCGTTGCCCATTATCTTCAGCGTCTCGGGATCCATTCTCGTCGAGAGAGCACGACAGAAAGAAGCAGGGGCTGGCGATTCGCTAGGCTTTCTATTGCTATCCGCCGGTTTCTTCACGATGTTGCCCATCACGCTGTTCGTGTATTTTCCGTTGGGCGCCGGAGCCTCGTTCCTCGTAGCAGTCTTTGCGATGTAAGGGTCCGGCACGTTGCTCACATTATTTGGATTCGTTGTCCCGGGTTGCCTCAAATTGCCCAAGTTCCCGAAGAGCATTACGTTGCTCGACGATGCACGGACAAGCGTGCTGCTTCCCCGGGCCTTTTGGTGATCAGCCATCATGGTTTCTAGCTCGCCCGATATGCCAGTCGCCTCCGGGGGCAGTCTTCTACCTTTGTTGCCATAGGTTTGTTTATGAGGATTCTTCATGGGACTGGCAGACACAGATGAAGGCAATACCATCACCGTCTCATCGGCGACCCTGCCAGGGTCTTGCTTTTGGTAGTACATATTCGAATTCCCACGTTGTTCGGATTTGGCCTCATACTCATCGGCTTAGGCGGGACTTCCGATCCGTTGGCATCAAGGAAAGCGGCCTCATCGGACCTGCTGTGCCGCTGTCTCGAACTAGGGGTGCTCGGCGATTTAGTCACATTGCCTCCGACGTGGCGCACAGCAGGGGGCGTCATCGACCCGGTGGAGGTCGTCCTCCTAGGCCAAAACCCACGCTTCCCAAACACTGCATTGAGCAGGCCACAACCCGACGATCTCTCCGGCGAGGCATCCACCATCTTTTTTCTCCTTTCAGGATCCTAGGACGGGAGCAGGAGGTCGGAATTCCGATACACAAGGAATTAACAATTTGAACGTGAATCTCAAATGCCCTGAATGCTACAAGAGACCATCTGGCGAAATGGTTATAACAACAAGCAGCATGGTTGATTGGAATTGAATTCAAGTTTAGGCAAAGGAAAGGGCTTGGCTCCAGGAGGAGAATATTGTTTGCTTCAATGATGATTGGCAAGGTCTCCTGGAGTGGCAGCCAGAAAACAGCTGTTAATCCGTTCTCTCTCTTTCTGGTGGAGATGTGATGCAAGATGTCATGATGGAGGGAGAAAAAATAATAATAATTTGAATAATTAAAGGGGGGCAGAAAAATATTTTCAATGGTGAGTATAGTCAAATGGGCAATTTTTATTTTTATATTTAATTTGTTGCAATTCCTTATCCGTGTGCTTGTGTAGGTGGTGGGGAACCAATAGACCCGGTCATGGGATTAAGGAGGATCTCTAGAATTTTTAGTAAACAAAGAAAGGGACGTGGCCATGCTCTCCTTTGAAAAATGCCCTTTTTCTATTTGGGCGTTCGGTTTGGATTTTTCTTGTCGAATTTGGCTTCTCTTTCTTTGTGCTTTAAAAGCAAACCAAATGGACCGACTTCTTGGAAAAAAAAAAAAAACAGATTCTTAGGGTGTGACGATTGGCGCATTCAACGAGAAGAGAGAGAGAGAGAGAGAGAGAGAGGGAGAGGAGGGCACGTTGGGAGACCGTTCGGCATGGTGTCCCCGATCGGTGCATAGCTGGTAGCCGTCTCAGGACGCGCTTTTGTTATGGCCTCTCGAAATCGTGCTGTGGAGGGTCTTTTGAAGCTTTGATCGGTTGCTGCTTCAATGAGCAGAACACGTGATGCCGAACGGTTCCAAACAAGAACCGAACTGAACTGTTTGAGTTGCATTAGTTTTGAACTGAATATGACCTAAATTGAAGACTCAGATCAGATCGGTTTTTCAGTTTTCTTTTCTAAAAAAAGAGGATTAGTGAAAAATGAGAGATTGTGTAAATTGTAATATTAAAAAGAGAGGCAGAAACTATCTAAGCTGGAATTAAAGAACGGTTATTTAGCCCAACCAAAACCCAAACCAAATCGAAAGTGCACAAAAATTTGGTTCAATGGGGATTGGTAACCAGATCTTTTTTTTTTTTTTTTTTTTTGGTCAGTCCTATTTTATTCATATTCTAACTCTCACGCTCAAATTTTTGCCTTGCTTCCTTGCAAGGAAAATTTGGTTCAATGGGGATCGTCCCCACCCCAACCTTCCCTAAGAAGGTGGGGATTAATCCCCACCTCCCCCTTCCATGTTGGAAACCGGTAATCGGATCTAACAGCCCTAATGCCTTCTAAGCGAGGAGGTATTTCATGCGTCTATTACATCATTTGAGTATGAAGTAATTACAAGTTGTGTTATGAAGGGAGATCGCCCTCAGGTTTATGCTTTAAAGAAAACAAAAACCCGAATGGTAATTGGCTTGTCGTACGACCCGTCAATGAAACACAACGAAATAGGGAACAGCCCTGATTTGTCGAAAAATGGTTGTTTTACCCAAAAAGTGAACAATCTTTCACCAAAAGTTGATTTTTTATTTTTTACGGAATGGATTTTATGGCAATTTTGAATAAGAATTCGCTCGGCTTCGTCAGGGAGATGAAAAACGAATTTTAAGATAAAAAAAAAAAAAAAGAACACCTACCGATGGTGATGGAAATTGAAAAGAATAATTTTTAACGGACCGAAAAAATATATCGGGAATTTGTGTCTGATGATGATCTCATTTATGATTACGCACCGTCATTTATATAACTAATAATTACAAACGTGCACTAGTAGTTATTACTTTAAGTACGGTTACGACTGCACTCTTGAGATCCAAGGCCTTCTATTCAAACACCGATCTCATCCATAAATAATTATTACTTTCAACACTACTGGACTACTTAACTGTAGCTCGATGTCCTTATTCTCATATTCTCCCCTCACTTCCAGGACTTAGCGAGATTTTAAGATGGCCAAGCCTATACTTGTTTCGTCGATGAGCTTTATCGAACACCACTCGACTGCTTTAGCCATCGATGATTTTCTTTCTAGATGTCAAAATTCATGCCATATAGCTATCGATTGTCCAACGGCTCGAACCACCCCTCTGGATCGACTACCCCCCGTCACTCATTGTATCATATAGTTGTTGAAAGCTGCATGTTATGGTCATTGATAGACTAGTTTTATAGTCGTCCGAACCATGTCGATCATATCAACCAAACTCAGTTGACTGATTGAACGTATTGCTTGTCAATTTAAAAGAGTTTTTTTTTTTTTTTTTTTTTTTTTGTGTAATTAAAACTTCCATAGAAGAGAAGCATTATAAAAAACTTTAGTAGAATCAAGAATGAGGTTTTCATTTTGTACACGCCAAATATGATTTAGTAACCGCGTCCAATCTCCAAAAGAAAATCCATCCCCATGAATAGGATAAAAACCTTATTCTATGGTATTTACATGAGGTTCCTCTTTTTTATTCCTGAGCAAGCCCCCGAGAGGGCTTAGTCAATCCATTATTTACGTTTCATTTTTCATTTCCTTTTTGTTTGTTTCGATAAATATACCAATCAATTTTGATTCTTTCTTTTTCTATGGATTCTTTTCTGATTAAGATATATGGATCCACAGATCTATGTATCCATATAGATCCTCTATTCATGGATTAATGAAAATGTACAAAAGCTCTATTTGCCTCTACTATTCTATGAGTCTCTTTTTGTGTATGGCATTGCCACTCCCTTTGGTGGCATCCACTAATCCGAAACTTAATTTGAAAGCCATATTTCAACTTCGAATTTTTTGGGATGCTAATAACCAATGAATGGCAAGTGCTTTTCCTTGTGTGGATTCTATTTCAATGGAAACTTGATGAGTTAATCTGCCTACACATCTTGCTTTTACTGCAATATCAGGAGTTACTCCATGTATTGCGTGATGTAAAACAAATAGTGGACTTGTTTCTGTACATTGTTGAATTTCTTTCATGGCTCGATAGATAATTCAATAAGTTGATGATTTTTTTTCGATGTTTCATAATACAATTAACCAACATGTTAACTAATCAATTACGATAAATTTGGATTGGATTTTCCAATTTTTTCTTCTGTAATACCTTGACATGACATGAGCGTGAAAGGCATTTAAGAATCAGTTTTCTTTTTATAAGGGCTAAAATAATTTATTTTGGGTTTGTGACCCCATATTGTAGGATGGATCTCGAAAGATATGAAATGAAGATCTCCCTCCAAGCAGTACATGTAACTTTCATCAAATTTGATATGTATCCATGAGATCGAGTATGGATTATGTTTACTCACTTAAAATTGAGTATCCGTTTCCCTTCCCCTACTTGCTAGGATTGAAAATTCTATATTTTACATATCCATACAACTGAGTCCTTGGGTTTTCAAAATAGTGCTTGAAAAAAAAATAAAAGTGCTTTGAATCATTGTTATTTGACTCAAACTTGTTCTAGAAGTCGAGACATTTCAAATTGTTTCTCAACATTGACAAAGTCAAGGAAAACCTCTAAAATTATTTCAATATTGGAGCTTGGATATAGAATAGTTCCGAATCGAATCTCTTCAAAAATAAGATCTTTTGTCTAACGGTAGCCTGCTCCAATCCCCTTGTGAATCTTTTCTTATTGGGTTGTCCATACACTTCACATGTTTCTAGCAATTCACATGGTATCATCAAATGATATAAGTCTTGAATAAGAATCTACAGCACACTAGAACGCCCTATTGACGATCCTTTACTCCGACAAAATTTAGGGTTCCTAGAATAATGTGATATTTCATACCAGATAAATCCTTAACCTTTTTGCCTCTAAATAAGACTGTAGAATTGTGACATCCTCAAAATTCGACCATATTTTGGATATGATAAGGAGTTTACTTCTATCAATATGCAATTAGTAGAATTAGACTTTGAATTGATTAGTGAACCATTCAAGAGTGTTAAACCTATTGGGATAGGCAATTTAGGATTTCGATGCGCACAACCAAAGAACTCAACCATGGATTGACAATTCGACCATAAGAATTGATGAGGGATGTCACGACTCGAACTCCATTCCTAGGGTCATGAGCAATAAGGATTATTTTCACAACGTCCCAAGCACGTCGATGTCCCATTTCTCTTTATCTTTTCATTAAGCACATGCAGAAGCGTACATACAACACTTAGACAAAAACAAGCAACTAGGAAAACAATCATTTACAAACACACAATTACATTGGTTATGTTTACAAGCCCTTCTATCACGGGCCGTTATATTTACAACTACCACATCTTCAAAAGGTTGGGGTAAACCTTAGCTCCTCTAGCAAGATTGCAACTTTCAAAATTGACGTGAGATTTCTATGCCTACAAGACTGAAAGGATGAGAGGTGAGTTTTGGGGAGACTCAGTAAGTAAAACCCACTAATTTCCAAGTAGGAGAATGTCTCGCCTATCAACAAGCATATAACTCATCCAAGACATTAGTCGATGGCAGATCAATAGCAAAATAAAAGCTTTATCTCGGATGAAACATGAGAAATCCTCAGTCAACAATATGCAAGCATAACTCGATATTGACCCACAACATGAGGAACTCACACCTCACTCAATATTATACCGGCATAAACAAAATCTATTCCATAATACGAAGAACTCACGCCTCACTCATATGCAAGCATAATCAAAATCTATTTCATAATGTTAGAAACTCGTGCACACGAGATTCATAATAGTTGAAATCCATCGACTCTTCCGAAATCCACTGGGCATCTGAACTTAATCGAGCAACGTCCCATAATCGAAAGGTGATGGCTAGAATTATCCCAACATCTCATCCTTATGACAAGGCATCCCTTTGGCGTAGGGGCATCTCGTTCTTATTAACAAGGCATCCTGTTGACATGGGGGCATCTCGTTCTTATTAACGAGGCATCCCATTGGTGTGGGGGCACCGTTGCCGAATCTATCGGTCAATGGCATAAATTAGTCCATCGTGTGTCCATGCATCAAGCATCACAATCCGGTTCTTATATTTGCTTTTAGTTCAAGGGCCCAAAGGCGTGTCAGGCATAAGTGTGTGAAATGACTTACTGGAACCAAGACATTAAACATGCCAAGCACGAATTAAGGATCGTGGCTCAATCCAACACGTTTGAACACCAATCTAGTACCTAACTTGGCTCGGGAATGATATACCTCAATATTGTGCCGAGACCATGAAATGACTAATCCGACGTGATCTCACGTACATTCAAGGCCAACAAAACCCCTTTTTGAAGCTCGGGGCATGAACTAGAACATGCATTTATGAAAACGGTTGGAAATAGTTTTGTAAGGAAATACCAACTTTCACAAAAACGCTTTTCAAATAGGTTTGTATCAAAGCAAAAATCAAAGCATATCCAATAAACACATGAACTGGCTTCTTCCAAAGCAACTCAAACCAAAGCACGAGCCAAAGCTCATTGAACTAAAATCGAACTCAATCAAGGAGTAAGGTCTAAATTGATCCAAGAAAATACAACCAACCCTCAAGCAAGAACATAGTCACAACATTTCAATCAATGACTCGCTACACGCTTGGATTAGCATAACACAACACCCTAACTAGATATTAGTAAGTTCTACTTACAACTTTCTAGACCGGCGGTCTCAAGTGGCAGCAAACAACGACAATGACACCTAAAGAGAGAGCCGAGGAGAGAAAGATGGAGGGGTCAGTGTGGGCGGCTAGGGAAGAAGAAGAGAGGAAGAGAAATTTGTGTGTGTGCATGCTTGGGGGAGAATGAGCCTTCCCCTTATTTATAGACTATGTAGCACGGACACGGCGACACGGACACGCGACACGACACGCGACACGTCATTTCTCAAAAAGTAGAGAATTTCGACGCGTTCTGACACGTTAAATATTAAATAAATATTTTTATTTTTAATTAATTTGATTCAAATTCACAAATAAATAAATAAATAAATAAATAAAGAGTTTACATTGAATTTATACTAATAATATTAATAAATCTTACACTTTTTTTTTATTTCATTATCCCAAATTTACATTTATTTTTCGAAATCCCCCTCCCCCAAATTTACTTTTATTTTTTAATCTCATTTATTTATTTTTCTGCTTAAAAAAATTCCCATTAGAGTCCACCCCACTCTCTTCTTTTCCTTATCCATTTCCTCCAATCCCCAAATTTATTTTCCTTTCCCTCCCCAGTCCCCACCATCGTCCATTCTCCCCACCCAAATTTATTTTTTTCCTTTCCCTCCCACAATCATCCATTTCCCCCATTTGTCCGTCACTTTCCCTCCCCCAAAATAGGTACCCATGGACTCCGACTTTTTTAATTACTTTTGAGTTTCTCATAAACCCTAGCTCCTTTACTCCTCCTGCTCGCCGCTCGAGACCCTTCCTCTTCTCCTCCTCCCTCCTTGCCGCTCGCCACACGACCTCCTTCCTCGCCGCTCCTCGCCGCACGCACGACCCCCTTCCTCACCGCTCGCCGCATGACTGCCTTCCTCTCCTCTTCCTCTCACCTTTGGTCCTTTCTCCCTCGTAGCTGCAGCCTCGCCAGATCCATTGCAACATCACAGGGCCGGCCCTCGCCTCAATCTATGCTCAGCCGTCTCTCGCCGTCACTCGCGATCTGCTCCCTCCCGGACACGCGTGTCGAAACGTGTCGGGGAAAGGTTGACCACGTGTCGGACACGATCGGACATGACATGGAACGTGTCCGTGCTTCATGGTTTATAGAACACCCTTCATTAATGGTCTTGATAAGGCATTTAATGTCAATAGCTTAGGTGGAAAGTCTAAAAATAAGGTGGCAAGTCTATAGGCACTTCCAAAGGCTTTTAAGTTCCAAGTGGCAAGCTTCTAATTGGTCCATCTAGATTTGTATTGATGGCTCTTAATAAATGAAGTGATCCTCCTTATCTCCCCCAATAATTGCTATCCAATATATTCTTAAAGAGCTCCATTATTGGCCTCTAATATTTCCTAAGTCAAGAATCATTTATTGAGGGTACTAAATGTAAGGCAACTTGGTCTTCTAGTCTCATCCTAGGGGATGATTAGTTCTATGCCATTGGGGACACCTCGATCTTGCCATTGAATAGTGGCCACCCTTCCAACATGGAAGGGGGAGGTGAGGGGTTCAAATCCCCACCTTCTCAGAGGGGGATTGGGCGGGGACGCGTAAGTTTCAAGAGTGGGTTTCGACTCCCACGCCCTACAAGAGGCAGGGCAAAAGTTTGAGAGTGAGTGTAGAATAGGAATAGAGTAGGACTGACAAAAAAAAAAAAATCTTGCCATTGAAGGACTAGAGTCCAAAAGTGTTTAATGTATCCTCATCCTAAATTAAGAAGACTCTAGATTAGCCTTGTTCCTTAAGTTGGGTGTACAACCCCTCCCCTTCAATGTTGGGCGTGTGGCCTTCTTATCTTGAGGTGAAAACAGTTTTGAGTTATTTTTGAAATTAGTATCAATACCTTATCAAATGGGCTCAAAAAATTGTAAAATTTTAATATGTTGTAGATAAGACCCTAAATGACATTTTTTTTTATGTAAGAAAGCCAAGTACAATTTGTTATGTGGAAAGAGCAGCAAATCACTTAACACAGTCCAAAAATTCATCCGTCAAGTAGATTCGACAGTTGGAGAGAAAGACTCATTTCAAAATCTAAATTTTTACAAACCTCTTTGAAATTTCTATATGTTGTAGAAATGGATGTCCTTTAAAAATTTTGTGAAGAAATCATGCTCAAATTAGAAAGGAAAATTTTTATAAAAAATCAATAAGGCAATCGGGTCATTATTTTTAGTACACTGGGCAAGTTCTGTACGGTAATTGATTGGGTCATCGTCCCATCCATTCTACCTTAGAAAAATCTGACATTTAAGTATGTTATATATTAAGATGTTTTTAACAACATTCATGAAGGAAGTTTCTCCTAATTCGAAGTACAAAGAGCTCTGTAAAATTGGAAAACGGAAAAGGTCTAAGGATTTCGAGAATCTGAAGAGTCAAAACCTATGGAACCTTAAGTGGCAAGCCTAAGGAGAATGGGTGGCACCCTAGTTGATCTTCAAGATCCTTTGTCATCATTTTTCTAGGCTATGAATCACTCCCTATCATTAATGAGCTTATGACTCACCTCCCTCTTAATATACAACCATCCAAAATTTCATAATTACCTTTCAAGAGTAAGACTAATTGTGCTAAGTGTCCTACTTAGTCATCATGCATTAATAGGATACCTTCCAAGCACATTAAATACACTAAGGAAATATCAAGTTAGAAGGTCATCTCATTGGGTGGGAGTCAATTGAGTCTAACCACAATCGATTACCTTATTTGGCCCGAGGTTCGTGCCTAAACTATGATCGAATAAAGCCGAATGCAACTGGGCTTAACTAGTGAAACCGAGTTCAGACTTCTCTCTATAAATGGCTCGAAGTTGAGGATGTTACAAGGGACAATCTTAAGCCGTTTCGGACTAATCCAAGAATGGTTATAGATTGATTCAATAATAGTATAAAATCATATTGCTGATTCCACATAATTATTATATTAACTACAAACAACCGTAAAAACAATTCCAAATGATCATGTACTTCGAAACAAGTAATTGACCCCTCATTGTGATATCCCGAAATTCGACTATTCTCGAGATATACGAAATTGTTATTTCATCAATGCACTAATAGTAGAATTTACTCTTAACTAAATCACTCATGAATTAACTAATCTATTGGGAGAGGTCATAAAAAATTAAAACGCGAATGACCAGAGAATTCAATCAAAGATAGACTGCTCGACCATAAGGATCGACAAGGGACAATTCAATTAGTGAATGGATATAAATCGATTCAACAAAGGTACATAGTCGGATTGTAGGTGATTTTGCATGATTCTAATACTTGCTACAAACGATCATAAACCAATTTTCTATTGATCTTGTATTCAAGGTTGAGTAATTGATTCCTCGTGATTACATGATAATCGAGGGTTATCCACGATTTGAAGAGGCATAAACGTGGATAAAAAATTATTGACCACAGTCAAATGCGTGAAAACCCCTTAAAACCACCCGATAGTTTAGGCCGTATTAAAGTTGCATTTAATCGATTTCAACCATGGATTTTAATCTGATTTTGGGTATCGAACTCTCAGAAATTCCAAGATCAAACTATCGGATGTCGCCTTATTTATTTGCCAATTTGTCGGTAAGCATTAATTTTTGGACAAGGATTAGTAGGTCAAGGATTGAAAGCCGGAAAGGGAGTTGGGCCAAGCAAAGGCCCAATGGGCCTCACACCCAAATTAAAGGCCCAAATTGGATGAGTTAAGCCTAAGCCCAAACCCAAGCCCTATGTGCATGAACAGTGCGTGAATAGTAATCTAGCCTCTAGAAGCCTAATTTTAGGCTTGCCTTCAAAGTATTGATTCATTAATGCCCTCTAGAAGCCATGATTACAAGAGACAAAGACTTTGGTCTTGTAAGAAGACTTGCCACCTTTGGTTTCTTAAATTTTACTTTGATTCCAATTTTCGAAATTCCTGAACCCTCACTGTTTTCCGATTTTATAGAACTTCTTGTGGTTCTAATTTGGAGAGACTTCCTTCATGAAAGTCGTTCAAAAAATCTTGATGTATAATATACTTTAATTTCATATTTTTCTGAGGTTAAATGATTGGTACGAAAGTCTATTATTTTACCGTGTGAAAATTGTCCAGTGTAGTAAAAACAGTGATCGGGTTGTCTTCTGGAATTTTTATAAAATCTTCCCTTTAAAATCTGAACATGTTTCATTCACAAAAATTGTAGAGGACATCCATTTATATAATATACTAAAATTTCAAAGTTTTTTATGAATATTTGGATGTACAAATGAATTCTCTTCTGCGGTCGTTAAATCTGTTCGACGAATGAAACGTTGGGTTGTTTTTGGTGATTCTATGCTCTTTATAAAAAATTATTTAGGCTTGGATTCCTCATTAAAAATATTATTTAAGATATTTTCTACAACATATTAAATTTTCATAATTTTTCGAATCCATTTGATAAGGTAATGATATTTATTTCAAAAGTTGCTCGAAATTGCTCTTTACATTGGAGGGGGAGGGCCACATGCCCAAGCTTGGAGGACAAGCCTAGGCAATTGCATGGTTGAGATCAACCCTTGCTCCCTAAGCTTAGACTATTAGATGGCCAAGATTGCTTCTTGCTCCACAAGTTTAGTCAATTGTGTACTCCCCAAGTTTAGGCAATTGTGCGGTTGAGATCTACCCTTGCTCCCCTAGTTAGAATAGAGGGTCAAGATGTGTTCTTGCTCCCCAAGTTAGGACATTAACTCAAGGGGCATTAAATGGCCAACATCTTCCCTCAGTTTTCCTCTTTTTCCCTCATTTCTCTTAGTTTCTCTCTCTAACCCTCCCTTTGGACGAATTTTCCTTCATCCCTCTCCCTCATCTCATACCCATTCCTCTCTCTTTCTCTCTCTGTTTGTTGCCCTACGTTGTACCGTGCCGCCTTACTGTTTGCCGTCCCTCAAGCCACGAGTCACCATCACCACTGGACCACCACCAAGCTACCAAGCTTCCTTGGCCATGAGCTCAAGCTATTGCTGCTGTCGTGGTGCCGCCGTTCAAACCATGAGCTCCACATTCTCGTCATCGTCGTGCCGCCGTCACCATTACGCCTTTGATTAGGCTGTTAATTGCGTATAGGAATGGTTTAGATTAAGGCTAATGGTAGTTAGTATGGTTTAGTTGATAGGTTATCGCGATAGGTGATAAGTGGACTTGATAGGTTATCAAGAATAGATGATAAACTATCACCGAATGGATGATAAGCTATCGAGAAATTGGTGATAGGCTATCACCAAAGGGGTAATAAGCTATCGAAAAATAAGTGATAAGCTATCGCTAAATAGGCGATAAGCTATCGGTTTAAGGTTGATAAGCTATCGCAATAGGGCAATAAGTGATGATTTTTATGTGTTTTGTACTTGATTTATTAGATGAATTTATGCATAATTCGTATTGTTTGAGCTTATTATGCCATGATGCTGATTGCCCAAATCATAAGTATTAAATACTATTTTCAAATAAGGTTTTACTTACAAGAAAATGGCAAACTTTGAGGCGTCATGTTTGGATGCCTTGTTTTATGTGCTAAATGGGGCAATGGGGTTTTAAAATGAAAGCATGCAAAGTTTGGTGGGTTGATTTTAAGTACATGACCACATGTGATTATTTCACCGGAATTTTAAGTGTAAAGATTTTCCGAGATTTGTCATTTGAGCACGAACTCTTTTACACTAGGCTAATTGATGACAAATAAAATTGGCTTGAGTGTTAGCGTGCTTGAGTGGTCACTTAATTGAACGCATCACCCAACGGGAATTTGGGGGCGATGCCCGATGTTTATCGGATGCCCGGCGAGGGTCCGGATGCCAAGTCGCAGTTGAAGCCAGACCAATGCTCCTTTATGGAATGACATTTTTCCAATTGGATCCAATTTGACCCCCATAAATTCCACCAAGATATCCATGATCAAATTGACATTTTTCCTCACCAATAGAACCAACTTGAATCCCAAAAACGCGATAAAAAACGGTCCCCTAAATTTTCCAGACAAAAACAGCCCTATATTGAAATTCTTCCAAAAAACTCGGTTTACAGAAAAATCTTCGGAGGATGAATCGACGTTCCTAAAATGACTTGTGACATGACAGAACTTTCAATTTCTAAAATCGGATTCAAATTTGTGGTTAATTTCAATCTGACACGATTTTAGCGTGACATTGCCTACCGGGTAGCTTTTAGAAATTTTTTGTGCAATTGACCCGTGATCGATTAATTTCTAGTCACAACGTACATCTTCGACACATTGGCGATTCTTGGTGGTCGTGAAAATTTCGAGATTTCAAATACGGGCACAGGGTACCAAAACGATAAAAAAATCGGTTTAATGTCGATCGACAAGAATTTTGCAATCTAGTAGAATCACCCACACTTTGATCACCTATCTCAGTTGAATCGACCTTTCTATGATCTTCGATCGATTTTTAACTGTGCCTTTATGATCTCTGCAAATGAGCATGGTCGAGTAGTTAGTTCTTGGTCGAATTCTCAGATTCATTGCGTTAAAATCCATTAATGGCTTCCCCAAATAATCTTGTTATCTCATGAATGATTAGCTTAGAGAATAGCACTATAAGCATGTCGATGAAAAGCCCGATTCATTCATTTGAAAATAGAGTTTGAAATTCAAGATGTCACAATAAATTTAACTATCAAGAGATATTCTATAAAGATAATCAAGTTTATAAAACTTCTTATATGGATGAAATAAAAATAAAGAGAATTCAAAGTTAGAATTATTTAAAGAAGATCCAAAAGCCCTAAACGCCTAACATAAGCTACAATCAAGTTCAATGCAATCAAATCCTAAAGTTTTTGCATCATATACAAATGATATTCTTTTAGCGACTACTCACCCAATTTTCCTAATGTGGTAAGCTAGTCTAACGTGACATTGTGAAATATTTTCTAAGCATTTGATGCGTTGGCATGCCATAAATGTGGCACCATGTCAAAAAAAAAGGTCAATTTTTTTTTAAAAAGGGAAAAATGTAAAATCCAAAATTTAACACAAAAAAAAAAAAAGCCTAAAAAGAAAAATGGGAAGCCAAAGCCTCCAACATTATGGGGGGCTGCCGCCGCCGCAATTTAGTCGTCTAATGAGGAGCAGCGGCCCTCGTCAACCACACGCAGAACGGCTAGGCTTAGTACTGTGGTTGAGGTTGACCACAGGTTGGGCCAGCGTAGGCTTTTGCCCTTTTGGGCTTTTGTTAATTTGGGCCAGCAGTGATGAGCCCAAAATGGGAATATTTTTCTGTCTCTCAATTTTTATTTTTATTTTTTTGGCATTCCCATGACATAAACTAATCATGAAACCTGATAGGTTTATGTCATGAGAATGCCAAAAAAAAAAAAAAAAAACCTTCTTACCAAAAAAAAAAAAAAAAAAAAAAAAAAAAAACCTATCATGGAAACCTAATAAACATATCCAAAAAATATTAATAAACAAATAAACCGATAACCGTATAATAACAATTCAAACACCTGTTATCTAAAAGTAAAAAAACCTATCATGGAAACCTAATAAACATATTCAAAAAATATTAATAAACAAACAAACCAATAACCGTATAATAACAATTCAAAAACCTATTATCTAAAAGTAAAAAACCTATAATACAATATCTAATCATTAATCGTGTAAAATAATTCTCAAAATACACATTCCATAAGTCATAAAAATAAGAAATCGGCATCATCTTCATCTCAAACACCCCCAGCTCTATGGAACAGAATATGGCAGGCTCTCACTCTACTCAAAATTAAATCTTTTTTCTCCTAAAGCACTTGCCAAAATGCACTCGCTACTAAAGGATAACCTTGTTCAAAGGAAAATTTTACCTGACCAAATGTGTTCTCTCTGCAATTTATAACGTGAGACAATCGAGCTTGTTTTCTTGTTGCGCTCTGGACATCAAAGGTATGGTCTCATGTGGCCCTAAACATCACCATATCAAACTCAAGTTTGTCTAGAATTGAGGATTGGTTGTTTGATTTCAACATACTTCGGTACCGTTCGAATTTCTCTATGTTGTTCTCTGGTTCATCTAGAAGGAAAGGAACAATTTTTTTTGTTCGGAGCACAAGTCCCAGAACTGACGAAGCTAATGGAAGTTGCTTCAACTACATATGAAAGTGTTGCTCGCTCGACAACTAGATCAAAGTAAAAAAACTGAGTTTAGACAAGCATCGAATTGAGCTTGGCAACCACCAAAAAAAGGGGGCGTCTTAAAGCTGAACATTGATGGAGCTATTATTCGGATCTCGCTCAAGTACCTCCGTCAAACTTTATCTCGGATAAGTCCAATCTGATTCAAGGCTTATCAGGCACCGAAAGAAGTTTCTTGGGAAGTAGTCTCCATATCAAGGAAGTCCAGGCCCAGCTTAGCTGTTATTCGGACGGACTGGTTTGCAAAATCCCAATGAAAAAAAAAAAAAAAAAAAAAAAAAAAACTTTGTTCTAATTGGATCTTACATCCTCCAAGCCCTATGGGCCTTGCTATGCTTTGAATTTGCACACATGTTTATTTATCCATTATCTTAATGAATGAGAACTATAATTTAGACCCCAAAAGGAAAAAAAAACGTATCATTGGGGAACAAAGCCTCACAAGTCTCTTACATTCACGAGCTAAATTACAAACATCATCAATAAAACTGAGGAACAATTCTCATTTAAATAACAAAAAGCATCCATCAACCAAATGAACAATGACAGATTCATCCTCTCAACCAAATAAATGTCAAGAAAATGAGCAGAAGCAACAAAAAATAAAAGTGATTTGAGGTTCCACAAAGTGGTCCACCTCTTCAATGCTTGGCACAGGTTTTCATTCCACCAAAGTGATCCACCTATAGAAAAAAAATATCACAATGATTTGGTCCATGTAACGAAATAAAAAATGTCATCAATGGAAACGCCAATCATACTAGTTAATATTATTGAGTACCTATGATCATCATCCAGATGAAATGGAAATCCTCAATTCCATCAATCAAGGGAAATTTTCCAATAAATCGATTCAGTCATAAATTTTTCAATTTTACTAATTTAGTCATAAATCTTTATACAAAATTTCAATATAGTCCGTCCAGCCAATTTTTGTGAAAAATCACTAATGCGGTGATGTGTCATGTAGGTTAGTTAGCAATGATTGAATTGTCATGTTAACAATTTCCATCAAAAATTAGTTGGAGTGACTACATTGGATATTCATATAAAAGTTTGGGACTAAATTGACAAAATTAAAAATTTAGGACTAAACTAGCCACCATATAATAAGCTTATGATTAATTGGGTAATTTATCCCCATCAATCATCCAAAACAACCACATACTCCACTACCAAACCTGATAAAAGCATCAACAAAAATATATTGATAGTAGATCTACATCATAAATATATAATGTATTAAATAATTTAAAGTTTTACCCTATTCAAACTTCTCAAGCTCTTCCGAGATTTCCTCAATTGAAATGGGAGTCAATGAAAACTGAAACCAGTCCTAAGCACAAATGAGGGGCTCTACCATCTAAAGAGGCAGAGGACTACGAAACACATCTAGCGGATTCATCTTCCTGTTGTGCAATCCAAATGCTTCATGCTTCTTAAGAACATATACGTAAATCATACTCTGATGATCCGCGACTGAAGTTTCTCTCTTGTTTCTTTTGAATATACTTTCACTTATTTAATCAATACACCTTTGAAATGTTAACGCTCGTATGAAGGTTTGTGATGGTGTGATCTGTGGCTAAATCTGTAGGACTGGCAATTCGTGTATGCATGTATCATAATCAGGATTTGTAATCTTGTCAAATCGCGACATTGAAAGCACCATGCTTAGCTTAATTATGCTATAAAGTTTGCATATATTATATTCATGACATTCTGTGTTATTTTGGGTCTGCCATATGTTGTGTTGAAATTAGAGGTGATTAGTTGAAGGGTGGACTGGAAATCGACCAACATTCTACAAACTAGAAGTTGAAATTGTCCATTGGCTCTTAGACCCATTCGAGAATTGAATCAAGGAACCTGGCACTAGTCCGGTTTGATTCCCTGATGAGTCAGTGGAACTGGCCATTGCATCACACCTCCTTATCGACTTCCTTCTCCTCCTACGCTCTGCCGCCGTCTCTGCCCACAACATCGTTGAGATCCTCGAGGGCTTCCTCGATTACTTGTTCTTCAACTCCTACCCCAGCCGAACCAAACTGGCCAACAAGATCAACAGTCGCCAGACCATCACTGTCCTCACGCTCGACAGCAGCACCATGTTCGCCCTCGTCGATAGGACGCCCCTCTCCGTCACTAAGAACGAGCTCACCATCCACGTCGTCCTCGATTACTTCCTAGAAGCTCCACCAATCCTAAGGGCTTCATCCTCTCCATCACCTTGTACCAGACCACTAAGAATCCACCCTCTCTTGAGTGGCGAGCGAGGCTACGACTTGCAAGCGTCGAGAGAGAGCTACAAAAGAAACTAAGAGAGCAAGCTGCGACAGAGATGAGAGAGTGTGAAGATTGACGAACATGAGAGCTCGAATTAGAGTTTTAAAAATAATATATATTATATACACATAAGTTCAAATAATTATGTACCTTAAAAGCTATGCAGAGTACCTTAAAAGCTTTTCAGGCCCGGCGAGAATTTTGAGGGTGATTTCACAATGATGTGCGCTAAAATCACCGCAACATCCCCGGGGCCTTTTTTGAGCCTTTGCATGGCCAGTACCGATTGTCAGCTGTCGAATGAATGACAATCATTGCCAATCGTTGGATTCTCAGTGGTCGATTATTTAACCATCCATTGGGCCCGAAAATTGTGCCCAGGGCTATCCCAAGGTAAACTTACAAGGGTAGATCAACAACCCATTTCTTAACCATATATTATGACTTGTGTTGTTATATAATTATTTATATTCTGTAAATTGATTATAAAGAGGTTTAGAATAATAAATCCAAAATAATGTGATTATTAAATGAGTTCACAACATATTCACCTCTTTAATTCTTTCTTCACACTTAAAGCATTTAGTAACCATTCTCTTCCGGGAAACGATTTTTGAATATAAATAATTTTTTCCATTTCTGTTTCTGAGAATAATTTCTGAATATAAGAACGCGCTTGGTAACCGCAAAAAATTTCTATTCCAGGAATAGAAATGTGTTTAGTAAATTTGTATAATTTTGTTATTTCTTTTAATTTTTCAATATTTTATTATATTTTTCCTTTTTTTCTTTTTTTTTCCTTCTTCCTCCTTTGTGGCCGGTCGCCAGCCATGGCGGCTGCCAACGACTGGTTGGGTGAGGTCCGGCAAACTCGCCGAAGCCTTGCCAGGCCATCGCGAGGCTCGGCCTCGCTAGATCTGGGCGACACCAAACCTGGCCAAGTGAGCCTTGCCAGGCCACCGGCGAGGCTCGACCTCACCTTGGTTGGCGAGCTCGAGTTTGCCCAAATCTGGTGAGATCAAGCTAGCCTAGCCACCGATGAGGCTCAGCCTTGCCCAAGCTTGGCCTCACCAGGCCACCGCTAGGTAAGGCCAACCTAGGAAAGGCCCGACGAGACTGAGCGTCGCCCAGTCACAGTGAGGTTCGGCGTCACCGACCCTTGTCGGCTAGTTGCCAGTCATGGCCGAGACCGGCGACCGGCCAAAATGAAGAAGAAGGAAAGAAAAGAGAAGAAAAAAGAAGAGAGAAAAATTATTTTTCGAAATTGTTCTCGAGAACAAGAAGCTAATTTTTTTAACTTCTTGTTTCTATTCTAAATCTGTTCGGGGACAAAATTTTTACCAAACACGTTTCCATTTTTTTTTTTTTTTTTTTTGTTCCTTGGAACAAAAAAAACAAAAAAATTGTATTTCGGAGAACATAAACAATTTTTAATAAATAGGCCCTTAGTCGCTCTCACTTGATTTAGCACTCGCTTACTTCATATTCTCATCTCAACTTGGATATGAATTTTTCTTAAATTGGATTAAATATAAATATTTTAGTAACATGGATCTAGTGAGATATGAGTTATTAGAATTAAAACAAGTTAAAATAAGTCTATTTTGATCAGAGTATTTTTTATTCGACTCACTTGTTTGGTGGGTCTAGCTTCTAGTAAAGTAGAAAATGCTCGAGTTTTGAGACAAATGATCGAAACCAGGCTCAAGATTGGTCAGTCGGCCCTAAATAATACCCGTGGTAGCCAATCATGAGCTAAACAGGATAAAAAATAGATCCTTAATGAAAGACGATTTATATTAGAAAGAAACCACCAATAAGACAAAAGGCGATGACGTGTCGCAATTGCCTCGGATCCTAAAATCCCGGGGGCCCACGTGGGATTCGCCAAGGACGGCAACGTGGGCCCCCCTTTTGGCGGGTATCGGACCCCACCGAACGTTGTCTCGCTGTCGCCCCCCCGGTAACGACGACGAAAAACGCACGGAAAGTCAACCTTTTCAACGCTTTGGTTTCTCACCAGAATAGAAAATTATGGTAATAAAAAGAGTCTGCGAATCCAAGGGCTCTCGTGAAATTCCGGATGCCAACGCCTAGTCAAACCCCCGGTCAAATCCCGTATATTTGCCCGCCTGTCGGTGACATGTGGAGTAGTTCATTCGGGGTCATCTGCCAACCAATGAAAAAATCCTCAATACCGGTTACCAAGCGATGCATAATATTTCACCGCTCACCTCTCATGTACTAAACGAATTATGAGCGACATGTGAAATTTGATTACCGGAGTGGACACGCACATAAAATGGAGAGCACAACGTTAGAAAGTCTAATCCAACAAACAAATGTTCTAAAAATTTAAACTAATAGCTAGAGAAAGATGCCATATGTATATATATGAAGAGCATCTAAGACATGTTATCAGGCCAGTGGGATATTTTGACATGCGTAAAGAACGTATTTGAGGCTTATAAACAGTGAAATTTGATTTCTATGTGCCAATTAGATTATTCCAATGCAAATCGGGTCTCAAATTAGGGTTTATTAGAAACCAAGCTTCAAAGCATCGACCATCTTTTACCATCTCAAAACCCAAAGTCCTCAAGAACAAGGCATTCAAGCTTCAAAGAGCACGAGACAGTGTACTCATTAATGTTTTGAGTCGCCATAGTCTACGTAAATTTCGGTTTTCCAAATTAAAGTTTTCTAGGATAAAGTAAATTTTTTTTAGAGAATCTTCAAATTCCAAGTTGTTGGAAATTAACATAAGTATTTTTGAACTGTATATGATCAAACAGTCCGCAGTGGTCTCAATTAATCATTTCATTTGACATGAGATCATTTTATCAAGGCTACTTAGTGTCTCAATTAATCTCAATCATTCATGCATAGAAATGCTATTAATCATTCAGATTAATTGAGGTACCAAGAGAGGTGGGTACCATTTGTTTTAAGTATAGGGACATTTTTTTTTTTTTGGTTAATTTAGGGAGAAAATAACACAAATGGTTCATGAACTTTTAATTTGTTCAATGTTATCCTTGAACTTTAGCCAAATGTGTAATGTGATTCATTAACTTTTAATTTGTTCAATATAGTCCTTGAACTTTAAATACGTGTTCAATCTAGTCTATGGAATCTATAAATATATCCAATGTTGTCCTCACACTTGAATTGATAAAAAGATGACATTTAATATTTTCATATAGTCCAAGAGTTAACTTCAACATGTAATAAAAGTCTAGTGACCACATTGAATAAATTAAAAGTTCAAAAATTACAATGCATATTGAACTAAAGTGTATAGACCACACTAAATAAATGAAAAGTTCATGAACCACATTGTATATTAGGTCAACATTTAGGGACTATTTGTATAATTATCCCTCATTTAGGCTACTTAGGTGATGTGGTTGTATTATAGACTCTTTACTTGAAATCTAATGCGCTAAATATTTAGAGAAAGTAATTTAAGATTTACATCTCCTTAATCTATTTCAAATATAATGTAGCGGCGTAGACTTATTTATTTATTTATTTTGTCAATATATGCTTTTTAGAAAGATATTATAGGTGTAAAATGGATATCATTAAGAAATATATTTGGTATGGGGAAAATTATCCAATCAATCTTAAACCTATTACATAGATGCGAATCTAGTATTAAATTTTTCAGTTTTGCTTATTTAGTCCTAAACTTTTATGCAAAATTTCAATGAAATACTTCCAATCAATCTTCACTAGAAATTACCAACATAACAATGTGTCATGTAGAACAACCGGCAATGATTGAAGCACCATATTAATGATTTCCAAAAGAAAAAACTTATCATAATGATTATACTAGAATTTCGCACAAGCATTTATATCTAAATTGATGATATTGAAAAGTTTATGGTTGAATTGATATTTCTATGATCGATTTATGATGGATTGGACAATTTCCTCAATTTGTATGTATTGTTTGCTACTACCCGTGTAAAGCTTAATTCTTACTAGAAAGAGATTTACATACATTACAAACATACTTCCTAAATTATTGAAATTGTTGGTAAATGTGGTTGGGAAATAGAAGGTTGCCATAACAATAAGTGACATTTCGAGTTTTGCTCACATAATGCTTCATTTATGTCATGTTGGGTTCCTATAGTGTTGCATAATACTTCTCTACTTGATTAAATGCATCCCATACGTTTGATGCTGGACCATGTACCAATGGTCCAAGCAAAAGCCGTCTTTGCTTCTCACCACTTGATTCGAGATATTCTTATCAAGATTGATGCCAGCGAATAATCATTAAAGGCGAACCCCATTTTTCCATCTAACGTTATTAATTTGTAAATTAAAGGTGTATTTGTTTTGTAAAAAAAAAGTAATATGAGAAAGATTTCTAGACTTCCCAATATCTAGAACATTGTAAATTGTAAAATAGTTTGAAAATTGTTTTCAATCAAAGAAAACAGTGGCACTTAAAATTGGAAAAACAATTTCTCATTTCTAGAAAAAAGGAAAATGTTTTCATTAACTAAAGTTTCACGGTGAAGACTATCGGGAGGGCTTGAGAGCTTAAATTGTCAAGGAAAATGACACATATAGTCCCTAAACTTTGGCTCAATATGCAATTTGGTCCCTAAACTTTTAATATGTTCAAAGTGGTCCATGAACTTTAGCCCATTGTGCAATATAGTGCCTAAACTTTAAATTTGCTTAAGGCAGTTTTTGAACTTTTGATACATGTTTAATTTAGTTCCTGAACTGTATAAAAATGTTCAATATAGTCTTGGTCTTGAATTAATGGAAAAAGACTACACTAAACATTTTCATACAATTTATGGACTATATTGAATATGTACCAAAAGTTTAGGATTACATTGAACAAATTAAAAGTTCAAAGACCATATTGCACATCAGGGATTACATTGAACAAATTAAAAATTCATGGATCAAATTACATATTGAGCTAAAGTTTAGGGACTATTTGTCTCATTATGCCAATTCTCAAAGATTGATATGCATAGTCAACAAAAACAATAGTACTCAACTATACGATCTTTGAGAGAGAGAGAGAGAGAGAGAGAGTATCTATTTCCCAAGGACATATCAAATCAAAGTGGATATTGTATTATCCCCGAGAAACAATGCACACATGAATAAACAAGCTAGAGTGAAAAAAGAAAAAAGAAAAGTGACAAGCGTGTTCTAAATGAATGTCCAAATGTGATAATTTTAAAACATAGCAATGGTTCCTATTCGCGAGTATCTATGATGTACTTGTTAGGTGTACTCATTCGGATTAATTAAATTTTTTGAGGCATTAATTGTGTGTAATACAAGGACAATCAGTATATTGGAAAATATAAATGGTTGCTTAATAAATGTTTCTTGAAGATCTTGTTAAGAAAATCCACTCAAAATATTCGGTAGACAATGAAAACTCATAGTGGTAAACCACGAAAGGAAATTATGCTAGAATAATAGTTCTCGCATTTGTGCCTCCTCGAGATGATGAAAATCAATATTTGGAATGCTCTCTAATGTATGCTATCAAAGAAGACACTTTATAAGAATGAATAAAATATAAGCACCGCAATGAAAAGAATTTTCACTACTAAAATTTAATTTAAATCTATCATATTGTTGACACGAAAAAGTGATCAAATTTTAATTTAGATCGATGAGTAGCAAACTCAATCGACGAAAGCAAATTTTGGTATAAGTAGAAATCACCTACGATCATAACAATCCACGAGTTATAAGACTCATCGTTAGTACAAGATGGTGACAATAGTGGAGAGATTATCAATTAGAGCCTTTACCAGTTGGCAAGTTGAAGGAGATCGACCAACAAAGTCACCGACAACAAACAATCTCAAGTTCAGAAGCTGTCACTTTTTATGCATAATCATATCTAAAATCCTGCATAATTGTTAATTAGTACCTGTAGATAGTACTAGGAAGCTATTTGTGAATTCAAACCGCATGACTATTTATAAAAGACTGCTACAAATTCAATAGAGAGCCCGAACAATCAATCACTAAACATTTACTCTTGCAAAGTCACATTCCTCTTTAAGTTTCCCACAAATTCGCCTTCCTTCCACTTGAAATTTCCCGCACCATTTACCTATCCCGCAACCTTCAATTTCGAGTACATGCCTTTCAATTCATTTAGTTTTACATCTATTTACTCTTTTGTCCAAACTCAGCAAAGAACCCCTTTTTTCCTTAATAATCCATCGACTCCATCCCTAATTTAAGATCTTCATTTTCCGGGGTAAGTAGAAAGAAGCAAGTGCACTCTCGCTTGGACCGGATTGCATGCTATCGACCCCATTCCAGCATGGATTGCATTCAATGACATCGACAAACTTGTTAGGAAACAAGCACGAGGGACAAACGGGTCTTTCCACCCCAGTCCCCATGGACATCTATCAGTTCTAAAAGCCAAACGCGTCGTCGTCTTCGTCCCACAGCACACTGAATTCGTTCATCCACCGTCAGGAAGGAGCTCAGAACACGACCCCGCGACCGGCACTGCGGCACTGCTCGCAGTGCCGTTCTTGGACTTATGCACAAAGCCCTCATGGGACCAACTCGTCCGACATGGGTCCTCCTCATCAGGGTCGAAAACTAATGAAAACCGAAAAGAAAGAATCTGCTTATCGACAGCGATCTGAGATGAAAAACGCATTTTTTGTATTGTCGGCTATTGGCGAAACTGGAGTGAGTGGAGCGAGAGCGAGCGAGCGAGCAAGGGAGTGCGAGCAGAGGACCTGCAAAACCGCGTGAAAAGTAAGGCAAAAGATGGGAAAACCCCTTTTCCAGACAGACAACTTCCGGAAAAAGCCACCCATGTGACTGTTCTCACCTCATCCTCACCCCGCATTCAAGTCCTCCCACCTCCCCCCGACCGTCAGCCGACGCTTGAAAGGTATATATAATCCCCATCCCATATTCTTCCCTCGATCTCTCTCTCTTTCTCTCTCTATGCTCTTCACTCCATAATTGCAGATCCAATCTAGGCTCTCTTCAGTCCAAGCGTGCTAGAGTGCTCGAAGCGTCGGAAATGGGGCAGCGCGTGTACTTCAATTGCAGATGGGTCGCTCTTGCTCTTCTCTGCTTTGCTATCGTTTTCATGGGTTCCTTCGTTTTCCTCTGTGCTGACGCTAGCTCGGAGTCTCAGATTCGGAGCAAGCAGTTTGTGGGTACTGCGAGAAGAAGATTGCTGGAGGTTCGAGAAGTAGATGGCGACGACGATCAAATCATCGCACCCAAAAAGAAAGCCAAGCTAACCACGCTCACCACGACCACAGAGAAGTCCAAGAACCAAACCAAGCTCGCTAAATCCAGTCTCTCCACCAAAAACCAGACCAAGCTGATGAAACCCAAATCAAATTTCTCCTTCAAGAACCAAACCAGGCCTCTCAAACCCACAAATTCGACCAAAAAAGCATCGCCCACGTCCACCGTTCTCGATAAATCCGAGCTCAAGAAGCTCAACTCCACCTTGAAGCTCAAGAAGCTGAACGCGACCTCGAAAGCCTCCAATTCAACCAGAAGCGCCTTTTCTTCGGCCAAGAAAAGCTCAGATCTGGGGAAACTAACCTCGCCCAAGAACAAAACCAAAGAGTCCCAGCTCCAACTCGACAAGAAGCTCACTCCGTCCGACACCAAGAAACAGAGCAAAAAGAAAGACTCCACCGACCAAGAACCCAAGACCCCAAAGACCCAGAAGCCGAAACAGCCGAACTGGCTCGAACAAGACGAGGACGACGATCTGGTATCCGAGTTCCGAGATCTGCCCACCAAGTTCCAGCAGACCCTCATCCCCGACCTCGAGCGAATCTCCACCACCTCCAAGGCCTACCTAACCCAAGCCAACAAGCAGATGACCAAGGGCTTCAAGCCCTACGTGGGCAACAAGTACGCGCCCACCATCGCGACCCTCGTCTCGTGCGCTTTCATCTTGATCCCTCTCATCCTCGTCTCCCTCGTCTTCAATCGCATCAAGGCCTATTTCTCCCTCCAGAAGCTCCTCATCTTCATCCAGGTATACCTCTCCATCTACTTCTCGATCCTCTGCCTCTCCTCGCTGGCCACCGGGCTCGAGCCCCTGCGATTCTTCTACGCCACTTCGCAGTCCACGTACGTGTGCATACAGATTTTCCAGACGTTTGGATACGTCCTGTATCTGCTGCTGCTGTTGATGTACCTGGTGCTTGTTTTCTCGACCGACACCGGGCTGGCTTTGAAGTTCCTGGGGTTGGTACAGACCTTCGTGGGCTTCGCCGTCGGGCTGCATTACTACGTCGCGGTGTTCCACAGGATGGTGCTCCATCAGCCGCCGCGGACCAACTGGAAGGTCCACGGGGTCTACGCCGCGTGCTTCCTTGCGATCTGCTTGATCGCGAGGGCCGAGCGGAGGAAGAAGGCTTACATGGAAGATGGTGGCGAGGAGGGCAAGAAGAGCTAAAGCTCATACACAAGTGAATTCTTTGCTTCATAATCCAGCGGCTCCAAAGGAGCGGAACTTGCAATCAAATGAATTTGGTGCAAGAAACGGTACAGAAAGCTACAATGGGATCCTTCACGTCCAAGTGATCTGATTGGGATTCTTCATGTCCTTTTTCCATATTTAATTACTAAAGTTATTCTAATTTTTTGCCCACCTCCCAAGATTAAATGGGAATAATGCAGTATTGGTGTTCCTATTTGGAATAATGAACATTGTTCTGCAAAATGTTGGCCAAGCAACTTTGGTGTAATTCTGTAATTGAAGTGATGATTTTGCATGATACCACTTCGGGCAAAGAACCATCATGGTATCATTGCTTTGCCTCGGAGAAAGAGAAGGAAGCGAGATTGAAGCGAGATTGTATCTTCTATTCAAATATTCATAGCCCTCTTTTAGTCGATATATGTGGTAATCTGATGTTCGTGTCTTCATTCCAATGTCTTCAATTGAGTAAGGACATTCCTATTAAGGGAAGTAGCAAGTACAATTAGGTAAGGGAAAGAGGAGTTTTTCCCCGTAAGAAGAAAGGATTTCGCAAGAAGTACATTAGAAATTTTAATTTTTTCGCGTGGTATTTAATTTAGTATTTAAAAATTTTCGATCACCCATTTAAGTACCTTGCTTTCAATTTTTGTTCATTTAAATTACATCAACTACTCACTTTGCTGATAAAAAAAAACGTAGCATTGTTTAAAAAGTCCATGTAGGATTTTTTACGATTCAACTTGCATTAGCAACTTAAATGAATCAAATTTAGAAGTTACGGAATCTCAATGAGGGATAAAAAGCTGTGACACTGAACTAAGTGCCGTACAAACGTTATGGAGCTTCTATTATAATATTCTGGATTATTGCTTTACCAATACTTGGGGAGAAGCAATTTTATGATGAGCAATAGTCATACATACTCAATGGATTACCATGATTCAAATGCAAAGAATATATTACGTTGCATTGACATGACATTAGTAAAAGCCTTGGTAATGACTATGTAAGAGCACACTTCATGTCAATTATAGTGATAATTATTCTACAAATTATAAATTTTTATGAAGTGTGTTTGAGTTTCCAATAGATTATTTATGTTGTTCATATATATTGTCAAAGAATTTATAATGTGGTAAATATGAAATCGTGAAACCTAATTCTCTAGAAACTTTTTGATAAATTTTCAAAACTCTCTTCACTTTTTAATCACATTTCCAATTGCATGCTTTACTCTTAAAACTTAGGGTTAATATCACAAAAACCACTAAAAACTTTAAATTGGAAAATTTGTAACAAATTTATTCCAAATTAGTTTTTTTACCCAAAAATCCTTAAATTGGTAAATTTGTGACAAATTTACAAATTTACCCTCCGTTAATTTTCCTTAAATTGAACTAATGTAAACTCATACACCTGTAACAAACAAAGGGTAAACACTCGTCAACTATCAAATATTATCCAATTCAGTAATTTGACGATAAAATTTAACAAAAACTAATTGATGGTAAAATTATCACAGATATACTAATTTAGAATTTTTGGCAGTTAAAAAATTAATTTAAAGTAAATTTATCATGAATGTATTGATTTTGGATTTTTTTTATGATATTAATCTAAAATTTGCATCTTTCTATTTATTAAAAAAAGAAGAAAAACCTCACATTTTTCTGACTTCGGCTGTGAGGGCAATGAGGAAAAGAACTAGATTCTACTCTGTTCAAAAAATTAATTGATTAGACCCCTCATCCCAAATCACCGGTAAACCCTATCGCCAAAACGCCGACTTGATATCTTTCCACCCCGCACTACTTGCTGTCAGCGCCAACTTGATATCTTTCCACCCCGCACTACTTGCTGTCAGCACCACCATCTTACCGCCTCCGAGCTCAATCGTCATCATTGCTGCTGACCCCTCTCTCTCTGACTGCAACCTCGACGAGAGAGAGAGAGAGAGAGAGACGGGAAGGCGGCCATGGCGATGGTGTGCAAGTTGAGTCCTTGGAGAGGACAACACGGACGGATGAAATGGCAGAGGAGGCAATTAGCATCACTTGAAACTGCGGTGAGCAATGCTGCATTTAGAGAAGAGAGAGAGAGAAGAGATAAGATTTAGCATTTAGAATTATCTAGTGGTGTCGACTGAGAAGAGGGACCATGACATATATATATTGAAAAGAAATGACCATCAGTGAAATAAACCACTACAATCAAGTAAGATTTGAAGGACATTAAACTTCACAGATGTACAGTGGTTATTTTAAAAGCAGAGGATCCAAAGTTCACATATCAAAAAAATAATGAATGAATTTTTAAATATATTTATTTTTGTTTAGGGCTATAACTTTGGAGGAAATCTCATTCAATCAAGTCTCTAAATTACCAATGTAAATACCACATGCTTTTAATTTTAGTTGAAATTATATATGGGTGATATTCATAATTTATATCCCGTCAGTATAAAGTATGATTAAAGAAATTTTCCTTCAATTTGGAGGAAGGTAAATATAACGTTTTGACAACTTTTATTGCTTAGTGACGACGATTACGTCGATTAGAGGCTATGGCGTATTATTTGGGTTGAAGAAAGGACAGCGAGCCCTAGCTTGCCGCCGACACTTGTGGCTTTATCAATTCCCAATTCAGTCCTTTTACATTGCCGATTTCTAATCCAATTACGGGTATAATTCACATCAACACTAGCGTCTGAAAGTCAATTTTCCTGGTCCACACTGACTTTTAGGTTTATTGGTGGAGTTGTTGACCATTCATGTTGACAATTAACATCAACTTCGTTTGTGGGGCATGACCTTTCATCTTTCTTTTGCCTCGCGCTGGACTTTGGAAATCGAAATTGGAAAGCTAAAATTGCAAGAGTGAATTGACTAATGTCAAGGGCACTTTTCCTACGGTGTTGCGCAATCTCGGACGACCAAATTGATGTGTGAAACCTCAGTCGTCCACTCGAAAATAATTGATGTCAACATTGGATGACAAAAAATTTTGTATGGTCAAATTAAAGCAAATGGCATTGAAACTCCGACATAATGTCAATTCTATTAAGAATTATTTAAGTCATATCTTTTTTTTGTCGAAAGATGAGTCTTATTAACCAGTGCCCATACAGTACTAGTTTTTTTTTTTTTTTTTGGTCGGTCCATACAGTACTAGTTGACACCACTATAATTAGTATAACATACATTCAAAACTGAGTAATAAAACATTTGGAAAAAGTCACTTACTCCATATGAAAACATTTATATTTCCAAAGTATAATTAATATTTCTTAAAAAGTGGGCTCTCTTTAATATATTTCTTTATAATATGGATTCTGTTAATAAGTGTCCTTAAAATAATCTCAGATTTTTGCTTCTATGGTAATCTCTTTGTCGAATGAGAATTTTTTGTCTCTACATGAGAGTTTTCTCCACTTGGTGGTGCTGCCAAGTCTTCCCTAATAAAGATCGCTGACCTTCTCATACTATTTTCCTCTTATTTGCATGGATTCGTCTTCTTTTCTCAGTCTTTACTCGCTCAACATTCTCACATGCAACCGATTAAGAGGAGAAGCAGAAAAAGGCCAATGTGAGGGGGCAGACCCTCCCCGATGCCTCAATAAAGAACCGTTGGGGAAGTTGCACCAAATCCTAATATGATGTTGACCATGAGAAGATTGCTCGAAGAACAGCAAAATGATATGAGTAATTATATTGTGAGCCACATATCGAATGTGATCAAGCAAGATAATCAATGCTGTGAATGACAATATATCAAGACCAGGATCATTAATCAACCACCAACATTCCAAGCCAATCCTGTGGTATCAAGGTATGTTCCTAGTTCCTCTACTTTTTGTATAATCTAGTTGATAGCAACAAATCGGCAAAGCAAATTGGTCGACAGATCAATCAGCAACAAGAGTGTGTAAGTCTGAGCAATTGTTTCAAGATAGAGAGGGTCTTATGAAAACTTTATGCAAAACGTGGCTTCAATGGAAAGTTTTGAGTCAAAGGATGAATTTGACCAAGATAAAATTCGACAAGGAAAAATTAAATTTGCCAATGACAATGGGGCATATAATGACCTTTGATTATAATCATTCGATTCTTTTAAAAGGTGGTGTAATTTAATGCCAAAAAATGTCCAAGTGTTCGATCGACATTGTTGAATGCAACCGATAAAGAGGTAACCGAGGAAGTGGATGCAACATAATCGTCAAGTAGTGAAGTCAATAATCTTGGATGTAACCATCCAGATAATGGAGTCAATAACCATCGAGTAGTGGAGTAGGGAACCATTGAGTAGTTAAGTCAATAACCGTTGAGTAGGGGAGTTGATAAATGTCAAATAGTGGAGTTAATAACCGTCGAGTAATGGAATCGATAATCATAATCTTAGGAGTTCGTGTAACCATTGTTTGTGGATTATGGATACCTCAAGTGTATTCTTTGTAAAAATGCATCAATCAATTATAAAACTCAACGTTCTTTGCAAATTCATTTTTGTCTTTACTTTTATGCAATTTACATGATTGGCCGTGATTGTTTCCAGTCTTGTTATCTTTAATTTTCTGGTCAATTCGCGTTTCCTGTCAATTATCAACAAATGACATGCTTTACAACCTTTGTTGATTTCCACATGGATCCATCTATATCCTAAAAGGTAATTAGTCGACACATTCGGCAAAACAAGTTCACACTCACTTCTTCCTCGTACATCTTTAGATAGTTGATTTGCACTGCTGACTCACAAGTTTCCAGTATCTTTCGCGCTTTAATGTTTCGGCTCTCTGTCATCAACTTGCCCTCATCTCTCACCTTGTTTTTTCATCTCATCTACAGTCCTTCATCGACGAGGGAAGCCACCTCATCTGGTACGAATCTAAAGAAAGCCTCTGGGATCGATCATCTTATGCTGGAGAACGAGGATCCACTCAATCCAGAGTTACTGCATATAGGACAAGCGATTTCTTCGAAGGTGGCGAACGAACGTGCTCAGCGAAGGTGCACCGACGCCTTGCGTAAGAGGTTGCTTTCTTTGTGTCGGTGAACGCGAAGGACGTGGCCATATCACTTGCCGTACGCTCACTGAACCTATCACTTGCATGTGCAAGCGGAAAAAAACAAAACCTATCCACTTCATGTACAATTAAAAACGAGAACGTGAGAGGTTCCACTAGAACCCTACCTTTTCCAATCACCACGCTCACTGAATTGATCGGTTTTATTTTGCTTAATCAAAATCTTGCAATTCATGCTTTTTCACCTTTTTAACGTACGAAATACTTTAACTTTCGCAAAAGGTAAATGTGGCATATAAATTCGTATATAATCGTTTCATAATTTTTTTTTAAAAATTTAAATAAGACTTTAAGTTCTATTATGAGAAAAAGGAAAGATATTTGTGACCATAATTAGTGCCCCAAAAGGAAGAATTTGCGATATTCATGGGATCATTGTCCATCATATCATACATTAATAAAATGAGTCTATAAAATATTGTTCTCTTTTTTGAGCAAATCATTTCCCAAAACAACTAATTTGTAAAGAGAAAAAGAAATGACATTGGCTGAGCGAATCATTTAGTTTAATGAAGCCTAAACTTCAACGAAATCACGATGTTTTCTAAGGCCCGGACTATACGACATTAATATGTTAATAACAACTTCACCGAAACAAAGATCAGCTTGCATTACAATCTTCATGCAACATGGCAGGGAATAAATTTTACGTCAATTACGCTTTGAGATGATTTACATCCCTTTCAGTAGAATTTATGAAAAAATGACCTGCCATAAGAGTGAATAGAGGGGAAGATGATTGGAAGATAAGTATAAATGACTCAAATACCATTATCTCTCTCTTCGATTTATGGTTTCTTCTTCGTATTATTGAAATATAATTTCGCTCAAATTATTTGATAAAAAATAAACCATTAATTGTGTGCTCGTAAACTGGCATAAATAATGGAATATAACATTTTTTTTTTCAGAGGGACGGGGTTGGAATCACGATCTGGTCAATTTCTCTTTTTCCCCGAATGTTAAGATCCCATTCCTAATTTATCTTGCATGAACTAAGTCCAAAGAAAGTCTCGATTCACTCATCTTGCTCTCCGAGAATTGGTGATATTTGCATTCTTTTTTTGGTTAAGGGATCATCTCAATTGTGAGCAAAGCAAACCGTGGATAAAAGGAAGTGAAGTGAAAAGATTGAAAAAATATCTACTGAAACTTGATTTTTGGGAAAAAAAAAAAAAAAAAAGAACACGGAGCTATGGAGGGAAAGTAGGCCTATGATGTGTGCGTGGGCAAGTGATATGAGGAATGTGGAATCTTTCGATTAAGTGTATAGAGATAATGTGATAAGTGATAATGGAATAATGTGTGATGGATGAAGGATGTGGGAGGTTCATCACCGAAGCATAAAGGTACAAACCACAAATCAAGGATAACGAATCGGGGTAGGTGATAGTTCACCATCAATATGTAAAGGAATGCTCTACCAGTCAAGGAAAAAGAACTGTTTAATTCACCACCAACAACATAAGATAAAGAATCGGGGTAAATATTCACTCACGTAAAGGAATTTTCATATATTCATCAAATTTGTCTTACAACTAAGAAATCTTCTCTATTTATAGAGGTACTAAAACATAGGAAATAGACAAACAAAGAAGAGACACGGGAACTAGAAAGCAATTAAAGACCTAGTTACTGGAAAATGCATTAATGACATGAAGACTTGAAAGCTTGACTCTTCAGTTTTCTAGTTTATCTTCATCCACCAGCCTTGATCAGAAAATAATCATCTTGGAAGTTCAACTAACAACCAAGGAAATCGCTTAGATTAGCCTCCTATAATATTGTGTTTATTTGCGTTGACATTGACAACTATACCGGTGAATCCATAACTTAAAACCTTATCAACAATGAAGCAGCTCCTTATTCGATGGTTCAATAGTCAATTGCTAAACATTCTTGCGTATCGATGTCTTGATCAATAGTCTTCTTCATTCTGGATCTATCAAATCAAGTTATGACCAAGATATGTTTTGGTTTGAGTGAATATCCGATTTTGCTGGGCTCATTGATAGAATCCTGTTGGAACTTAAGGATTGTTCCATTAAATCGAATGCTCCCATATTTACCTTCAATTTCTTATGCATGCCTCCTCGCTATAGGAGGACAAGAGGGGAGTCAGCCGAACATATATTCAGCTGGCAAAACTCCCAAACACACCATATATTCAGAGACACAATGACTTGATCACCTCGCTTGACTCCGTCTCATTTTGGACTCAATCATACGTCATCATCTTCACTTAAATGATCATCGTAGCTGCCTTCGCCTGAGCAGCCCAGTCCGAGCTCAACCTCCCATCTTACCTTGCCATCATAAACTAGATGTTGTTTCTTTGTAGTTCTTTGTGGACCCTACAACTTGTGCAGAATTGGACAACTAGTTCTTTGGGGTGAGCGTCGAACAGAACAAGCATCGAATGTTGAGCGGGGAGCAACAAGCCAAGCGAGCGGTACGAATGACCCAAAGCGAGCGAGGCGAGTGTTGAGTGGCGAACATAAAAGTTATTTTTTTCGATTTTAACAAATTGAAGATTAAGAGGACAAATAAGACAAAAGAAAACAAATATTAGAGGAGGATGCCATAAGGTGCCTTTTTGGACACCGTAAGGATTCCTCACAAAAACATTTTCCTCATTCGTAAATTATAACTATGGACGTCGTAAAAGACATTAAAAACCTAAATTATTAAAAAACAATGTAAAATTACTTGAACTTCTCATTAAAGAGCTGTTTAATATTATTGATGTCGTTTATTTTAAGGTTTTCACTATATAAAAAAATTATAAATAATATATTATATATATAGTTAGGTTTGGTCGGATTAGACCAACCCGGAACTCTCAGGACCGAGGGTCGATCCGTACAGTGCCAGTCTAAGAATTCTAAGACCAATGACCAACCCAGTCTCCTTGGGAACCAGTCTAGAACCAACAGGGTGTGGCCAATCCAGGGTCGGTCTAGGGTTGACCCTGGACCGATGCTCACTCCTAATTCTTTTAGTATTATGCATGATAACATAGATCTACATGTTTGAGGAAATAAAATTGGAAAGAGAAAAGGTACCAATAAATTAATGGTGACTGTAATGTAGTTGATAAATAATTTATAAGATATCAAGTTATGATTTATAGAGCACGAAAGAGTCCATGTGAATTATTCGCGCCTACTTAGCAATTGAGGAGGGTCGTGACAGTCTTATTTCTGCTGTCCATTCCCTCGGCAATCCGAACTTTGTTCCATGGTGATGCTCTGGTTCTCCTGTTTTGGGTGGTTGATCCACAATCACTGCCGCTAGTTCATTTTCTGGTTCTACTTGGATTTGACTCGTTTCGTCAGTCATTGTAGTTTTTGCCTACCGCCTCGACATCTGTCGAAAACAAAGAAGACCATTCATAGAATTAAGCTATACACGTGGCTTACATGCAATTAATGATGACGATGATGATCAATATGAGAGGCGAGAAACGCTTAAAAAACCTTCTCTAAATTTTAGCGAGGTTTTTGTGTTCACGACATCCTGCGAAGTATCAAAACTTTATTTGTCACCTTGTCATATCTCGAATTGTTATCTAATCTGTTCCCCAAATTAAATTATGCATGATGCACCAGTTCAGACCTCGCCCTATTATCTTACAAACCTTTCCCACCTCCGGCCATGCATGCTTCACGTTAGCATCTTTGATGAATTATTCTGGCATCACTTTGGAGAGAAGCATTGCAACGACCAAAATTGAGCATACAAATCCCAGATCAGTAGACCTTTACAAAGATTTACTAATTTAGGGAAAATAACGTAAAAAAGTAGGGGTGTGCAAAAAAATCAAAAACACCCCGGACTACCCAAAACCAGACTAGGACCGGCGGTTCCCAAGGAGATTGGTCCGGTTCCTGATTCTAAGCGGTAATATATAAATATATATTTAATTTTTAAGAAAAATTTCCGACCAAAAATTTAAGAAAATGAAAACCCTAAAATCACTAATCTCAATCTCAACACCTAGTGCTTGTCTTGTCTCACTCTCATCTTTTATGAGTCATCTCTCTATCTCTCATTCATGGTCTTGACTCTCAAGCTCAACGTCTATCAACTCACGGTATCAACTCTCAACTTTTAATATGAGTCATATCTTTTCACTGATCTTGCAATTAAGAATATGGGAGTTCTTTGTTTTTCGCTTTACTTTGGCTTGTTGGAAAATGTTGAACTAAGCGTGTGAAGCTTGATAGGACTGGCTCCATGAACCCTCCTGCTAATCGGACTAAATCGGTGGTTCAATTTTCAAGTAAATCCATGAAATTAATAGGCAGTTCTTGGTTCTAATTTTTTGGAATCGGTCCTTAGTGGGCAGTTCCCAGGGCAGTTCCCAATTTCAAGTAGGAATCGCCCACTCAGACCATGCTCACCTTTATCTGTAAGGAAGCGGGGAGATGAGAATTCAAGAGAATAACAACACATATTCATAGATGAGCGCAGATAAGAAGGATCAATTCTAAGATGGAAGGTCTATTTTCGTTTAACTAGTCTCCATTATGTGTGAATATGCTTTTACATTATCAGGCATGTGTTTTAACATTTTCTTATTTTATCCTTTAGGTAAAAGATCAATACAGACACATATCTGATTTCTTTTTTAGGAAAATAATTTTATGGGTATTAAATATTTGAGGCATGCTAGCTAAAAATATTCCGAAAATCTAAGTCAAAATATCAATGCACATGAATTCTGTGAATATGGTTTGTTGCACAGGATCAATACATGCTTAAATAGAATTTGGCATTAAGTGAGTTCAATTACTTAATGATTGTTGAATGCAGAATCATAAATCTTTTTTTTATTTTTATTTTTTACCCTATCCTCTCTCTCTACGTTCCTTCTCATAGTTTGCTGTAATGGGGAACGAGATTTCTTACTTTTTAAGCACTAAGAACAACCATAATTATGTTTTTCCATTAGCACACCCCAATTGAACGCATGTTTTGTCGTGTACTGGTAGAGAATAAAATGAATTCGTTATAGTACGGGTGAATGTTCGAGACTTAAGCAAGTCGTAAATATATCATAAAAAAAGGGCAATAAAAGGGCCGGAGTAAAATATGCTTGTCTCCGCACATCATGGCTTTATGATAGTCAACTTCAATTTATCGAAACATATTCAATTGGAATAGATTTTAGACTTTTTAGTAAATTTTCCGAAGAATAAAGACATTGACATGTGGAATGGACGACCTGCGATAATGGCGCCATAGGGGTGTGGGGCTAATATTCCTAGTGGCCTAGAGGTACTCGCTTGCAAAAATAGTGCATGTATCTCTTTTTGGTGAATGAATTCTCAACCTCTGGCCACTTGGTGCATCTGCAGTGATGAAGGTCGTCCACCTTAGATCCATAATCCACAAGCTGATAGTAGTACCGAATATAGTGATGTACCCTACAACATTAAGTATTTGGACATTACATGGCATGTTTGGGAGCTTAATTCTAAATAAAATAAAATAAAAACACCCCAAATTTTAGGTCTAATTCTAATTTTGTCTCAGACTTTTTTTTGTTTCAAAAAAATACAATATTTCACTATAGTATCAAATATGTTGCTATTTCCAAAAATCATGCCAAATTTTTTCCAAAATTATCAACATCATGACTAGGTAGAGCCTGTTTGGTTATACTCCAATTCCTTCATATTTCTATTCTTTTGTTCCTTGAAACATAAAAAGAACATAAATTTATTTGGTAACATCGACTAATTTTCTATTCCCTGGAACAAATTAGTGGTCAAGAAATAGATTTGAAATAGAAACAAAAAGTATAAAAAAGTTACTTCTTTATTCTCAGGATAATTTTTTAAGCCAAGTCATTTTTTTTTTCTTTTCTTCTTCTTCCTCCTCTAGTCGGTCACCAGGCCTTGGGGAAGCCTCACCGGCCATTGTCAAGGCTTGGCAACCTGCCAAAGGAGGAAGAAGAAAAGAGGAAAAAAAGAAAAGGAAAAAATATAAAAATCTCAGAAAATTATTAAAAAGTTAAAATAATTTTATGTCACAAAAAAAAAAATTACAGTTTGTATCAATCGTGTTCCTGTTCTATTTCTACTTTAGGAATATAAATTTTGTGCAGTTACCAAACGTGTTCGAATGCTCATAAACTCCTCTAGAGAACATAATCAGAAAAAACTATTTCTAAGTAAAAAATTTTCTTGGGAACATAATAGTTACCTAGCACACCCTTAGAGGTTCATTATCAAAACCTATTCTTCACCAACACCCTCACCTTCATGTGGAACAACAAAAACCTCTTGATGTTTATTTTTTGGAGAAACTGTTGGGGCTAACAATACAATTTAGAGGGGATAAATAGGTTGTTTGAGAACTGTGAAAGACATTTGCAGAAGATAACAAGTCCAACTTCAAACATTGGTAGAAATAGATTGAAGAAATTATGTGTGGGTGCTCCTGTTTAACATATCGTGATAATAAAGATCAGGTAATGCAAATAGTGAAGAGATAGAAGATTCACAAGCAGATATATAGTGGTTTGGCTTTATCCCTAAGCCTATATCCACTCCCAACACTAACAACCACAAGAAGGTTGGAATCCACTAATAATCTTCAAGAAAAGTTACAATCAACAAGTACCGCTTCTAGTAGATCACTCTACCAGGACTCACTTATTGCTATCACTCTTATACACTTGCTCTTGTCACTGATTACAAACAGTAGTATCACCCAAACATTGACATCAAGATTATATAGCAGCAGACAACAAAATAAGAGCAAAGAAAAAGACTCAAAGCACATGACTCATCCTGTTCGATTTCTCCCAATCCAACTACTTTTTTTGGGCTCAATATATAGCCATCCATCCTCAAATGACCGTTGGCCATCAAAATCCTCAAGTAGTTGTTGGCTCTAGCCATCACCAGTAGCAAACCATTGCTAAAGATTGTCAGAACGGCTCTTTGATACTAAATGTTCCCAAACAATGTCATTGTATTTTTATCAAACTTGCTCATTAATGCCAAAACTACTCTTGATAAACTTTGTGATCTTTTTGTGAATCCCAAGCCTTTGTAACGGCTATTTTCTTTTTTTGAATGTTCTAGGTAGGTGGTCAAGTGAGTAGCACATTTCAAGACTAAATATCCTTACGATCCCTTCCACATAATTAGGACGACGTGCAAATCTTTGCTAGTCTGTTGATACTGTTCACTGACAAACCATGTGGGCGACTTGCAATCAATCATCCAATGATCCTCTTAGCTTCTTCAACATACAAAGACTTCTAAGGACATCAGCATCCTCATTGATTCCTCATCTTCGTTGATTAACCATATCAGTTTCTAAAGATCTCCAAGAACATCAGCATCTTCGCCATTCCTCATCTTCATTGGTTTAACTGACTTAGCTTCCAAAGATCTTCAAGGACACCACGTACACATGCCGGTTCCTCATCTTCACTAAACTCATAAGGATCACTAGTATGGTCAATCTTTTACGTCCTTTGGATAAGATAGTTGCCCTTTGTCAACAATCTATTGCACCCGATCTTTCTGGTTCTTCCAAGCATATTGGCAATTTCAACTCTACCAAGCTGTTAATCTTTGTGGTCCTTCCAAGCTTTGCCAAACATCTCCATTCTAGGCTAGTTCACCTCACCAGGTTTATCCAACTATTCACCTCCAAGCCATCATGAACATCTCCATTCTTCTTAGCTTGTTCACCCTCGATTAAGGTCCTTCCAAATGTTCATCTTATATCCTTCCAGCTTGTAGACATCTTCAATGCCTAATACCTTATTCACCTCAATTATTGGTAGAGCACTTAGGATAGTAGTAGAGCACTCATCGTATTGGAATCTCTAGTGCTGTTTATAACAATATCCGCATTTCGACCTGTGCATGTATCACATGGTACTACTCAATCAATACACACATTAGTAACCTTTGATTGTCTATCATCTTCAAAACAACATAGGGATTTTCCCAACAGAAACTAATGTCAATTTTGGGACGTTGGGCAAATTTGAGATTAAAGTGAAAGTTGGTACTTTTTTTTAGACAAAAAAATCGTTCAAAGCAAAATTAGAATTGAACTTAAAGTTTATATTTTTGTTTTAGGAAATTATTCCCATGCTTGGGATCCTAATCACAATGCCTAAAAAGAGTAGCTAATTCCATTGCCCCTTCCCGCCCACTATATATAAGATTCATTAAAAAAACCAAAAGAAAAAAAAAGAAAAAGAAACTAGACCAATATATAAGATTCATTAGGAAAATTTTCCAAAAAGTCCTAAATCTATTGTATTTTTTGCCAATATGATCTTAAACTTTTAAATTTTGCCAATTGAATCTATCCAGCCAATTTTGTCCCAAAATTGCTAACATGGATGCCAATTGCCCTACTTGGCATGGACAACACTGATATGAACAATTTTTAATAATATTTTAATATTTTTTGCCTAAATTTGGGTGGGGGAGTGGGACCCTTGCCCAGACTAGACTGTTGAGGGTCAATTAGTGACCTTGCCGACCTAGGGTTAGGGAAAAAAAGAAAAAGGAAAAAATAAAAAATCGAAAAAATATTAATATATTATTAAAATTATTCACGTTAGTGATAACGATGCCACGTAGGACTATCAATGTCTACATCAATGATTTTTTTATTAAAATTGATCGAATGAATTCAATTGGCAAAATGTGAAAAGATTTAGACTCACATTTGGAAAAATTGAAAGGTTTAGAATTAAATTGACAAAAGTATAATGGGTTTAGGACTTTTTAGATAATTTTTCCAAGATTCATTTATATATAATTAGATGTGGTGATCTTAGAGGTAACTTGATACAGAGAATTAAGAGCAACCCGATGTTAAGGAGAAATTAGCACTTTCCAGGTTCATATTGGGAGCTAGACACCTGGAATGTCAAAACTTGGCATGGATGGACACTTAGGCTGCATTTGGCAACTTGTCAAACAATAACAATTTTTGTTCTTTTGTTCCCGGGAGTAGATTTAGATCAGAAATTCATTTGGTAAAATTTTTATTCCCGGGAACAAATTTCTATTTTTTTGTTCCCGAAAGTAGATTTGGAACAAAATTGAGGAGTAAAAAAAAGTTGATTCTTTGTTCCTACAAAATCAAGCCAACCTATTATATATATATATATATATATATATATATATATATATATATATATATATTCTCTTATTTCTTCTTGTTCTTCTTCCCTCTCTCTTCTCCTTCAACCACCGCTGCAGCTAACGCGGCCGGTCGTTGGCGACCAGTCCGATGACCTCGTTGAAGGCTCACCAAGCTAGGGTGAGGTTTGGCGAGCTCACTAGTGGCCCGGTGGGCCTCACCCGGCCACCGGCAAGCCTTGCCTGACCAGGGGAGGCTCAGTTGATAAGGCACACCCTCGCCAAGGGCCGACGACGCTCCGGTGAGGTTGTCAACCCTCATCGGCCGATCGCCCAGTCATCCTAAGGCCAGCAAGCGGCAACCCTTGAAGAAGAAGAAGATAAAGAAAAGAAAAGAAGGAAAAAGAAAAAAAAAGTAATAAAATTATTTAAAAATTAAAAGAAAATGAATTAGGTTGGAAATTTTCAGATTGGTGCCAAACGCAATTTGATTTCGGGAATAAAAATTTTGGATAGCTACCAAATGACTTAAAATGCTTAAAAATTATTCCCGAGAACAGAATAAAAAATAATCATTTCTAATTAGAAATTGTTCTCGGGAGCATAATGGTTACCAAACGCGTCCTTAAGTGCCAAAGTTACGAAAGTGGCGCTTAAGGGCCACTTTTTTTGAAAAATGGGACATTTGAGTGCCAAATCCGATGAAGGTGGTCAAAAATACTACGTGACAACTTTTTAATAATATAACTCGCCTACGTGGCATGCCGGAGAGCCGAGTCAGCGACGGAGAACCAAAACGACATTGTTTTTCTTTTTCTTTTTTGAATTTTAATATAAATATTAATTAAATTAAAATATTTATATTTATAAAAAAGGAGGAGGAGGAGGAGGCAGAAGGCGAGGGCTCAACCCTTAGCCACTTGCAACCCTCATCATCATCTTTTTAAAAAGATATATATAAATAAATTTTGTTTTTAATTTAATTTAATTAATTTTTATATGATTATGTAGCCACATCAGCAAAACAACATTATTTTTGCACTTGTCTAGCCACGTCAACGTACAAAACGACATTTTTTTGCACTTATCTCATCGGAAAATGGCCACATCAGCATTTTGGCCAGATTTTCTTGCTACCGGCACTTAACTGATTTATTTTGCTCCAATTTTCGCACTTAAGTCACTTTCGTAACTTTTAGCACTTAAGTGTCCTCACGTATCAAGTTTTAACACTCTATGTGTTCTTTTGTTGGTTCATATCGCTCTATGTGTGCCTCAATTTTGAGCTGATTTCGACCAAAGAATCTACTTAAAACGAAGTGCGCGGAAGGCGAGGCTAAGGTGAACAACTTAGGAGAAACCCTCGAATAGGTTTGAGGCAACCACAAAACCGATTTCAAGGGTTTAGCCACCCTTCTATTCCACCTTGAGTTGAATGTTGAGGTGACACTTAGGTGAACGCTTTTATCTTTTTTCATGGAAAATGCAGCAAATCCAATTTTGCCAATAAGATGGAGGTTTTTAAAGATATTTAGGGTCCTACGAGTCATCTTTAAAGGTAATTCTCAGAAATACATTACAACTATATATTTTGAGGTGGGTATGTGCTATTAAAATTGTATTACATAAAAAAAAATTATTAATATGAGGATCCGATCCTATCTGCCCTTTTGACAACTCTACCATAAAGAAACTAGGCTTTTCTCTTCTATGGTTATCCCTTTAGAAGGAGAGTTTCTCTCTCTGCATGAGAGAGTTCTCTCCACTTGGTGGTGCCCCAAGCGTCTTGTCCGGTAAAGATCTCTGTCCTTGTCATACTTTCACCACTTAAAATCCATGGATCCGGTCTTCTTTTCAGAGTCGTTTTGCTCACTCTTTCACCGTTACATAATCGTTTACACTCGCATCTTCCTTAATTTACCTTTACAAAGTTGATTTTGCTACGGTTGAATTGCAACTTCAGTCATCTTTCGCGCTTTAATTCTTCTTTATATCATCTGTTGTTACGTCCCTCTCTGTCATTTACTTGCTCTCACCTCTAATCTGCTTTTCTTCATCTCATCTACAATCCTTCATCAATGTGGATTTAGATCCATGGTTTGATCATGACAGGTGATGCCAAGGTACTTGGAGTCCATCATAGAGTTATTGGCATTGTGCTAAAGACCGCCAATTTCATTAAACGATTTGAAAAGACCCAAAACAGTTCCTTTTTTTCAATCTTTTTTTCCACCTAGAACCCCTCTTCAAATATACTACCTCCTACCTCTAGACAAAAACACGAAAGTTCGCGAGACTTTAAGGGAAATAAAACAAAAGTCCCAAATCTTATATATAGAATACAATCAAATCCTAAAATTTCTAATTAGTTCAATTAAGCTCTAAACTTTCTTCTTCTTCTTCCTTTGACAGGAGCCATAGACTTTCTTCAAAGGTGGACACTCAAGTGTTCTTGATGAATAGTACCCAAATTACCTACTCGAAAATTGCTTATGTGGCATCCTTAAATTGCACTTTTTAATTTATATTAAGACTGAATTGCATTTTTCGATAAGGGTTGAGAACTTAATTGAACTGATTGAAAGGTTTAGAACACAATAACTCTTTTTGGTAAATGCATAGGGCTTGATTGAACCGACTAAAAGTTTTATAACTCAATTTGTAAACAAAACTTGGCAATTTTGGTGCAATTTTCCCACTTTAAATAGTTTTCCTATGTTGAATTCCTCATTTTTCGGGTTTGATTCACAAATGCTGATTTTACACAATCACTTGAAGTTGAGGCTAAATATAGTTCTAAAACATTACTTCCTATTTCTTAAGAGGTAAAAAGTCACTAAAAACTCATAATTATACTTACTGGGATACATTTTCCTTAAGCTTCCTTTTGTGAGACAGAAAACTCCAAAGTTATTCTCATGTGACACAATTGCCCTATACTATTTTTGACACAAAAACTCCAAACTTACGCTTGTGAAACACATTTACCATCGATCATACCAAATAAAATCCACTTGATCATCCACACTCATTTATCAATCTAATCGAGATTAACATTTCATCTTCACAAACAAAACTGTCACCAAATTACAACCTCCATAGTCTAAAAACTTGGATCATTAAGATAAAACAACCTCTCAAGCTAGTTAATCCATAAAGAATCAAGTAACAAAGTTAACAATCTCATATGAAACAATCAAAGAGGCAATCGTTAAGGTAGTGGAGTCAATAAAGAATTGATAACTATTGAGTAGTTAGGTCAATGACCGTCGAGTAGTTGAGTGGATAACCATCAAGTAGAGTCAATAATCATGGCTATAGCCATTTGTGTAACCGTTGATTGTGGGTTATAGATATCCAAAGTGTACTTTCTATAAAGACACCCCATATTAATCACACAACTCAACATTTTTCTTCAAATTTATCTTTATCTTTACTTTCATGCAATTTACATGGTTGACGGCAATTCCCTCCAGTCTTAGAACATTTAATTTTCTTGTCAATCCGCGTTTTGTCCAAAAATCAACAAAGGATCCTTCACAACCTTTGTCAATTTCCATATGAATCCATTCATATTTTTTAAGGTATTTTGTCGACACTTTCAGCAAAACAAGTTTAAACTGACTTCTTCCTTTTTCATCTTTACATAGTTGATTTGCGCTGGCTAACTCGAATTTCTTTATGGCATCTTGTTGTTTCTACTCTCTTTGTTATTAACTTGCTCTCGTTTCTCACCTGTTTTTTTCATCTCATCTACAATCCTTCATCGACAATGGAGGCTACCTCATTTGGTACGAATCAAAAGAAGGCCTCTGGGATTGATCATCTTATGCTGGAGAATGAGGATCCACTCAATCCAGAGTCGCTGCATATAAGACAAGCGATTTCATCGAAGGTGGTGAACGAACGTGATTAGCGAAGGTGCACCGACGCCTTGCGGAAGAGGTTGCTTTCTTTGTGTCGGTGAAAACGAAGGATGAGGCCATATCACTTGCCGTACGCAATTGCATGTGCAAGCGGAAAAATAATCCCCATTAAAAAACAAAACCTGTCCATTTCATGTACAATCACATACGAGAAATTACTTGAAAAAAAAAAAATCAATGTGTATACGTGTAACATCGGGTGCATACTATAATGTCTTGGGAGTGAGGTACGGACGAGAAGTCATTATATTTTGAGATTTCATAAAAATATGTTTCAAGATAAATAAAATATTTAGGAAGTGTTTGTTTATTTTATTTTACTTTTTGTTATTATTCACGCACAAAATGTAAAACATCATCCAATTAAAAAAAAAACAACTATAAAAACAATTATGTGTCATTTTATGTGGCAACATTTGTACCGTGAAAAGTTTACATGTTTTCTAAGGCCGGACTATACATCATTAATTTGTTAACAACAACTTCATCAAAACAAAGTTCAGCTTGCACTACAATCTTCATGCAATTTCTGAAGTAATTGCGCAACATAGGAGGGGATGAATTTTACTCCAATTAAAAGTTAATAGAGGGGAAGATGAATGGAAGATAAGTGTAAATGACTATTCTCTCTCTTTCTCTTGAATTTATTGTTTCTTTTTCATATTGTTGAAATATAATTCCGCTCAAGTTATTTGATAAAAATAAACCATTAATTGTGTGTTTGTAAACTGTCATAAATAAAAATTTCTAATATAATATGTAACTTTTATGGAACATAACAAATTTGTTTCCATCTCATGATTAAAGTCACTCATTTGAATTTAGTCATGACTGGCGCATCAAACTCAGTTTTTTTTTTTTTTTTTTTGAGCAAGACGCATCAAACTCAGTTACGAGGGACATTTCTGTCAGTTTTGGTTGAAGGGCATTTTCGTCATTTGGTGAGAGCGTCCGGGTTGGATTCACGATTTGGTCAACTTTTCTTTTTCCCCGAATGTTAAGATCATATTCCTAATTTATCTTGGATGAACTAAATCCAAAGAAAGTCTAGATTCACTCATCTTGCTCTCCAAGGATGAGTGATATTTGCATTCTTATTTGGCTGAGGGGTCTTCTCAATTGTGAGGAAAGCAAACCGTGGATAAAAGGAAGCGAAGTGAAAAGATTGAAATATCTATGGAAACTTTATTTTTTGGAAGAGAACGTATGGAGCTACAGAGGGAAATTAGACCTTTGATGTGTGAATGGGCGGGCGATTTGGAGATTGAGAAATTATATGATTAAGTGTATGGACATGGTGTGATAAGTCATAATGGAAGATGTGTAACATATGAAGGATATGAGAGGTTCACTATCGAAGTGTAAAGGCACAAGATATCAACCAAGGATAAAGAACCAGGATGAATGTTGGTTCACCACCAAGGCATAGGGGAATTCTCCACTCGCCAAGGATAACAAACTGTTTGATTCACCAACAACAATGACGATGGATAAAGAATTAGGATAAATATTTACTCACGTAGAAGAATTTCCATATATTCATCAAATCGGTCTTGCAACTAAGAACCATTCTCTATTTATAGAGGAACTAAAATATAGGAAATAGACCAACAAAGAAGAGACATGGGAACTACCCAAATATTAAAGACATGTGAACTAGAAAATGCATTAACGACATGAAGAATTGAATACTTGACTCTTTAGTCTTGTGGTTTACTTTCCAAAATATTCAATAGTTCTTGGAAGTTCTACTAATAATCAAGGAAATCACTCAAAACAACCTCCTATTGATATGATGTTGATTTGCATTGACATCGACAACTATACTAATGAATCGATAACTTAAAAACCTGATCAGCAAGGAAGCAGCTCCTTACTGTCAATCGGTAACCATTTTTGTGTATTGATATCTTGATCAATATTCTTCACTTCGACATCTTCATGTTGGACCTATCAAACCAAGTTATGAACTGATTTGAGTGAGCATCAATTTTGCTGGGCTTGTCGATGGAATCATGTTGGAACTTAAGGATTGTTCCATAAAATCAGATGCTATCGTATTTACCTCCAATTTCTTATGTATGCCTCCTCGCTATAGGAGGACAAGAGGGGAGTCAGCCGATAATATATATAGCTGGCAAAACTCCTAGACAAAACCATATATTCAGAAATACAATGGCCTGATCACCTCCCTTGACTCCATCTCATTTTGGACTCAATCACACATCGTCATCTTCACTTAAATCATCAACGTAGCTGCCTTCGCTTGAAGAACAGTCCAATCCGAGCTCAACCTCCTAGTTTGCCTTGCCATCATAAACTAGATGTTGTTTCTTTGTAGTTCTTTGTGGACCTTACAAGTCGTGCAAAATTGGACAACCAGCTCATTGTCCGGCCACATAAGATCGGTCCATCACCTGTCCAAACACGCCATTTATCTTGTTTGCTATAGCGTCACTGTTTGCTCGTGGCTATCATTCACTGGCAGTTGCTGATCAGGTTGCTGTCTTCCTCAACGATTGCTCAATTTTATTGTTTTAGTATTGTGCATGATAATAGAGATTTACATGTTTGAGGAAAAAAAATTGGAAAGAGAAAGGGTACCAATAGATTAACGACAACGCTAATGAAGTTGATAAATAATTAATGAGAAATCAAGTTGGAATCGGTTGGGTAGGGGAGAGTACACTCGAATTATTCGTGCCTGCTTAGCAATTCAGGATGGTCACAACAGCCTTATTTCTGCTGTACATTCCCTCAGCGATCCGAATTTTGTTTCATGGTCATCTTCTGGTTCTCCTGTTTTGGGTGGTTGATCCACAATCACCAAAGCTAGTTCATTTTCTGGTTCTACTTTGATTTGCTTGTTCCATCAAGCATTGTAATTTTTGCATACTGCCTTGAAATCTGTAAAAGATAAAGATGCCATACAGATCAAGAGAGAGAGAGAGAGAGAGAGAGAGAGAGAGACGTGACTAACATGCGATTGATGATGACGATAATGATAAATATGAGAGCAAGAAACGCTAAAAAAAAACCTTCTCTATAATTTAGCAAGATTTTCGTGTTCATGACATCCTACGAAGTATCAAAATTATCTTTTATAACCTTGTTTTCACTTCCGGCCATGCATGCTTCACGTTAGCATCTTTGATGAATTATTCTGGCACCACTTTGGAGAGAAGCATTGCAACGACGAAAATTAAGCATACAAATCCCAGATCAGTAGACCTTTACAAAGATTTACTAATTTAGGTAAAATAACACAAGAAAGCAGAGAGATGAGAATTCAAGAGAACGACCACATATATTTATAGATGAGCGTGCATAAGAAAGATCAATTCTAAGATGGAAGGTCTATATTCGTTTAAGGAGTCTCCATTAAGGGTGGATATGCTTTTATATTATCAGGCATGCGTTTTAAAATTTTCTCATTTATCCTTTTGGTGAAAGATCAATACAGGCATATATCTGATTTCTTTTATAGGAAAATAATTTCATGGGTATGAAATATCTGAGGCATGCTAGCTAAAAATACTCCGAAAATCTAAGGCAAAATATCAATGCACGTAAATTCTGTGAATATGGTTTGTTGCACAGGATCAATACATGCTTAAATTGAATTTGACATTAAGTGGGTTCAATTACTTGATGATTGTCGAATGCAGAATCATAAATCTTTTTTTTTTTACCCTATCCTCTCTCTCTCTCTCTCTCTACGTTCCTTCTCATATTTTGCTGGCATGTGGAACGAGATTTGTTGCTTTCTAAGCACTAAGAATAACCATAATTATGTTTTTCCATTAGCACACCCTAATTGAACGAGTGTTTTGTCGTGTACTAGTAAAGAATCAAATGAATATTGTTACACCGCGGGTGGATGTTCGTGACATAAGCAAGTTGTAATATATAATAAAGAAGGGCAATAAAAGGGCCGGGTTAAAATATGCTCGTCTCCGCACATCCTGGCCTTATGATAGTGAACTCCAATTTATTGAAACATATATTCAATTGTAATAGATTTTAGACTTTTTTTAATAATTTTTCCGAAGAATAAAGATATATTAACATGTGGAATAGACGACCTGCAATGATGGTGCCATAGGGGTATGGGGCTAATATTCCTAGTGGCCGAGGGGTACTCGCTTGCAAAAGTGGCGCATGTATCTTGTTTTGGTGAATGAATTCTCAACCTCTAGCAACTTGGTGCATCTGCAGTGATTAAGGTCGTCCGCCTTAGATCTACAAGTCCATAAGTTGATTGTAGTGCCGAATATATGATGTACCTTACAACATTAAGTATTTGGACATTCCATGGCATGTTTGGAAGCTTAATTAAAAAAAAAAAAAAAAAAAAAAGCCCCACACTTTAGGTTCAATCTTAATTTTGTCTAGAATTATTTTTTTTTGTTTAAAAAAATCACAATATTTCACTATAGTGTCAAATTTATCACTGTGTCCAAAAATCATGCCAATTTTTTTCAAAATTATCAACATCATAGTTAGGTAGGATTTGTTTAGTAACACTCAAATTCCTTTATATTTTAATTTTTTTATTCTCCATGACATATTAATAACCGGGGAATGGATTTGGGAAACAAGAAATAGAAAAAGGTTATTTTTTTGTTACTTTAAACAATTTCTAAAACCAAGTCATTTTGTTTTGTTTTTTCTTCGTTTTCTTTTCCTTTTCTTCTTCCCCTGGTGACCAAGCCTCGACGATGGCTAGTGACTGGCCAAAGATGATGTCTGATGAGGCTCCCCTAAGACCGGAAAGGTCCCCGGTTTTCATCTCCGGCTGGTCACTGGCCATTGTCGAGGCCTTACGATAGGTTAGAGGAGGAAGAAGAGAGGAAAATGAAAAGAAAAGAAAAGAATATAAAAATCTTAGAAAATTATTAAAAAATTAAAAGAAATTTTACGTCACAAAAAAATTTAAGAGTCATATCAAATGCAATATTATTCTTTTTCTATTCTATGAATAAAAAATTTTGTGTAGTTTACCAAACGAATTCAAATACTCAGAAACTCCTACAGGAAATAGAATCAGAAAAAATCATTTATTAGTAAAAATTCTTCCGGGATTAAAATAGTTATCCAATGCACCCTTAGAAGTTCATCATGAGAACCTATGTCTTCACCAACACCCTCACCTTCATGTAGAATAACAACCTCTTGATGTTGATTATTTTGGAGAAACTAATGCCGATTTTGGGACGCTAGACAAATTTGGGATTAAAGTGAAAATTGGTGATTTTTTTTAGAAAAAAAAAAAGTTTGAAGCAAAATTGGAATTGAACATAAAATTTAGATTTTTTTTTTAAGGAAATTATTCCCATGTATGGAATCCTAATCGCATTGCCTAAAAAGAGTAGCCAATCTCATTAGGAAAACCAAAATAAAAAATAAAAGAAACTAAAGCCAATATATAAGATTCATTAGGAAATTTTTCCAAAAAGTCCTAAATATATTGCATATTTGCCAAACTAGTCTTAAAAATTTTCAATTTTGCCAATCGAGTCTATCCATCAATTTTATTTGAAAATCGTTAATGTGAACATCAATTGTTCTAAGTGGCACGGATAACAATGACATAAATAATTTTTAATAATATTTTAATATTTTTTGCCTAAATTTAGGTGGGACCCTCGCCCAGACTTGGCGAGGGTCAATTGGCGACCTTGCCTACCTAGGGTTAGGAAAAAAATAAATCGAAAAAATATTAAAGTATTATTAAAAATTATTCATATCAACGCTAACGATGCCATGTATGACTGTTAATGTCCACATCAGTGATATATTTTATTAAAATTAGTCGAATTGACTCAATTAACAAAATTTGAAAGATTTACATTTAATTGGCAAAACTGAAAGGTTTATAACTGAATTGGTAAAAATGTAATAAATTTATGACTTTTTCGATAAGCTTTCCAAAATTCATTTGTATGTAATTAGATGTGGTGATCTTAGAGGTAACTTGCTACAGAGAATTAAGAGAAACCTAATATTGAGGAGAAATTAGCACTATGCAGGGTCAGATCGCTGTATGTATGCCCCAATTTCGAGCTGGTTTCGATCAAAGGATCCACTTAAAACAAAGTGCGCGGAAGGGGAGGCTAAGGCGAACCACTTAGGAGAAGCCCTTGTAAAGGTTTGAGGCATCCAAAGAACCGATTTCAAGGGTTTAGCCACCCTCCTATTTCACCTTGAGTTCATTGCTTAGGCGGCCCTTACGTGGTAGCTTTTATTATTTCTTTTTTTTAATGGAAAATGCGGAAAATCCAATTTTGTCCAAAAGATGGAAGTTTTTAAAGATATTTAAGGTCCTACGAGTCATCTTTAGTGGTAATTCTGAGAAATACATTACAATTATATATTTTGAGGTGGGTACGTGCTATCAAAATTGTATTACATAAAAAATAGTTAATATGATGATCTGACCCCATATGCCCTTTAGACAAGCCTACCAAAATGAAACTAGGCTTTTCGCTTCTATATTTATCTCTCTTTAGAATGAGAGTTTCTCTCTCTACATACTTGGTGGCGTTGCAAGTAGGGGTGGGCAAAGGAACCAGACTAGATTGAACCGGCCCGAAACTAGCGGTTTCCACGGGATCCGGTTCCCGGTTCGAATTTACTAGAATAGGTGAGTATTCAGTCCGATTCTCGATTTTGAGCCTAGACTTGCCCACTCACCCACTAGGACCGGTATATATATATTCCAACTCAATTACTTAATTATTTTGTAGTTTTTCGACCAATATACATAGTATTGGACATTATTGACTAATTTTGTTTCTCAAATGTGTAATATGATTAACCCCTCACTTTTTATTTATTCTAATAATACAATTTATTTAATTTCTTAGTCAAAACAAAATAAACAAATGAAAAGGATGGAGGAGACTGATTGGAGATCTCCATAAATGTTGTGGTGCTTTATCGTCATGATACAAAATTAAGAGCCAATAGATTGTTTTAAAAGCATAGTTAGGTCTCTCTTTAGTCAACCGTGTGATTAAATTAGATTGACATTGAAAAAAGATGGATTAAACAATTAAAGGCTTTTGTGGAGTGTAGGACTTCTAATGTTGAGTCTAATTCTCCACAAGTTCCTAATGTTTGGAAACCCTAGGAGAACCACACTATGACTTTTGGAGAAATTAAGTTTCTAACTGACAAGTATCGTCAATTCTTTCCACCCTATAGTTTTTAATCCTTAATGAAAATCAATGGCTTGCAATTCAACCCAAAATTAAAGCTGAACAAGCTTGGGTGATCCGCATAGAAATTAGGTTCATCATGATATTAATTGGTGAATGCAATTTTGTAAAGATGGGAGACTAGTTCCATGGAACCAACGGATGATTCTCGGTTACAATTTTCCAAAATCGATCCTTAGTGAGCATTTTCTAATTCCAAGGTGGGAATCGCCCACCTGGATTCCCATCCGAACCTTGCTCACCCCTAGCTACAAGCGTCTTTCAGTGGTCCAAATCCTAGGTGTGTCCATGGAACCAACGAGCAACTCCCGGTTCCAACTTTCCAAAACCAATTTTTAGTGAGCAGTTCCTGATTCTAAGGTGGAAATCATCTACCCGAACCATGCTTACTCCTAATTGCAAGCGTCTTTCAATTCGATTCCCCGGTGGGTCCATGAAACCAATGGACAGTTCCTAGTTCTAATTTTTTGAAACTGGTCCTTAATGAGCAGTTTCCGATTCCAAAGTGGGAATAGCCCACCCAAACTGTGCTCACCCCTAGCTATAAGCGTCTTTCCCAATAAAGATCTCTATCCTTCTCGTACTTGCACCTAGTTAAATTCCATGGATCCAATCTTCTTTTCAGAGTCGTTTTGCTCACTCTTTCACCGTTACATAATCGTTTACACTCAAATCCGATCTTCTTTTCAGAGTCATTGTGCTCACTCTTCTACGCGTTGATCTTGCACAGAATATTACTTGGCTTGAAATTCAGGGAAAGTAAAGAACAACTTCTTAACTTTTCGGGACATTTCATGGCAAGTTTGGGATGTTGGCCATCGAAGCGGCATCTCAAAATCAACATAGCTAAAAACTCGAATATATTGAAGGAGAAGACGGAGATTTGCGTACCTGATTTGAAATCCATCGTTTTTTATGCAGAATGACTACGATTCGATGCTCAGGTTCTTCTCCTCTGTAGCCCTCAAATCCTAGCGCGATGAGATCGCCCCTTGCAGCTTCCTTATCTGAGGTGAAAGTGTGTTCGTGGAAGTAAGAGGGTTAGAGGAGAGATCTTAGTGCTATTTATAGAGTTTTTAACTAGGTCCTCTCATTACGAGCCGAACCCAACTCGGCCCACACAAGCCAAGCTCATATTCGACTATTAAAAAACCTTATGTCTTACTTTATTAAATAAATTTCGTAAAATGGTAAATTACAATTTCAATTAAAATAACCCATATCAGAAAAACTCTTACATTTTCCCACTTAAGTTATATTAATTGAGACTGTATTGTATGTGCATACCTTTATGTTGGTCTAGAGACAATTCTTCATAGTCAATCTCATCTCATAAAGTCTCAAACACCGAATCGTGGCGATAACTACATGTACACATACAAAACCTTCCATGGTCATAAGTGCTTTTAACTTTACTGATATGGATTTAATATATGGACAACACCTCATAAAGAGTAATACCTTATGCATCATCCCCTTTTATCGGTTACCATTCTATTACTTTAAGTATCACAAGAAATTGGACGTGCCACTAAAGGATATCTTTATAGTTCTAAGAACTCAAATATGTCTTATCTTTATTGTTAACATCTCTTTATGTATAATTAAGACATATGCTCAAAGCTAACAACTAGATGCCCCTAGCATTCACTCAAAATGTACACGGTATCTTGAGATTTCCATTACATGTAATCAACTCAACATAATGGACACTCTGTTGAATGTGAAAGAGTTTATACATGTCAAAATGTTACTAAATGTAACAAAACATAGATGTAAAATTTATTAGAGCAAGATCAAAACAGCCCCCACTAAACAACGACATCCAATGATGCTCCTCAACCCATATTTATAATATGTCGTTCAAGTATACAAGGGCGAAAGTCTTTAGGTAGTGGATTTGCAACAATATCATCTATGGAAATATGCTCTACTGTAACATTAACATTTTGTATCATTTCTTTATGGTCAAAAACTTGATGGCCATATGTCTAGACCCCTCAAGACCTTTACTATTGTTGATAAACAACACTGAAAAGTTATTGTCTCAATATAACGGCATGGGTCAACTCCTTAATGAGATTCCAAAGGCAATTATATCCCGAATAATAGCTAAAAAGTATGCTATGAACTCCGTTTATATGGTAGATGATGACATAGATTTCGGTTTTTCACTTTGTTATAATATTGCACCTTCTGCTAATATAATGACATATTTTGTTGTCAACTTCTCGTCATCCTAATTGCTAATAAAGTTGATATTCAAATACCCTACTAGCTCTAGGTCTTAAATATATTTGTCAGCATATAGTTTCTTATCCTTTTAAGTGCCTCAAAAACTTATTGGCAGTAATCCAATGATCGTGTCCTAGACTTGAATGATAGCTGCCTATAATTCTTGTCGTAAAAGCGATATCTGGCCTTGTACAAATTTGAACATACATGATATTTTCAAGTGCACTAATATAAGGTACATCATTTATTTGGGTTTTCCCAAAATTTGAATGAGGACAATGCTAGAGATTCAATTTATCAGCCCTAATGACAAGAGCAACTCCCAACTTGTTGAATCTTTTCAAGATATAATCAACATATGCAATCTAAGATAAATCTAACATATGACGAGAACGATTCATACGGATCTCAATGCTAAGGATAAAAGATACCTCACTAAGGTCTTTCAAGTCGTTATTCCTTTACAACATATATTTTGTTTCATGCAGTAATCTAATATCGCTACTTGCAAACAAGATGTCTTCAAATAAAGTATGAGAAAATAAATTTTCTCCCACTAATCTTTTAGTGTTGTAGTATATACACTAATCTACTTTATTCTCACAAACTAAACGAAGTGACAATGCTATGAAACTTTAAGCACCATTGTCTACAAACTTACTTAAAGCCATAAATAAGGCTTTTCAGTTTACACACAAACTTACTTAAATCATCTGTTGCAAAACCTTCAGGTTATACCATATAGACTTCTTTATCAAGGTATTCATTGAGAAACGTAGTTTTAATATAGCGTAACTCCATGTCAAAAATGAGCTACTAATACTGTATTCACTCTGAAATAATCTTTAGAAAAGACTGGGGGAAAAGTTGATTTATAGTCTATCCTTTCTCTTTAAGTGAAGCCTTTGGCCACCAATATAGCTTTGAAATTTTCAATATTTCCTTTGGAATCCCTTTTACTCTTATAAACCCATTTGCAACTTATGAGTTTGCAACCTTCTGGTAATTCAAAAATCTCGCAAACACTATCATGTTTCATATATTGCATCTCATCTTTCATCGCATTTAACTACAGATCTGACTGAAGATAAGAAACGGCATTTATATAAGTAACTAGATTGACCACATAACAAATATTATAGTCATGCTCTCACAGATAGACTATATAGTTTGGTGGTATAACTAAATGTCTTTCCTCAGTAGACCTCCTAAGTGAAGCTATTGCAACCACTTCACCCTACACCTGAGAGATTTGACAAATTTCATCAGGAATTGTGTCTATAACAATATTCTAAACCTCAACAGACTTAGTCTGTGGTGTTAATGACTTCACAATTATCTAAATAGGCAAAGACAAAGACACAATGGTCCCACCATACTATTATCTTTAATAGTTTGAGAGTAGCTATTCTTTGCAGTTACGTTGAATTCCAGAAACTTCGCTATCTGTGATTCCACAATTCTGGTATCTCCATTGAGATCATAAAACCAATATCCCTTTAAATGACCTACATAAGACATGAAATAATACCGAATGGTTCTGCAGTCCAACCTACTTAATGTTGGATCATATACCTCACTTCTGTAGGACACTCCAAACCTTAAGATGATTTGAATTAGATTTACGTCAAATCCACAACTTAAAAGGAGTGAATGTAACACTTTGGTAGAAATACGATTTAATACATTGGGCTGTTTCGCCCTACAAAAAATCTGGATAAATTAGTCATACTAATCATACTCATTATCATTTCTATTATAGTGTAATTACATCTTTCGGCCACACCAATTTGTTCAAAATTGTCGGGCATAGTAAACTAAGTTACCATCCCTAAGTATTTGACAAATGGCCCTTTAAGCTATCCAGCATTACCATACTTGTCAAAATACTCACCACTACGTCATATCTGACAATCTTTAAGACTTATCACAGCTGTTTCTTGACTTTAGTCCGAAAGAAATTTGAATCCATCTAAAGATTTGGACTTTTCTTTAATTAAATTTAAAAGAAATGGTCGTCACTGACACTATTGAAATGGAAATTTCTATACAATGTTACCATATATGGTTCACTAATATCGGTGTGAATGACCTCCAACGGTTTAGGGCTTCAAACTATAGTTTTCTTCTTTATCTTAATCATCTTACTTCTACAATAGTCTATACAAGTTTTTAGGTAACTTTTAGGAGTAGACAAAATGTCAACATTATCAATTTTTCTTTTTTTTTTAGACATATGTCAAGACGTTTATGCCACGATACATAAGATTGTTTCTTAGGTAAAGGTCTATTGGAAACAACCTTTTTTAATTGTATAAGCGACGTATATATCGTTAGAAGATTAACACAATTGGTATAATCCATGTACCCAACTTTATTTGACTCTAAAAACATAGAAATAGCATTATTCTTTACTTCAAAAGATTAGCCACACACTTCCAAGTATGATACGGAAATTAAGTTGTATCTAAAAAAGGTATGTAAAAGTGTTTCTCAACATCAAATACAAGCCAGAATCCATAATCTAGAATCAAAATAATATATCTCACTAACTCAACATTGATTTTAATATTGTTTCCTATGATGAGCCATGATTCATCCTAATTTGGCTTCCTTCGATTTATGAATCCCTTATAGCAAACAACATAAATTATTACACTGCTATCTAACCACTAAAAACCGGATAAGGCTTTCGATAGGAATTTGATTAATAAATGAATGCCAAAGAATCATTAACTATAAACTCACACTAAGCTTTATATTTACTACAATATTCCTTATTTGTCCTTTCTTCCTAAAAAATAGTAAATAATACAATTTCTCTTGAAGGGTACTATCTTGGGACTAAAATGTCAGAACAACCGATGGTTTCATGAGTTTCTTTATGAGTGTGATTTTGAACTTCATATCTACCATCCTTCAAGACGTAATACTTAACCTCATTAGAACCATTATACCTTATGTTGAAGAATCCTTGCATTTATCACAATCTTGGCATTAGACAAGATACAATCGCAAGTCACCAAGGTTTCCATCATCCTTTTAGCAGTGTAGTCAGCTGGTAAATCATTTTCAAGTGTTCCTAAATGGAACGCTTCATGGATACTCTTTTCCCAAGTAGTAAAAAATGTTTTCTAGTTTCATATCACTAATTGTGAGATTGCCAGCTTATTCTTAGTGAGAAAAATATGAATATCTACTAGTTTCATCGCAAATAGAGAATCATCTTTTCATTACTTAAAATTTGATCTAGTAAGAACCTCAATCACAACGGAGTTGCCATTACAGAGAATGTGACTTAGTAATAAGCAACATATGCAATTGGCATCATGTTAGTATTGTGTAACTTGAAAACCTTATAAGTACACATCTCGAGAGCTACAAATATCATCATATAAACATCTTTGGGCAAAATACATGACATAAAATTATACACTCTCCACATGACAGCGGTTATGAGAATATATTATACTCTTTTGCGAATTCACCACATTTGGATGTATGAATCACTAAGATCAATCACTCCTCAACCATATGTTGTATATGCATTTCTCCATGAACTAACATACAATCACCTTCTTTTAGAGTATGACCACACATTAGAACAAAAGGCATCCCATCACAATATGAGACCGATATTTCTCAAATCCAATCAAATGTGCCAATTGAATCATTGAAACCATCTCAAAGCAAGGATATAAATTTTATGACTCATATCAACCTTATTCATGTGATTTTAGACCTGATGACATGGGCAATTTGTCATTAAAATCACGTCATACCAATCGCATTGCTCTGTTCATTAATACATGTTGAATCTTATACATGTTATTAATGAATCAATACTCTGCACAATTTTTATGTGATGATATATATATGTGAGATCACAACGGATTTCTGAAACCAGAGAGAAATACATGAAAAATATGTAAAAAATACCGCCAAAATCCATGGATTTAGGGTTTCACATGCCTTTTCATATCCTTAAGAGCATTAAACATGTAAAATAAATACATCACGATATAGAGAATTTCCATACGAGCACAATAGTGTCAACCACACGCCAAACAAACCATCCACGTGCCCTTACACGTTGTCGAAGTGCGCGACAAGTGAGCTACACGTGCTAGGGTGCTTGAGCCAATTCGAAAGCCAATTTGACCAATCTGACTAGTCAATGGTTCAACTAACCAACAGTCCGACTGATCAATGGTCAACTTGGTTGAACCGAGTCGGGTCAACCCGATCAACCCGGGTGGGGTCAACTCGATCAACCCAATCAAAGGTGGTCAAGTCAACCCGCCAGGCAATGACGTCATCCGTTGGCATGACGTCATCTATGACATCACCGTTGGCAAGGTGATGACCAAGTCGGCGAGCTGACATCACGAATGATGTTAGCCCTCGTAGAAGGCGATTCATGCACCCGCGTGTGCGAGCATGTGAAAGCACTCAATGGCACATGATGCCACTCGTCGAAGCCCCCGCGGCACTTATAAGCACATAAGGGCACATCCGGCCTCTTCTAGAGGCACACCACCCATCAAAAATGCTTGCGTCGCTGAAAGGAGTGCATATATGTGATCAATATCTACTTTTACCGAACCAAAAATCACGAAAACAAGCAAAATGATCCAAAGGTAAGTTGAATCCGAAATGGTCATGGGCAGCACATTTGGCCTTCACCGGAAGCATGCCACCCACCGAAACGCTCAACTCGACAAGATGAACCCGAATATGTGATCAAAATCAAGTTTTAACGGATAAAATTTTCAAAACAAGGCAAATTGCTCATGTTCGAGTTCTAGGCTATGAAGGCTTTGATACCAATTGTTGGCTATCAAAGCGGCATCCCAAGATCAACATAGCTAGAAACTTGAACATATTGAGGGAGACAATGGAGATTTGCGTACTTGATTTGAAATCCATCGTTCTTTATGCAGAATGACGATGATTCGATGCTCAGGTTCTTCTCCTCTACAACCCTCAGATCCTTACACGATGAGATCACCCCTAAAGGCTTCCTTATGTGAGGTAAAAGTGTGTTCATGGAAGTAGGAGGGTTAAAAGGGGGACCTTAGCGCTATTTATAGAGTTTTCAGTCAGGCCTTCTCATCTCAGGCCGGGCCCAACTTGGCTCGTACAAGCCAAACTCATATTCAACTATTAAGAAACCTTATGTCTTACCTTATTAGACTAACTCCGTAAAACGATAAATTATAATCTCAATTAATATAGTCTATATTAGGAAAATTGTTACATGGGATTCTCATGGTAATGACTAAAGTAGCTAATCCAGCCGTCCCTCCCCACCCAAGATGTTTCTAGCAAACCATAAAGAAAGAAGAAAAGAAACTAGACCAATTATTGGTATAATTCCACTAACAAAACCCACGGCGAAAACGACTGCCAAGCACCCGTGAAACGCGCTTCAAAACAACAGTCAACAGCAAAGACCAGCAACCATGTGTACATCGCACAAAAGGACGACGATCAGGCCGACTTCTCCTTGGAAAAGGAAATTCGTGTGATTCGATCAACCAAGTCCAACTTGGACTTTCACTTTTCTTGACCTCGACTTCAACATGAATCAAGGAAAGTGGAGCTTTTCTAGCCTAATGGTGGGGCTTTTGGGACGGTAGGAACCGTCGAATTTTAGCCACGCATTTTCATGTAGGAAATTAGAAGATGGGTTCCAGTTGTTTCAATTATTATTTTTATTTTTTTTGTTGACTTCCCATTGCTTCCTATTTTCTTGGCTTAACTTAGGATTAGATTAGAGGATTTAAAAAGGCCAAAGAAGCACTAATTTGAAAGAGAAACTCTCACAAATCTCATTACGTGAAATTTTTTGAATATGAAGGTTGAATAAACAAATTAAATACTGAAATATAGATAACCACAAATCACAAGTAGAAAAATATAATCACTAACTAAAAAGAAATCATTAATGATAAATTGGTAGACAAAAAAATTACTTGTTGATTCGAATCTCGTAAATGAAGATATGTAAAGACCTAAAACATGTCAAGATCAATTTTAGGATTACATGAGTCAAAGCTAATGTTAAAATAAAAGGAAACGATTTTCAATCAAATTCCATATAAAGTTCTTTTTTGTGTTATTAAGTTTCATTTATTTGCAAAAAATATCCCCCAAATCCTTTCTTTGGTCAGAGAATAATATTCACTATTTTAAATTTTGCAAGTTAAAAATTTTGACTCTACTTAAATATTCACTACATATTCACCTTAAATATTTTTTTCACCAGTCAAATGAGTCTCGCATTTCCATCTTTTAGCACTTGTGGCTGACATTGCACTGTCCGTTTTATGAAATAACAGCACCATTTTCTCCTCATTTCCCTTTCTTTTATGCCTTGGCCGACTCCAGTAGCAAAGAAAATTATGTGCCCATCCTTCCTTTTCTTTTTTTCCATTTCAATTTCCATGACAGTAGTCCATGTATTTCACATTACCGATTAATTTAACCACTTTGCTTTGGCCCAGGTTTTATTCAATTGGCTCAAACTCGAGACATAAAATATTCTCTATTTTACCTTCACAGATGCTCTACTTTAAAATATTTTATGAACGCATACATAGTTCTAACAGTTAGCATCATTAGTTTAAAGCATTTTTGTATTGGGAAATTAACCATTACAATATGATATAAGGAGATTCATCAACAATACTCGCACCATTACCTCTCATTGGCAAAGTCGATAAGAGAATCAAAGAAAAATTAAGTGTTTGCCACATGCTTGCTTAGGACGCGAATGATAACAAATCTTATGGAAATCAATTCCCGGCCAAAAATAGATTTTTCTATTTTTATTCCCTATATGAGTTCCTGAATAAAAATATGTGTTTGATAACGAAATAAAAATTATGTTCTTGGAACAGAAATTCATTTGACAATGACATAGAATTTCTCCTTATCGGGTGGCCAATGGCCGACTAATAATAAGGGTAAGCGATGAGAAGAGTTTTTATTTTTTAGTTTGGTTTTAGAAATAGAAAAGTAGAAAATTTTTTGCTTCTCCAAACCTATTTCTGAACTAAAAACTTGTTTTAAAAATTTTTTAAAAAAAATGAAATTGCATTACTAAATAAATTTCTACTCCAAACCTATTCCCGATAATAGAAAAATAAAAAAACAAATAAACAAAATGGTTATCATGCGCACCTTTAAAAACAAGAAAAATCAAAAAGCGGTATCTCTCTTCTATGAGCGGTCATACAGTGATAACCTTTGAGGATCTTCGAGGGATGTAAATCTAATATTTAGTAGGTGTTCTCGTTCCCGCACATCGCAATGCTTTCCCTTCCAAAGGACGTCTTAGAGGCTTCCACAAATCAATTTGCATGCATGCTTTCTAAGTTAAACTTCTTCTCTATCATTGCTTGTACATTGGGTACAGCGAACTATATATGCGCCAGTCCAGTGACATGCATCTTGCAATAAGTGACTTTAGTCAATTCTCTTCAAAACTCGTTTCTCTATTTTATATCATTGATATGGAGTAGGGGATAATGTCCACAGTGGTGTCCGAACTTTGAAACCGTCCGTTCGCAAAGGGGTGAAGGGTTATAGGTTGCGGAGCACCGAGGGGAACTCGTCCAATTTTGTGTTCAGTAAGGATGTCGCCTTTGACAAGTCTGCTTGGTTTCAGATGAGAAGCCAGAGATCAGTTGCAGAGAGAGAGAGAGAGAGAGAGAGAGAGAGAGAGAGAGAGAGAGAGAGAGAGATATAAACGGTGCACAAGAACAGGTGGAGTTAGCAAGCAGACCCCGGAGATATGCTGGGTGCGAAAGATGCCACGGATTCCGTAGAGTTGCGGAATTCCACATCGGCTAATAGTTCTGAGGCACGAGATGAATGCGAGGCTAGGCGATGGTCCGCAAAGGTGGATGAATTGTAGCGACAGTCGAATGCAGAAGTACAGATGACAGATTTAGTTACAGAAATATAATTGTCGGTTATCGAGATGCAGAGGAAGACTACTGGGATGTTGCTAGTAACTCGGAGGAGTTATGTCAAGAAAGCGCTTCAATGTTCGGTTGATGAAATCTACAAGTTCCCCTCTTGCCAACTGCAGTAAATTGTCATTGAGATTGTCACGATGCACTATACGAGTTTGCAGGAATCGTTACGAGACACGGTGGTCTCGTCAAAACTTGAGGCCAGACATTTAAGGACCATGGAAGAAGTGGAAGATGCACCATGGTTGAAGGGTCTCCATTAATTGTTGGGATTCGATGCATACGCTCCATCGATAGAATGGCACTAGGCTCCCACTCTCCAGTGAGAGAGCGGGGTCCAGGTGGCCGCCCCAGCAGGGGCCACTTGAAACAATGAGCTAATTCGGTGTTCAGGTGGAGCTACAGGTTTTGTGAGAAAACTAAGTACAGCGAGAACTGATAAATATGGAATAGAGATAAATATGTCCGAAGAGGAGATGACCGTGAAGAAAATTCATCATGTAGAGAATCTTCTGGGCATGGTGACCAACCCTATTCGTCTGAGAAAGCTTAAAGCAGTGCTTGGGCTTCGTATACGTGTTAAAAAAAATCAAATCTAAAAGCCTAGGCTGATAAGTGGAGGGACATCATATGTATATAAAGAGCATATAAACCACATAGTTAAATGACGTGGGATATTTCAATACTCTCTTTCACTCGCAAGTCTAAGTAGGAATGACATGTGAAAATTGACTTATGAGGTAGACCCACACACAAAATAAATCAGGATAAAGCCTACATTTGGTATCATAATAGAAAATCCAACTCAAAAGCTTAAATCAATAAATGAAGAGAGGTAACATATATATAAAAAGCATACAAACTACATAATCAAGTGATGTGAGATATTTCAATAATAGTTTTGTGATGATTGAGCGCAGGAGCTTAGGAGAGATGCCAAATGATGTGGTAGAAGTTTGGACTTCTCACCGAGGTGAATTTATAAGACAGCTGGAAGGTTAGACCGGATTTGGTTTGGAACCGACTCAAATTGGCGTTCGAGGACGCTGGGAAGGAGCGAGATGCTTCGGAGTGCGCGGGGACAGGCAGCTGCTGTGCGTCCGGCACCTGAGCCGATGCTCACGAATGATGTTCGCCCTCGTCTCGGCAAGGTGAAAAAATAGGATTGACTGACGTCCGACCATATCAAGGCCGAACATTCGAACTGACCAGAGAGAATTCTCGAAGGAATTCGGACGTCCAGTCGAACGGCTGTCCACCTGTTTTCGTTATAACCTCAACCATAGCTTTAGCCTAGAGAAATCGAGAGAGCAAGATTTTCTTGATTGTCGCTCGTGGGGCCGACTCAGATCTAATCGAGGTCGGGAAACACTTGAGTGAGTATATGATTTGAGCACCTGTCTTCTCTTCACCTTGATTATAGTCGAGCCTGATCTCGTCGATCTCTCCCCATGAAGTAGAGACACCCGATCGAATAACATAAATCCTCTGTCTAGTTTATTCCGCGTTTGTTTCTCGCTTGGATTGTTTGGTTTCGTCTGCACTTTCCCCGTTTTGCAAAACGGTTCAACAATGGCCAAATATGCGGATCCAAAACATTACGATCGAATGACCTATCATGAACAAGATTTCACGACATGATCTTATCTAACACTAGTTATCAAGACCAATGATACGAGGTCATATTGATTGAGTAGACCGAACACTCGTAAATGGCAGAGGAGCTATTTTTCAAATTTCTAGGGTAAAACTACTCTGTGTGTGATGAAAGATGGTTGATTTCAGAGTAAGTCGATTTCTGACTTTCCATTGATTGTCTTCACTTGGATCCCAATTTTTAGAGAGTATATATGTGGAATGGAAATTGGATATGATGGATGATTGGCATAACAACCAGTACACCATAGGTTGGCCCAACCCAGCCCTCTCGTACTAGGGTTGGCTCCTCGCCATTCTCCCTTTAACACCAACGGTAGATAGGAACCGAACCGTCTCACAACATTCTAAACCCAACTCACATACCACCTTGATCAACGAATAACCAAACCCTTGGGAACCTTTTCACCCCAGATATCCACGATTTCATCATAACCTCATCCATAGTTTGAAGGATCGTTTGTTTTGCAAAAAATATAAGATTTCTGAAAAAATATCTTTTAAGAAAAATGAATTTATTTTCTAATATTTGGTTGAAACCTGAAAAGTGTTTTTCGTTGCTTGGTTAGGAAAATCTAATAGGGAAAATTCTCAAAAAATTAGTATTTCTTTAGTCTATAATTATTTTATTTTTCCTTTTTCCTTTTTTTTCTTTTTTTCTTTCTTTTCTTTTTTTTTTTTCCCAAGTCAAGCTCATCGACCTCAGGCAAGCTCAACCTTGCAAAATCTGTTGAGACTCGAGCTCATCGACCTTAGGCGAGCTCAAGCTTGCCCGTGACCAATTGCCGATCATTGTCGTGGCCAACAACTTGTCAAGGAAGCAAAAAAAAAAAATATATATAAATAAAAAATAATTGAAAATTCGATTTTTTTAATACTTTCATAATAAACAAACATTTCAACCCAAGCCCGACTGCCAAGGACCTGTGCACAACCTTCGTGGACCCACAGCTAAGGGTCAAGACCAAAGCTCAAGCGTTAAAGACCTAAGTATGGGTGTTAGCTAAGTAGCACTGACATGAGACACGAACACGCAACATGACACGATACGACACGTCGACACGTCATTTCTAAAAAATAGAGAATTCCGACACATTGCAACATGTTGTATATTAAATAAATATTTTTTATTTTTAATTAATTTGATTCAAATTCATAAATAATTACTTAATTAAAAATAGCCTATAATAAATTTACACTAATAATATTAATAAATCAATTCATTTGAAATTCGAAAGATATATTCATAGTTAATGCAAAACATGTTTTTAACTTTAACAAAAGTTATTGATGAAACTAATAATTAATAAGAAATTAGAGAACCTTTGGGATTTCGAGGGGAAGGTGAGAGATTCGAATCTCCACATTTTCGGGGAGGGGTTGGGGTGGGGATGAATTAGTTTCGGGGAGTGAGTTTCGACTCCCATGCCCTGCAAGAAAGGTAGGACAAAGGTCTGAAAGTAAACATTATAATAGGAATAGAATAGGACCAACCAAAAAAAATTAAAAAAATAAATAATAAAAAATAAATAAATAATAATAATAATAATAATAAAATTAGAATCAATTTATTTAAATAAATCAATGATTTTCTACAATGACCAAAAATTATCATTATTCAAAATTCAATATTTTTATTTTTCAAAATTATTTTTTAATTTCATTTATTTAATTTTCCAGTTAAAAAAACGATCCCCAAAATCTACCCCTTCTTTCGTTCGTCCTTTTCCCTCCACCCCAAGTTTATTTTACTTTTTCCCTCCCCCACCACTTGACAGTGACAGGTAAGCTGTCACTTCCCCTCCCCCTCACGCCATCAAATCTCCTTTCTTATTTTTTTTGGGTTTCTTTATTGAAAACCCTAGCGAACCGCCAAGCGCTCCTTTTCCTATTCCTCCTTGCCGCTCACCGCACGACCCCCTTCCCTCCTCTCCTCTTCCTCTCGTCACCAATCCATCGCAACAGTGGCGGCCCTCGCCACTCTCTCTAGCCGTCTCTCGCCGTCGCGATGGTCCATTCGTGGCTTCCTCTCACCGACGGGAGTTTGCCTTCTCTCTCTTCTTTCTCTCTGTTCGGCTCTTTCTCTAGCCGTCTCTTGCCGCCGCGGTGGTCCGTTCGTGGCTTCGTCTCGCCAGTGCTCACGGCCTCTGCTTCCTCGCCCTCCCTCGCCTCCACCCTCCATCAGTCTTCCAGACACGCGTCGACACACGTGTCGAGAAAAGTTGACCGCGTGTCAAAAAATCCGACACGCAGTGACCGTGTGTCCAACCGTGTCCGAGCATGTCGACGTGTCCGACACGCTCCAACACGTGTTGGACACAACACGAAAGCACGGGCAACGTGTCCATGCTTCATAGGGTGCTAGAGTATCGAGTACGGGCACTATGGATTTGGGCCTAGCCGTCAGAGACAAGGTCCTAATCACCCAAACCAAAGAATCAATGTTGGCATTTATGTACCCAAGTGTAGAGTTTCGAGTCCAAATGCCAATATCTAATAATATTTTGGAAAACATTCTCCCATTTTTTTCAAAAAGAAAATTAATTTCTTGAATTTAAATTCGATAGGAAAAAAAATTTCTTGAATTTAAATGCATGACAAAATTTCTGTTTGAAATAGTTTCTGGAAAGAAATAGATTTTTCTATTTCTATTTCTAGAAGAGTTTCTAAGCAAAAATAACCGTTTGATAACGACACAAAATTTCTACTCTAAAAACAGAAATTCGTTTGATAACGACACAAAATTTCTTTCTTTTGGACGACGGCGGCGACGACTGGCGACCTTTAATATAAAAATAAATATAAAAATAAAAATAAAAATGATTTATTAACAAAAAAAATAAATAAATAAATACATAAAAATAAAATAAAATAAATCATAAAAAATAAAATAAGAATATCATTTTATTTTAAAATTAAAATATCCTTAAAAATAAATTTAATTTATTTATTCTATTTTATTTTATTTTACGAATAAATTTACTTTAAAATGAATAAAAAATAAAAATAATTTATTTTTTAATTTATTTTAATAAAATAATTTATTTTTATTTATCATAAATAAATTATTTTTAATAAATTTAATAAATTTATTTTTAATAAACTAAAAATAAAATGATAAATAAAAAAATTATTTATTTTTAATTTATTTTATGAATTTATTTTTATTTTTAAATGAATAAAATGAATATATTTGTTTTTATTTTTAATAAAATGATATTTAATTAAATTTATTTTTAATAAATAAATTTATTTCGATTAAATTTATTTATTAAAATAAAAATAGTATTTATAATAACAATTAAAAATTAAAAATAAAAATGAATAAATGATATTTTATAATAATTTTTATTTTTAAAATGATATTTATTTATTTTTAAGGATTTTTTAAATTTATTTGTAAAATAAATATTTATTCGTAAAAATAAAAGTAAATATCATTTTATTTATTTGAATAAATTTCATTTTAAAATAATATTTATAAAAATAATTTATTTGGCGACCGATGGCGGCGGCGCGGGGCGGCGGGCGGTCGGCGACTAACAGATGGTGGTCGACGACAACGGATGAAGGACCGATTGACGAACGATGAGAAAATTTTTTATTTCTCATTTCTGTTCCAGAAATCAGAACTAGAAAATTTTAATTTCTAATTTCTATTCCAAACCTATTTCGGAATAGAAATCTATTCCAAAAAATAGAAAAACGGAATAAGTTTATCAAACGGATTTGCATTAAATTGATCCGGAATAGAAAAATTGTTTCTGGAACAGAAATTGGTGGTTGTCATGCACCCCCTAAGTGAACATTTTTCATTAACTCATTTTTCTATGCATATCAAAAGCTGGAAAATGAGAAAAATGTTCTCTCAAAAAATGTTTAACAAACCCTTAGAGTGAGCTTAAGAGGGTCATCTAGATAAAGTGAAAGAGCAAAATTTTCTTGATTGTCACTCGTGGGGGCTGACAGCTACCCACTTGCTACCGCCCACCGACAGCCTGGCCACCGATAGGGAGAAATTCTATATTGTTATTGGATGAATTATTTCATATCGATATCAAACGCATAATTTTGCTTAAAAACTTGTCTAATGAATAGAAATAAATAAATAAAAATTGACCAAAAATTGATTTTTGGAATGGGATTTGTTATGATTCGAGACCTAAGCAAGCAAGTGATGAACATGTCATTTTTCTTTGATTCTCTTATCGACTTCGTCAATGAGAGGTAATGGGACGAATACACTGTTGACGAACATCTCTTTTTATCATATTGTAATGGTTAATTTACCAGTACAAATGCTTTAACTAATGATGCTGACAGTTAGAACAATTTATGTGTTCATAAAATATAAAAAAGTGGAGCATTGCGAAGGTAAAACAAAGCATATATTATGTCTTAAAGTTTGAGCCACCGAATAAAACTCAGCCAAAGCGAAGTGGTTCAATTAATCGGTAACGTGAAGTACATGGATTCCTATCATGAAAATTGAAATTAAAAAAAAAGGAAGGATGGGTACATAATTTTCAACCTATTCCCTAAAAAAAACCCCAAACTTTAGATTTAGTGTTAATCCTGCCCCAAATTTTTTTTGTCTAAGAAAAAACCCCATACTTTAGGTTTAATCCCAAATCTGACCCAATATTTTTTATTTTTTTTGTCTCATAAAATCCCTATACTTTAAGTCTAATCCTAAATCTACTCCAAATGTTTTTCTAAGAGGAAATTCGCCAATTTTTACTTTACTCCTCTGTCCAATCATTGTCGTTAGTTGTCCTTGATATTAATTTCTTAGAACAATTTCATTTTGGACATAATTTTCCATGTCACCTTGTAAATATGAATTCGTTATCAATGTAGATATGTCACATCAAGTTCACACTAGACCACAGAGTTGATTTGAAAAAAAAGAAGATGAAAGTTGGCGATTTTTTAACAAAATTCAAGGCAAATTTGGGACTAGATCAAAAGTTTAGGGTTTCTCTAAGACTAAAATAAGTTGAGGGCAGAATTGGAACTAGACTAAAAGTTTGGAGTTTTTTAAGAGAATTAGGCCCATAATTTTCTTTGCTATTGGAGTTGGCCAAGGTATAAAAGAGAAGGTCCGCTTTCCTTGTTTATGTTGAAGTCACGGTCAAGAAAAGGGATAGTCCAAGTTGGACTTGGTCGACCGAACACACTATTTCCTTAACCAAGTAGAAGTCGGCCTGATCCTCGTCCTTTCGTGCAATATGCATACGCTTGCTGATCTTCGCTGTTGATCCACCTCTCTAAATGATTAGTCGTTCATGTTAATTGCTCATGTTTGGATGAACACGTTTGAAGTTCACCTAGACCAACCGAAGCTTCAGAATAATGTTCCTTTTATCTAGACTCTCAAGAGAGGATCATGAACGCTAAAAAAGTTCCAAAGTTTTTCTATGTAGGGATTGATTGTAAGTAGATATCTAAATAAATATATCATACAAGATTTATAGGATAAATCCTACGCAAGTCAGAAAATTGTACTCGTTGGTCAGGTACAGTCCAAAACATTAAGATTTGCTTGTTTACGCTCTATATCTTTTGAGTTAAGATAAGATTTACTTGTTTACGCTTTATATCTTTTGAGTTAAGATAAGATTTGCTTGTTTACGCTTTATATCTTTTGAGTTAAGAAATTGTGAAAGTAGGTATGCCATAAGAATTGGATTAAATAAAAGATAATAGTCAATTTCACTATATAAAACGTATAGTTTCCTTTGTACTACAATTAACAAGTATAAACACTGGGGTTTGGGGAAATAGCCCTACTACCATTTCTTAATACATACATGTACTTTGAGTTGAATATTTTGCTATCATCCTCTTGAACAAGAAAAAAAGGGCGAATATAAATCATAACATATGGGAGGAAAAAAAAAGGGCAAGAATGATGAGTGGATAATTGAAGTAGGAAAGAGAGAAGTGACATGGAATTCCTTCGAGGAAAAGGGAAAAAGGGAAAAAGTTAGGAAAGTTAGGCAAGTTGAAGCCCCTCTACTTTCGACCGAAAAGAGAAGTCACTCTACTCTCGGTCCAAACAAAAATAAAAAGGCCACTCCACTCTTCCGAGTAGAATTGAAACCCTTGTCTCCTGTGTACGTGTATGGTCAAAGTTTGGGTTTTTTTGTGTCACTTTTACACCTCTCTACCCTCTACTTTCTATCTTTTTTTTCCTTATCTATGGAAATTTAATATTTGTTCTTTGACCGAGCAAAAGCATCTATACAACATTTCAAATTAGATCGGGGACGAGCATCATATTCAATTCAAATGGGAATTGGACCGAACCAGCATGGATCGACCTGTTCTAGGCCGGTTCTAGGAGAATCTAATTCGGTTTTCAGTTTCACAAACCTAAAATTGGCAGGAGAAGTGCCAAAAAGTCATAAACCTTTGCTTTTGTGCCGATTTAGTCCTAAACCTTTTTTTGATGCCGATTCAATCCTAAACATTTTTACGTTGTGCTAATTCAGTCCTTTCCGACCAATTTTGGCCGAATTTTGCTGACTGGACGTCGGCTAGCTGATGTGGCCTGATTGGCGCTGACGTAAATAACTTTTAATAATATTTTAATATTTTTGAATTTTTATTTTTTATTTTTATTTTTTATTTTTTCGTCTTTTTCCTCCCCGCCGGTCACCGAGGTTCGGCGACCGGCCAAAGCCAAAGGCCGGCGAGGGCGAGGCCGACTCGCCGGCCACCTCGCGGGCGAGGCTCGCCTAATCAAATCCGGCGAGGGAAAGCCTCACCCATGGCCGGCGAGGCTCGACCTCGCCTGGGCCCGGCCATGGGCGAGGCTCGCCTCACCGAATCCGGCAAGGTCAAGCCTCGCCAGCCATGGGCGAGGCTCGCCCCGCCGGATCGACGAGGCGAGCCTCGCCCTCGCCGGCCTTCGGCTCGGCGTCGCGACCTCGGTGACCGGCCGGAGGAAAAAGACAAAAAAATTCAAAAATTCAAAAATATTAAAATATTATTAAAAATTATCCACGCGCCCGGCCGGCGTTTAGTCAGCAAAATCCGGCCAAAATTGATCGGAAAGGACTGAATCGGCACAACGTAAAAAGGTTTAGGACTGAATCGGCACCAAAAAAAGGTTTAGGACTAAATCGGCACAAAGGCAAAAGGTTTAGGACTTTTTTGGCACTTCTCCCTAAAATTGGCTAAGGACCAATTTGGTTGTCACTCCCAAGGCTAGAATCGGCCAAGTATGCGGATCCAAAAAATTACGATCGAATGGCCTATTAAGAGCAAGATTTCACAACATGATCTACCTAGCACTAGTTATCAAGATCAAATCCATACTTCCCCTTCCCTTTGGCCCCCACGAAATTGACTTGTTAATGGAGTGAATGAACTTGTGTCTGTTGAGTTGGCACACATCACTGATCTAATCTAAGATTGAGCCTGCTCTTGGGGTGTTAACTTGTAGATTAGCCGTTTCGTTAGCTTCGCCTAGTATTTCAAAAGTATTTAATCCATCAAATGGCAAGAGTTCCATGTCACAATAACAACAACGATACGACATCCCATGAATTGGACTGATTGAGGAGACCGAACACTCATACATGGCATAGGAGCAAATTTAAATTTTTCCAAATTTCCAACCTAGATTTGGAAATTGACACTACAAGTCTTTGTGGAACTGGGTGATGGAATAATTAAATGTTGAACTATGCATTTATCTAACAATTTAAGCTTTTGAAATAGTTCGTAGTGATTTCATGAAATCTCACGTGATATCAAAGCCAGAAGTCCTGAATTCGAATCTTTTTATACCTCTATTTGCCTTCCCAATAAAATATTTCAACGCTTAACACTAGACAAAAAGACAAGACTAAATGTAATATTAAATCACGTATTTATCAAACAATTCAAACTTTTAAAATAATTGACAATGGTACCATAAAATCTCACATTTGGAACTGAACTGGTTGTCGGTTCTGAGACCACTGATTCTGGTTTCACCTCAGTATATTTTTCTGGTTTTGGTACAAATTCTTATAATAAAACGTATAAGTTATACTATTCCACTACACAAATATGTATTTATAGATTGACGACTCTAGCCTTTGGATTGAAAACCAAATGGGTTCTTAGCCGATTCTAGATTTGTGGTACTCAGAACCAAATCGGATTCTTCTTGAACTGGCCTCGAACAAGTCGATCTAGGCCGGTTTAGTCAGATGCCCATTTGAATCTCTTACGGTGCTCACTCCTAATCTGAGAAATGTTGTTGACACACTAGGTCAAAGAACAAATATTAAATTTTCATGAAAAAAAGTAGAAAGTACAGAGGTTTCAAAATGTTCTTAAAAAATCAAAATACATTAAATGATGGATTTAACCCAAACTTTGACATTACAAGGGTTTCAAAAATCTACTCAGAAAAGTAGTGTGACTTTTCTTTTTAAGGTAAAAGTCACAAAAATACCAAACTTTGATAACGTGACATATTTATCTCAGTTTTTTATAACACCAAAAACCTCAAATTTGTATCCGCATAACATATTTACCCCAAACTTGTATAGTGTGACACATTTATACTAAACTTTTTTTTAACACCAAAATCCCAAACTTGTATCTATTATCCTAAGTTTAGGGTTTTCTTTGTCAAAAAAATTATGTTAAATATATCAGTTTAAGCTTCAGGTTTTAAGTTGAAGTAAATAAATCATAATTGATAAAATTTAGGGTTTTCGGTAACGTTATTTCCTTTTTTTTTGTTTGGGCCGAGTAGAGTGACTTTCCTTTTCGGTCGAAAGTAGAGGGCTTTAACTGCCTAACTTTCCTAGCTTTTTCCCTTTTTCCTGGGAGGAGTTCCATGTCACTCCTCTCTTTTCTACTTCACTCTCTGCTCATCATCCTTGCTTTTTTTCTCCCCTATTTTATGATTTATTCTCCCCCTTTTTCTTGTTCAAGGCGATGATAGCAAGCTATTTAACTCAAAGTACATGTATGTATTAAGAAATGATAGTAGTGCTACTTCCCCAAACCCTATGTATTTATATTTGTTAATTGCGGTACAAAGAAAACTATACATTTTATATAGTCAAATTGACTATTATTTTATATTTAATTTGAATCTTGTGGCATACCTATTTTGACAATTTCTTAACTCAAAGGACCTGTAGTGTAAACAAGCATATCATTACGTTTTGGACTATACTAACCAACGAGTACAATTTTATGACTTGCTTAGGATTTATCCTACATATATTGTAGGATATATTGATTTAGATATCTACTTATAATCAATCCCTACGTAGCAAAACTTCAGAACTTGTTTAGCATTCACAAACCTCTCTTGAGAGTCTGGATAAATCTGAAGTTGGTCTAGGCGAACTTCAAATGTGTTCATCCAAACACAAGCAATTAACATGAACGATTTAATTATTTAGAGAGGTGGATCAATTGAGATGTGCCAAAATTGACTTCGACAACACCTGGTCCGTCATATCGATAATGAAAAATTAATATAAAAACGACTTGTGGACGAAAGTTTCCTGAAGCTCTCGGCGGGGTACAGCCCAGAAACCCTATTACTGACCAGATGACTCGTTTCCCACCCAAGTGAAAAAAGAGCCAAATCCATGGATCTGCTCCAACCACTTGACAAGGGAGAATAAACAAAGGGAAAAAAATCAGCTCTTACCCCTGAGCATCTTAACCCACCAAATGATATAGCGTCATCTTTCGAAATCCAGCCCTTTAAGATCAACAAGGGTTTATTATACTAGAACATAATCCTCCCCACAAGATCTCATGCGATTTCCCAAGATAAACTCCATGCTCCATGCTCGCGATTATAATAGTGAAAGTAAGATCTGGGTGGGGGAATATTCTCTCGCAAAGTACCTTGAGGGATAAGAACTCCTTCCTCATAATGCAAATAACACAGGCTTACACGCGACAGGAAATGCCATAGGCACAAGTTGTCCACACAAGAAGTGGCATCAAAGTCTGATATGTCAAGAATCATCACCCTAACTTTCCCTTTTAGATCTATTTTATGCCGACTCTTGGGAGGCCGTCCTTCCTTCAATTGTTTCCTTGGTTCTTGACTATATGAGAAAAGGAACGAGTTCTATTGTTTCTGGCCACAAAAAGAAAAATAAATAAATAAACAAACACATCAAACCCATTTGTACACATCATTGGGTGGTTTTTGATCTCTTTTATTTTAAAAGTTAACTCAAAATATGAGACTTTCCCTCACATTTATAAATCAACCATCGATGTCTTCCACAATCTTTGTGCAACAACCTCCACAATCTCTCCCTTACGAGCTTGAGAGGGAGCCGCAACAACCTGTAACTCTCCCATGTGACTATTGGGTCACTTGTTGGCAAATATGCTCTAATATCTAATATAAGTGTTAGATAATCTTGGACCTCTTTCACTCCCAAAACTTAATTTAAAGAATGAGGGTTTTCTCACACTTATAAACCAGTCGTCAATCCCTTTGATGACCGCTTTGAGACAACCTCAACACACATTTACATATAAGAATTCATATTTTAAACATATTATGCATGTTGTATCTTATCTTGATTGCAAAAGATACGCCGTGCTTAATAAACGAGTTGTTATCCAATCAGACTTTAAAATTGATATGAGATAGTTGTAAACACGAATCGTCACTCATGTTCTATCAACATGGCTTAGTTTAGTAGATTAGAAATGAAATCATTCATACGTGGGCTAGGCACTATCAGAATTATGCAATCTTATGCTGGATCTTGGATTTCGATTCTAGGGAATATATTACTTCCTGTCTACGAGGCATTGAGGAGACTAGGCCATTTAATACTCCATTGTCTCTAAATGGGTTCTCAGTTATGGAGTTAAAGAAAAATGAAGTATGATTAGCCATCCACCACCGCTTATATAAACCCTACAAAGACCTCCCTCTTTTTCATTCGAACTTCAACTCTCTCCTTCTCCCTCTCTCCCTCTCCCTCTCTCTCTCTCTCTCTCAAGAATCGATCTTGCTCTCTGAGAAATGGGTGCTTCCACACCACCTTCTTCTTTTAGCTGCGAAATCAGAATCGCTGAAGCCAAGAACATGGACCTTGTCCAGCCCTCGGACATGGTCTTTGTCAGGCTCTACTCTCTGCAGGGAACAGCAACCAAAAGATTCAGCTAAACACGCGGGGAGCTTGCGTCGCCATCGAGCTCCGGCTTGCGTTGGAACGAGTCCTTCTCCTTGGAATGCACCGGGAGTGAGGACTCCATGAAATCCCTGAGGCAAGCAAGCGTCGTCTTCGAGCTCCGGACGCGGAGCAGATCCTCCATCCTCGGTCCCATTGGACGCCGATCCAAAGTCGTGGGCAGGGCCGAAATTCCATGGAAAACCGTCCTGGAGTCTCCAGGAATGGAGGTGGAGACGTGGGCGAGGATGGCTCCGCCGTCAAGAAGACGTCTTTCCGAGGACGGGAAGCCTCCGTCGGTGAGGATAGCGATGAGGTTGAGGGCTGCAGACATGGCGAACGTGGACGGCAGGGAGAGAACGAGAGAGGCGAGGTTGAAGAAGACGGAGGAGTGCGAATGCGATGGCTGTGGCCTTGGCTTTTGCAGTCGGGAAGATTACGATGTATTTGCATTAGCGGCTGCTTTCGAGGCCTTTTAGGTGGTTCATTCACTTGGTTGAAAATTTATCACCGAATTTATTGATTTTTAGTGCTTTTTTATTCCATTTTTGTCGATTTTAATTCTTCAAATTTGGTGAATTCCTAGTCCTGTGGTTGATTACCTGTGAAATTGCACATACAAAAATATGATGGCTCCTCAAAATTACAGAAAAGTTCCTGGCAATTCGATCGTGTGCTTTTTTTATTTTTATTTTTCAAGTGTACTATAAAAATGAGCAAGATTTACGTTGCATTGCACCAAAGGAATAGCATCTGCATATGTATATAAGCAAATGTCATTGCGATTGTTGTATAAAGCATTTTAACCAACCTTTATATGGTTGACAGATGATTCATCTGTCTTATCAGCGAAAAGAGTAAAAAGTATTGGAAATTCATTTAGAGAAATGTCGAAATGGTATAGCAGAAGTAGATACAGAGGAAAATAGGGTTGCTTTCGAAGTATGTTAATCAAATTATATTTTTGGCAACTTAATCAATTGAGTTGAATAACCAAATTTAGTCCATTTACGCTCAATCACTCAACCAACTCTTCAAGTTTTCAGACTATATGAATATGACACTCTTCCTTCTTTAGCTTCAACATGAAGAAACCTTCGGGCTGTCAAGTTTCAAGTAGCAAAATCTTTTCCTGCCGACACTAAGATACAAACTGCGCGTGAACAATAGAAGACACATGAATCCTAAGAACCCGGCAATCGCATTTTTCAAATGTTCGTGAATACGATCATTAAGATCGACCATCAGACAGGCAGAATTCAACCAAAGATCGCTGGATCTCGGACAAGCTGATCGATTGTGCTTTGCCATATCGGCTAGAGAGAGATTCCCCTGCCCTCGAGGTAAGAAAAATCTAAAAAATTCTATCAGCACAATTTCACTTTCACTGAGACGTTGCCAATGGATTTTTACCCTTTTCAAATCCACCTACCAGACTTTATCGCCATGCTCTAGAATCTGGTCGTTTATAGCGAAAACGACCGACTCTGCAACCTTTCCAACAAGTGCTTACTAATTATCAAGAAGAAATGGCACATGTCTAAGGAAAAGTTCGATACAATTGTGCATATTCACGAGCATGAACAACAAAGCAAAATGAAAAATAGGACGTAACTTCATTCATTCCACTAGAACTTTCAGCAAATTCTGCCAACCCTACAAGAACATAATCAAAAGGAGACTACGAAACCAAGCAACTAAACCAGGAAAAAACCAGATAGAGCATAATAAAGCTACTGCATCCACATATACAAGCAACTCTCTGTTACAATAGATAAAAGGAATTCCAAGATGTGACTGCATATGCCTCTCCACGCTATTAAATCTGGAGAAGATCGAAATAAACACTCATCAGAACACATCAACAGCCATGAACAGCAGAGAGATACCATTGTAAAAATCTGATAATTCATGATTCACACCATAGGATTCAAATCAATTCAAGTGGTGCATGCCAAAATAATGTGATTCAGATATCCATTCACTTCATTTCATGATTTAACCACGATGCACCATTCCATCCAATTCAAATAAATTTCTAGCATGATTTGGCACAAGTCAAACAACTTAAAATGAACCTAAAATGCATGATTCTACATTCTAATTGAGCTATGAATGGAATTCAAGCGAGTCAAGCTGGATGATACACTAGAACATGTGCAATATTCCCATAACTCTTCCTATATCGAGGCAACTATTCTCCCTTGTCTTATTGACCACAATTACCTTTATAGTTAACCTCAAGAGAATTTTCAAAGATTGAAAGACAAAGTAAGCTCTAGAGGTCTAAGCTTCGGAATCAATTGGTTAGCACAAGAAACCAAAACAACTATATCCCTATGATTAAGCATGATGAAAACACACACGAACAAAATTCAAAAGGAGTTCAACATCACATAGAGATAAATTCTAATTAATTACGGTAAAAAACACCCGTTTAGGTGTCCATAGAAAACAAATTAGAGCTATAGCCCAAGGTCTTCCATTAGCTAAGTAGGATAAATACACCAACATCCAAAAGAAAATAACCTAGATATCAATGAAGATTAATGCTTCATTTTTCATTGATTTTAGATCTTCCCAGATCTTAGATATGTCCCCATCATTGCAAGTTACTGCTTCTATTGAATTCAACCCCACATTCAAAAAAAATCTTCATACCTATTCGTCGTTCAGTTATGATTGTAAATCCTCCCAGAACTCCAAATGGGCCAAATCCCAATCAAGCAACCGTAGTAGTATTCTCTACAAGGCTTCTTGTTGTTTGTGAGAGGGACCATTAGTTGTGCCGGCATTCTTAGATTCTGCTCCTTCCTCGTATGCAGCTTCATGGACACCAAGGGCCGCGCGACCAGATGGATCAAGATTCTTTGACCATGCTGCATCCCACTCAACTGCTTTTGCAGTACTGCAAGCCACACTAGGACCCCCAGGAACGGTAGATCTTGCAGCATTCTGCTCAGAAGCAGAGATAATCAGTTGATCTTTAGGATAAGCTGAGTAAAGAAAGCAATAAATTGAAAATGCAGAGATCTGTCAAGCAAGTCCGATCCACTTTTCAACACATCTCACCTTGCTAAAAGGAAATTCCAACCCAATAAGCATGGAATATAATTTTGGTCCTAATGACTGCTATTCTAGAAAAGAGTATTATCAATGACAGAATAGGCTACCATGTAGTCATTCACTGAAAAGCGGATCTATGGATGGACTCATCATCACAGTTCGTTAATTTCCATGGATGCGAAAGTTAGGTCCAGAAGAGAAAGCTTCAGAGCGAACATCCGGTTTCTCTAGTCACTTAAATCCAGATTCACGCTCATTGGAATACAAGAGTAGGAGAAATCCCTACAGAGGACAATTTTAAGGATTTTTTGTGTGAGAAGTCCAACAAATCCAAATTACATCACTTCTCGTTCCACGGTAAGCTATGCTGATTACTATTTAGCTTCCAAAGGACCCTATACAACAGCATTATATGCAGCGACTTGAAAAATTAGAAAAACCCAAAAACAAATTGACAGTTGTGAGGGGACCCCATAACCCTCATAGACATAATCACTATAATTCCAGACCAGCATGCTCTGTGAGAGAGAGAGAGTCCAACTAACATACCAACCACTATTAAAGAAAACACAAAACTCACCTTAGGAAATAACTTTTCAAAGATAGCTCTATAGTAATATGCCTCTTTGGTTGTAGGAGTGTTTTCCGGATAGACAAAGCTTGCATTCATTAACATTGCATCAGTAACCTGGCACGGGTTGATTAAAACATAAAATTTGTGAGAAATAAGCATTACTAGTGTTCTCAGATTCATGGAATAGATCCATTCAAATCAATACAATCGACATACATTGTATATATACTACTGGATACTTCAATGCCACCATTGTACATTCTAAAACCCATACTCATCATACTTTACAAAAGCATCTAGGAGAGAACTTGTAACTAGAAGAAGCTTATATGACATCATACTTGCTTATTAGCATGGTCCTTCAAGCCATCAATCCAACTGTATCCCACTCCATCACTAAATTGTTCCTTCTGCCTGTACAGTATATGCTGGAACCAAAATAAACCACGTGAATATGGATCAACAACAGAATCTCAACCGAAACTGAAACATGAGATAATGTATCCTTTAGATAATTATCCAGACATATGTAGATGTCTGAGCATGTGGGTCAAATGACAGTATGCAGGTGACTGGTCAGCTGTTCAAACAAAGAGAGCTTCATACCTTTGGTAGATAAGGCTTCTGATCATCATCAAATGCATTGCGTAGGATCCACTTCTCAATCCTCCCAAGATCAGGTCTCACCTACATTCAGCAGGATTAGTAAAGACATCAGGTTTAGCACAAACTTCAGAAAACAGATCCCAGCATTGATTCTAATCGATTAACAACAATCTCCAACCCTCCAACATTTATTCCAAAAGACCAGACAGCCCATTAGGCAAGTTCTGAATAGAATTTGACGCTCTCTATCGTGCCCTTAGAATTTCTTTTTTTTTTTTTTTTTTTTTTTTTTGGGGGGGGCACAGGTTGGAGACGGCAACAAAAGGAGAATACATGGAAAGAAGAGAAGAAATCTGCTACACTCCAAATCTCCTTAAGCGAGAAACTGATCATGACACAAAATTGCAGTCGCCATAAACTAACCATGCAGCCAACCACTAAGTTTCTTTTTATATTCCAATCACAGATAAGTTCCAAGTTTTCTCTAATTATATGTGGAAAGTACATTGACAGAGTCAAAGTTACCCACCATTTTCCATTCAGGATCTATACTCATTGCTACATCTAAGAATTCTTTATCCAGAAAAGGCACACGAGCCTCAACACCCCAAGCTGAAGTTGATTTGTTGGCCCTCAAGCAGTCATAAAGATGAAGAGCTTTGATCTGTTAAAAACAAAAAAGTGAACAATGACTGTATTATCAGTGGAACTCAGCACAAGAGAGATATGATATCCCCTCTCAAGTTAGCCATACAAACAGGAGATGTGGACATCCCCCTCAGACAATTAAAATACCTTTCTACAAGTTTCTTCGTGAAGCTCCTTCTTGTTAGGTGCCTTGTGGAAATATAAGTAACCTCCAAATATTTCATCTGAACCTTCCCCTGAAATCACCATCTTCACTCCCAACGACTTAATTTTTCGAGAAATCAGGAACATTGGAGTGCTCGCCCTAATGGTAGTCACATCATATGTTTCAATATGATATATAACTTCCTCGAGTGCATCTATGCCTTCCTGGTTTGAGGAAAAAGAAACTATCACTATGTAACAATAATAACTATAAAAATAGATATGCATCTTCTCTTAGCTAGAAAGAAAAATAAACCTGAACGGTGAAGTGAAATTCATGGTGACGAGTTCCAAGATAATCTGCTACCTCTCTTGCAGCTTTTAGATCGGGAGAACCCTGGCCAACAGTTTAAAGAAGAATAAGAACAAAATAGATCATAATAGAGATTCACTGACATCAACATCAGAATCATGACCTTTACCCAAAAAAAAAAAACATCAGAATCATGACTGTATATGTTGCACAAACGATAGAAATCAACAGTTCTGTACTCCTATCAGTTGACTATAATGAATTGACGATTATATTCAAAGATATAAAGGTCCTAAACCATTAAAGTTGGCAAACGTTAATCTATAACCCAAGATATATTCTTCAATCCGGCAAATTCCAGACAAAGCCAAATCGACAATGCAAATGAAAACCCTTTTCTTTAACTTTTCCTCCTTTTATGTCCATAATCAATTGTACTATGTCTCAAGTAACAGTCAACAACTTCGACCATAATTTTCCAATCTTAATGGTTAAGCCAAATGTAACCACTCCCTGTAACTGATGTCTGCAATTATTATAATGTGATTCTTTTGCCTCAAGATTTTTTTGTCCTTCCTTAAGAGAAAAGATTAGCAGTCTTACAATGGAGCCACTGTTCCTTTTTTCTAGACCAGTATCTGTCTATCAATATAATACATTATAATTATTTATTAAAAGATAACATTTCCCAAAATTTACAACATTTCGTACTCCATAGGCTAATGGCACTGTAATTTTCTCAGCAGTAACCTTTTAACATCAAAATCAGTAAGTACTTATAGCATAGCTATTAGAGGCCAATATATGATTATCTGCTAAGGAAAGCATATCACAATAAAACCTAGTTAAAATTACCCAAAATGGCACTGTACTCGAAAGCTTCGTCAGCAATTGGAACACTTAAGGAAATTATTAAGCATGAGATCACAAGAAAAGTCATGGAAACACCTTCAAACCAATGCAAAAGCTGTGTAACTTTGAGCCCCACTGACACGCAGCTTCAGAGTCTGCCAAATGGCGAGAAGCTACAGAAGCAACCAAAGATGAATCCAGACCTCCAGACAGAAGAACACCAAATGGTACATCAGTCATTAGTCTCTTGGTGACAGCCTGCATAAGATGATGAGAAAAACCGCTCGAGAAATTAAACACTTTAGAAATTACTCAAGACAATCCAAATGTAGTGAGGTTTGGCAATCATTCAAAAGATTTTCCACAAACTTCGAGATATAATCCACTGGAAAACGTTCAGGATAATTGAAATAATTGTCTATTCTTTACTGAGATTAGTGAAAAACCAGGACATTGCTCCTTTTTACATGACAGGACATGTTAGTATCTGACTTTGATCCTCTATTTTTAGGCTAGACACCACTTCTTGTTGTTCTTCTTCTAATTTGAATGCTATGCTGTGGGTTTTCTTCTGGCTTGAGTGATGGAGAAGCTAACTTTAGCATGTGCTTTTAACAAGTAGAACTTCTAACTCAGCTTACCAAACTAATTCTAAATTGTCATTGCAAATGCAATACCACCCAATATTGACTGGAGCATCTCACCAAGAGTTCCAACAGGGTTTATCTACTTCTTTAGTTAATCTATTCCTCCAAATTAAGCTTCATTCAGCATCTTTCTACATTAATTCAGTAGCACCTCTCAAAACTTAGTCACTAAAACCAGATGATCATCAAATCTGATAATAAGCGGGTCACTACCTTCTGGTTTCCCTCTCACCACTCCCTCCCCTTTTTTGTTGTTCTTCATGCTCAATATGTTGCCCTTTCAAGTTTTACAGACACAGAATAAAACAACTTGACCATTTATATAAAATATTGCATTAAACATTCAAAAATTGGAAGTGGCACAATGGAAATATAGGTGATCCCAATGCCCGATCAGTAGAATCAGAAATTACCCTGTTTGAGCTCTACGGTGGCTGACCAAGCTGGCAGCTCTCTAATAAAGACTTATGGTATGTCCAATTGAAGAAGCTCATATTGTAATATAACTAAACCCATATACACGTGACAAGCACCATCACTACACCATATTGTGTAATGGTATTTATATTAACTTTTATAATTTGCATTGAGAAACAGAGAGGAAACATGCCCACTAGTTCCACTGAATTTTAAAAATATTACTCCAGGCAATGTAAATAATATGATCATCCACGGTCATAGATACTGAGATACATGAGAAGCATGCAACAATAGGCATCAGAAACAATTCATGTACCTTTACTGTCATATATCACTACCAAAGCATCAGCTAGAAGTGATATATGACTGACCGTTCAACAGACAAAACTACGGCCAAAAAATAAATAAGACTACTTTGTAGATAAAGTTCCTTTGAGCTATCAAGCATCAACAGGAAAAGGACTTTCGAATGTTTTTCTTTATAATCAGGAATACTAGATGAAGAGAAGTCCAAAAGTACCTTCTCAAAAGCTGCACGAAGAACAAGGGGATCGTAGGGACCAGAAGGTATTTGCTCTGTGTACCATGGAGGGTTATACCACCTTCTAAGACCACCTGCAAAATCGCCACTTTAGATTGGACAGAAAAAATTGTAATAAAAACATTACAACTACCTAAAAAGAGTAATTTAGAAAGTACAAGATTGATACAGATGGTCAAATTTCAAGGATTAGTTTTCGCAACTGCATCTTTGCATATTAAAACTGACTCAAGGCCTTGATATCTAATTACTCACCTCATCTAGATGAGTTAACAATAGCAAGAAACTTGATAATCAAACATAAAAAAAGCTTTCCATTCCATTCAGAATACTTAATCTACGGAGGCTTTTCATATTTAAGCCCGGGAAACACTGCAGAGAAATAAAAAAATTTACAAGGACCCCCTCAAATCAGATAACATATACCTATAAGCTGAATAAACCTAACCAACAAGAAAAGTAATACATGACCCGAACCTTGTTTGCTAGAGTATATATGGCCTGGAAGGAAAGACACAAATCTTTCACAGTCATCGCTCAAAGCTTTCATTTCTGAGGCAAACCAGACTGATCCTGCAAAGATGCTTAAAACATAATTAATCTAGAAATCAGTGGTACTTGTCCAATAAAGCCAAAAGCTAGAAACACGTGAAGTTGAAGCATTAGCTAAGAATTTGCTAATACATTCCTAAAGTTCTTTGAATCTGTAATACCTAGAAGGAAATTATCTCATTTCATATGGCCATAAGATGTTCGTCATTTAATAGTTCCCCATTAAAGTATGTACATCCCAGTCAAAGCACATACCATCAAGTCCCCAACCCACGTAAAGTGGTGTTATTCCAATGGCATCCGGGCTGCAATAAAGCTGTTGTCACGGGTGTCAAGAAGTACAAAGGAGAACATGCCATCCAACATATCCACAAACTCTTCTCCATATTCTTCATACTACAAAAGGAGGAAGAAGAAAACATTTATATTCAAATTATTAAACAGTCTATAGAAAAGCCAAGAGGAAAATCTGGCTCCAAAGTAGATCAATTTGGTCCTTCATGCGCCATTACAAAGTTAAAGTATCCAGAAGAATCCACTGAGTACATACATTTAGAATAAGATTCCAAGAAACTTCAAATCCAGATTAACTATGTTCAACCTACAAAGAAGAATCAAGGGAACAAACCCGATGGCTGGGCACACATCTATTTCAAAAAGCCATTTGAGCAATTGTAACTTGGAATATAGTACAACATGCTGGTCCTCCTTAAAGAATCAAAACCACTATAATTACCAAAGAATTCCTCAGTCACTTACCAGATGAGCAATGACTTCGCAGTCACTTCCAGTGCGGAACTGATGATTCTTCAGCTTTCCTCTCAATGCTTTATGGTTGTAGATCTCCCCATTAACCTGAAATGTTTACCTCTGTCAGTCATTTCTACGGTTCCAACGGGATTTAGCACGAGAAATGTTAAACAGAAGAAGATTCGTCGACGAATATGAACTCCCTCTAGCAAGATGTTCCATGGAAAAAGAAAAACTAGAAGCAACAGCACAATGTTAAAACGGACAAATGCATAAGTAAAAGCTTGTGCAATAAAGATAAGGAACAGATGCTCAATATATTTGATGAAGAGACACATTGAACTGATCCTAGACATGAAGCTAAAGTTAGAAATATACATTATGTGTAAAAAAAAGCAGGGGAATTAAGAACAACCATCCAACGTTCATTATCACCCATCTGCAAAAGTTTCCTTGGCACCACCGGAACGAGAGTAAAGAGCAGATACCATGGCAAACAAAAACCATACATTTAGTCATAGTAGACTAAAAGAAGAATTCCAATGCATTTGCTTTCATTCTAACTTGAAACTTGCTAAGGCCGTTCTAACTCGTCAAAGAGCAATTTTAACGCATTTGCTCTCATTCTAGCGCTAGTAACCGAATTGACATTTCTCCTCAACTGATTCACTAGATAAAGACAATCATCCCCACGAACTAAACCGTACCGTGACAACAACAGTCTTATCCTCGTTGTAAAGGGGCTGATCTCCCGAAGTGGGATCCACGATGGCCAACCGCTGGTGCGCAAGGTAGCAATCCCCATTGCAGTGCAACCCGCTCCAATCAGGACCTCTATGCCGCAGCCTACACACGCCATTTCAACCCGACAGAACGAGCCAATCAGTCAAAAAAATTCTACCCACATTCAAGAGATTCCAATCCGAAAGCAGAGTAAACCATCTCCACCCAAAAAAGGATACTTTGTCCAATCATATCCAGAAAAAAAAAAAAAAAGCTTAAAACACAAAGGTAAAACGCCCAAATACGAACGAGTTCGTGATTCGACAGAGATGGGTAACGGGTAAAGCAGCTAAAGCAGCAAAAACAGAGCTTGTGCCAAAACCGAGACGAATTCATTCGCAATGGCAGCGCCGTCGCCAGAGCGAACCGAACCGAAACGAACCTGCGGGAGAGCTCGATGATGCGCGAGCGCTTGGCCTGCGAGTTGTCAATGCAACCGAAGACGGCGAGTATTCCGCACATGGCGTCTCCCTCTCTCTCTGTAGATTGCAGAGGAGGAAGAGGGAGGAGGAAGGAGGAGGAGAAGGTGGCGACGGAGGAGGCTGGCTGAGTTGGATGTGTTTGCCTTTTCTTCCTTATATAAATATAGATTCGATCAGGGCCGTTAGATTCCGACAACTTTTCAAAGATTCTCAGTCTCTCTTTCTGTGATCATTACTAGGGTTTTGCAGAAATCCAGTCGAGCAGACCCCTTGTTTTAGATTCAGACACGTCTGTAATAGTAACATGGGAAAATGACATAAGATTTTTGAATTTTGACTTAATATATAGTGTGATTTCTAAATTTTTAATTTACTTGAGCCGATTTCTGAACTTTCGGTACATATTCAATTTAGTCTCCAAACTATATAAAATGTTTAATGTTATCGTTGAATTTGAATTAATAGAAAGACAATATGTAGTTCAAAAACTATGTTGATCTATAGACTAAATCAAACAAATTAAAATTCAAGAATTTCATTACACATTGAGTTGAAGTTCAAGAACTATAAAGATCACAATATATATCTGGTGAAAATTCAGAAATCGTGTATTATTATCCCTAATAAGATTATGGATTAGTGAGGATCGAGCAATTTATCCCATGCTTGGTGCACCTCATTTCACCGACCCTATGGTGTCAAGCTCAAATGGATCAAGAGTTCGGGCCTATTCGAGTAGCATAATGCTTTATGTGTTTTCATGTAGTTTAGTGTTCATTTTGCGGATATCTACATTGAGAATCACTCAAACCTCTGTTTCATAAGGTTATGCAAACGTAAATATCGACTATGGCATTTTCTGAAAATCAATCAATTACAATGGAGAAGGAAAAAGGAGGAGGAGGAGGAGGCATAATATGAATATCTATGTATACTATTCCCTAATATGAATATTCATATAGGAAAATGAAAAGAAATCTCTTCTAAAAAGATCGATATATAACGTATTTTCTAGTATATTGTGTATTTCCCAATATAAGCATAGTTCCCATGCGTATGTAGTAGTCTTTTTAGTTAGACCAAAGTGACATGACATGGTTACTCTCGTATTCCAATTAAGGTGATACTTAATATTTCGTGTAGATTTCATTCTTTTTCCAATAGTTTTTGGATTTAATTATTTTTGTCAACATGTATGGATTGAATTTTACTTTTTTTATTATTTTTCTCATTTAATCTATATCTTGCGACCCCGGATTTTGACAAATATCAAACCTTGAAAGCTTGAAACCTTCACAAACATCTCTTTCTCATTAAATGTTTCCCAACTACATCAACTTGGAATTCGCTTCCTTAATTACATAATTTATTTTCTTTTATCTTTCTTTGTTAATTATTTTTTCCAATTTTTGCTCGATCATGTACAGCCATCGATTTGGTAACGAAAAAGAAAAAAAGGAGATGAGTACCTCCGATTTCCTCACATTATTTCATACCGAAAGTCTTGGACAAGCCAAATAAATGCTACAAATGAAGATACTTGATTACTACGATATCACCTCGCCAAATTGATTGCATGACCATTAAAAAGAAAACCCTAATTTGTGATTCCTTTGAAATGATCGTTTTATCTATTGCTTCAAAAGCATAAAATCATTAATTCATGAATTAATACTATGAAAAATCACAAACCTGGTATATTCATGACAAATTTATCTAATTTTTTTTTTTTTTTTTTTGCTACCAAAAATTATAAACGGGTATACATTTGACAAATTTACATTCAATTAATTTTCGTTAAATTTCTTGCCAAATTACTAAGTTAATTGATACGTGATAGTCCAGTTTTGGGTTTTGGGTTTTATACTGTTTATCACAGGTGTTTTGATTTGTGATTTTGCATAATATTAATCCAATTTAATAAAACTAATTAAAGGTAAATTTATCACAAATATTGTAGTTTTTTATGGTTAAAAAATTATTTTGGGTTAAATTTGTCAAATTTGTATCGGTTTCGAGTTTTTTATGATAAAAAAATTAATTTTAAATAAATTTATAATAAATATATCAACTTGAGATTGTTTGTGCTATTAATCCTTAATTTATTAAATATAAGACAAGAATACCATTAAAAATGATTACTGATCAGTACTTAGACCAAAAAAATCAGCTCAGTACAATTCTAAATAATTTTTAAACAAAGAAAAAGAAGAGGCTTGGCTTTTTTCTGACCTTTCGCTGCGAGATTTGATGGCGGATCCGGACTTCCAGTTTTGAGCGCACACCGCATCGGCAAAAGCGCAAGACACGTCTTTGTCTCTTTTGTCCTGATCCTGCGCTTCACCTACCCTCAGTGCCTCACCAAGCGCAGTCCCGCACGGAGATCCCGCAGAAATTAATATTTTATTTACCTGTAAATTGTTACATTTTAATATGAATTAATGCCACGAAAAAAAAAAAATGCCACGAAAAAAAGTACGACAAAACTCATACATTAATAAATTTATTTCAGATTAATTTTTTTGATCATTAAAAATTTCAAATCACCCCATTAGTTTAGTTAAATTTATTATCAAAATGCCGACACGCGTTAATTGACAAATATATTAGTTTAGGTAACTTCGTTTAATCATATGTGTACAAATTTATATGATATTAATTCAATTTAACGGAAACTAACGGAAAGTGGATTAGTTATAAATGAATCGCTTTGGTGTTTTTTATGGTCAAAAAATTAATTTGGACTAAATTTGTTACGTATATATCAATTTGGGGTTTTCGTGGTCAAAAATTAATATAACATACATTTGTTACGAGTTTACAGAGAGTAAATTAGTTATAAATGTACTAGGGGTGTGCAAAAATACCCGAACCGCCGACCACCCGAAATCAACCGAAACCGCCCGGAATGGGCGGTTCTTGAGGGAACCTGGGTGCCGGTTCCCGATTCCAATTTTTGCGAACCGGTGGGAACCGGTCCGGTTCCTGGTTCCATGGGCGGATCCGCCCGCCCACCCACCTGCACCGAACCAATTCCCTTTTAATATTAAAAAAAAATTACTAAAACTGGAATACAAAGCAATTGTCTTGTGGCAATTGTTTCGCTGTAGGATGAATATAAAGTTGAATATTGGGGAATTCTTATGCTTTTTGGTTGTTTAGTTTATTTATTAATATAATGAAGGTGATGTATTCAATAAAGTCTTGTTTAGTTGCACTTCCTTTGTTTTCCTGTGTTTGGATGGTGCCTCATTTCACCTCCTTTGATTTGTCTGTGTGACTTGTGATATTTTGCCGAACCTGGTGAAGGATATGTCCCGTTCATAGCATTAAGAGAGACCCATTTTTCTTGAACACTTATTACTCTCTCCGCCTCTATATCAACTTATGTACATCCATTCCTTCATTGGTTGCATTTATAGTTGTAACAAATGAATCTTTGTTCCACATACTTAAATTTGGTTTTTCTTTCTTTAGCCTGTTTGTTTTGATGTCACGTAATCGTTTCATGTCAAAACCAAAATTGTTTCCAAGATCAGATTCCATGGATCCACCTAGAACCTGGACCGGACTAGCGGTCCGGTTCCCGGTGGATCCATGTAACAATGGGTGGATCCCGATTCCAATTTTTCGAAACCGGCCCTAGCGGCGGTTCCGATTCTAGGTTGGGAACCGCCCACCTGCACCATGCACGCACACCCTTAAAATGAACGTATGATTTTTGGTGTTTTTGTGGTACAAAAATTAGTTTAGAGTATCCTGCTGTCGCTTCCTCAGGATTTGATCGCCGGCTGTCAACTTACAGGATTTCCTGGGTTACCAAAAAAAAAATTAGTTTAGAGTAATGTAAATATTGGGCGAGGGATTTTAGTGATATAACTTTATTTTTGTTAACTATTAATACTTTTAGGGAAAATTTTCTTTTAATATGACTAATCCGTATTTTCTAATTGCACAACTTGCTCACATAATTACAAAAAAATTCCCTATCTATACCGTTTCGAACTCGTCAGAATTTCTAACTTTTGCGTAAGGTTGGAAAAGTCAAATGGTCGACTAAGAATTTGACCAGAGCACTAACTTTACGACTACAACTAGTTGGGTTGGGGCCCCCGCGGCGGGGGGGCGCGCGGGGCGGGGGCGGGGAGATGGGCCTGGCTGGTCGGACCTTTACCGAATTTTTAACCCGGACAGAAACAAGGCCACTTTGACCCAGACCCATTACCGAAACAAAATCATGGGCCCTCAGACTCATAGCCCAATGCTGTACAAGCCCGGCCCACCTATTCCCTCCACGTCATCATGTTTGTCATGCTCAAAAACCCCAACTAGGGTGTCCCAAAACCCGACCTGACCCGAACACGACCCTAACACGAACCGAACACAGAACATGCTGAAGATACATGTTTTTGGATTTTAATATTATTTGGATAACAATTACAAAACAAGCAAATAAGATGTTTTGGGTCGGAACATTGTTCAGCCCAGAACACATTATTGACTCCAAACAATGGAATAAACACGTTCTCTCATCTCATACAAACAATCCTCATCCAAGGCCAAACACACCAGCAAGGTGTTCCCTGACCGACCCGACCCGACCTAAACATGACCCAAACATGAACTAAACACGCAAAAAAAGTTGTGTACATGTTTTTGATTTTAATATTGTTCGGATAACGATTATAAAACAAGTAAATAAACACGTTTTGGGTCGGGTTAGGGTCGGAACATTATTCGGCCATTATTGACTCCGAACAATGAAACAAACACGTTCTCTTATCTCAACCGAACACTCCTCATCACATGCTGACATCGACTTCACCTTCTCTTCTAGTCAACTCCGCTGCCGTCCATGACCACGCCTTCTCGTCGACTCTTCGACTGTCCTCTTCTTTGCTCCTCACATTCTAGGGTTCCACCGCCACTGACACCTGCACTCGCGACCACCAATTCGGCATCTGTGGCCATCACTACGCTCCCTCTCTCCTTTACCCGCGCCGTCGCGCCCGATCAAGGCCGCCCATTTCAGCTGGCGATAGGCTACTCGGTCTCGTGACTCGCAAGCTTGCGTTCATCGTGAGAGCAACCGATTCCACTCGGCCCACGTCTACTTGCAAGGTTATTATCCCCAACGATGAGTTCTTCCTAGCCAAGGTCTCACATTTTCCCCTTCCTCTTTGTATTCTCCATTTTGGGCTTCGATTTTGACTAATTTTCATGAGCTTCGCATCCTTGCGTGTGGAATGGGCTCAGGTTTCTTGTCTGTCCAAGGTAAAAGTTTGATTATTTTCACAGTTGCTGACTTTCTTCTCTCTTTTCTCCTTTTTTCTCATTCAGGTTTTCAGATTGTTGATTTTTCTATGATTTTTAATGTTGTATGGTTTGCAATGCAGATTAAGGTGGACTTAGTAATTGGTTGCGACAATATTGAGAGGTCAAGTTTCATTCTGTGCTTGTTGCGACCGACATTCTGATTAGATGCTTACGTTTTCCCATGTTTTCTTGTGCCTTGATGATTCCTGAAGTGGTTTGCTTCATTTGGTGTTCTTTTTTTCTTGAAGGATATTGTTGATGGTTCCATGTTGTTTCATTCGGTGCATCTTATGGATTGTCGGCTACCCAGGAAGTCGAGATTAGGCCTGTTGCATGCCTTTATGGCACTGACTGATTACTTAGAATGGATTATGAACCTTTAGTTTAGTCTTATGAAATTGGATATGTCTATAGTGGATAAAAGAGCATTATATTATCTATGATTATCATTATGGCAGAGAATAAGTTCCTCCCATATTAAACAAGTAGAAAAGGAAAACTAAATAGAATCACTAAATTGCGATATATCGAAGTTCCAAACAAGTGTTAAATGTAGAAAATAAAGACCAGTTCAGTGATATGTACCGCGGTTCACCTCTATGAACTGTGTCTCCTGAGAGATGATTAGTTTAGGTCATCTTGGTGTCCTTTGTAAAAGTTAGTCCAAGTGTGCTCTATTTGTTTATCTAGTTAGGGCCTGCATGGTAATGTTTCTATTTCTCCTAATTTATATTCTTTCATTCCCTAACAAAAAAAAAAAAAAAGAACAAAAATCCGTTTTGTAACGCTAACCTATTTTTTTATTCCTCGAAATAGAAAAAATTAGGAGGAATAGATTTGGAATAAAAACAAGAAATAAAAATAAAAAATAAAAAAGTAGCCTTTTGTTCCTAGGAATAATTTCTAGAAATAAGCCAATTTTTTCTTTTCTTTTTTTTCTTTTGTTCTTCTTGCTTGTTGCGATCACGCGCCCGCCCGCCAACTACGGGCCACCTCTGGCCCCGCGGCCATCGTCGGTTGACTATCGACCACTGCCTGACCGACGGCAACCATTGTCGCCATCGCCGCCTGATCATCGTTGTTGTGGCCCACAGCCCATCGGCCACCCCCGACCGCCGACGACCACCATCGCCGTCGTCGCCGCCGATCGTAGATCGTTAGACGCCAACTGCCGCTACACGGCCACCGACTATCATCGCCGACCGCCGTTGCACGACCGCCACCCATAGCCCACTAGCCGCCGCCCACGCCCCACCGCCCACCATCGATCATCGTCGCCACCGCGCTGGCCGTGCCACCCCATGACGCTACCGCCAACCAGCCGCACCAACCGCCACCCATAGCCCAATGGCCGCGCTGACGACGGCCGATAAGTGGGCGGCAATCGTGCGCTGACGGTCGACGGCAACGATCGGCGGGCGACAATCGGTGGCGACGGGCGGTGGTCCATGAGCAAGAATAAAAAATGAATAAATACAAAAATAAAAATCGTACTAAACGCATTTCTATTCCTTTTCTATTTCAAGAATAAAATTTTGTGTAGTTATCAAATACGTTATTTTACTCATAAATTGTTCCCCATAATAGAAATAGAAAAAAACTATTTCTAAAAAGAAATGTTCTCAAGCAGGTTATCGTTATCATACGCACCCCAGCGACTTTTCTCGCCCTACTCCTTATTGTTCTTTGAAGTGCTAGATGCATCTCTTCACCTTTACAATGTTGTTGTCATGCTAGCTTTGTAGTATGTTGATACTTTAAGGGTGTGTTTGTAACGATTCTATTCCCGGAATAATTTCGATCGAAATGATTTTTTTTTTTTATTCGTTGCTCCCGAGAATAATTTTTAAGATTTTAAGCCGTTTGATAATTGTCCAAAATTTTAATTCTTGGAATAGAATTGTGTTTCACCCTTCTTCTTCTTCTTCTTCTTCTTCTTCAAGGTTGACCACGATTGGAGACATGGGCTAGTGACCTCACCGGAGCGTCGCCGGCCCTCGGCGAGGCCGTGCCTTGTCGGCCAAGCCTCGTTGGTGGTTGTGAGCCTCCATGCGACTCGGGCAGCGGAGGGCGGTAGTAGTGGCGGCAGTTGAAGAAGAAAAGAGAGGGAAGAAGAACAAGAAGAAAGAAGAGAAAATAGAAAAATAGGTTGGTTTGATTTTGGAATTGTTTTTAGGAACAAATAATAAACTTTTTTTTTTACTTCTCGATTCTACTCCAAATCTATTCCCAGGAATAAAATTTACCAAATAGATTGATTTCCAAATCTACTTCCGGAAATAAAATAAAAAATGAAAATTTTCACTATTTGGCAAGTTGCCAAACAGACCCTAAGAGAAGAATTGGAGCAACTAGCTGAGGAGAGAATCCAAGATGGGTTACCAGGGTCCTTCACATTTCCTTTGGAACTCTCTCCCATTTACTGTTGTTGTTGAATGAGATTAGCATTTCATCTTGTATATTTCATTTTTGAACATTGGACTGCTTGTTGGACATTTGTCATATAAGTTTTCTGATTATGGACCCTACGGCATGGTCTTGTTGGCTGGATCACTGACTGTTTGTTGTTGCCTCTTATATTCGCTTAGTAGGACTAGCAAGAAGAAGACTTTCG